>OY728140.1:1731148411-1731748411 GCA_963277665.1 Viscum album
ATATAGTATTAATTATATAATTATAATTATTTAATTTTAATATCTTATCAACCTTCTTAACTTCTTATACATTTTCAAATTATAAATTTGCTCGTTCGTACATGTTGACCACCACATTAATAAAGTGATATGACTCATTTTTTATTTATTATTTACATTAAAGGTAATAATTAATTTTTTATTATATAATTATTATACAATAATCAATTAGTAAAGGTGAATTATAATTTACCTTTAATTAATTTCATCCATCATAATGTGAAAACATTACAAGTTCAAAGATAACGACTATCAACTCCATGAAGTGATTTAATAAATTTTTCATCACTAATTTAACTGAATGGTAATAAAAATGTACACATTGAATAAAAAATACAATTATATCATTACTAATATTTGGTATATGTTGAAACCATAACCAATATTCCAGGATCAAGACTAGCTAATTGAAATATACATGGAAAACAAAGCAACTTTCACATGAATATTTTTTTAATCACCATGTTATTAATAAAAAGATAATTTGACATTATAAAGGTATTTTAAATATAATTATTTTTATAAATATGGATCTAGAATATATTTATAATATATTATAATTTATTTTACAATAGTTTTGTATTCAAATGATATAATATAATACTTGATGTAATTGGTTTATGTTACAATCTGGTTTCTATAAAGAATTATCATTTTTAGAGGTTTATTGAGGGAAATTATATCGATATTATTAATTAAAGTCTATTTATTTTAATATTCTAAATTTATTATAGGATTTTTTTATTCATACCATTTACTTCTCTTAGTAATATAAAATAATACAGAATTTTTTTTAATAAAAGTCATCATCATTTCAACTATTTTCAATTTTTTATTATATGTCCATGTTTTCTTAAAAGTGACTTCAATAATATTGTAAATATTATATAATTATTTATTTTTTGTAATTTTTCCCATTATTTATATTTTTATATAAATATAAAAAATTATCTCTATGTTGTTTTTCTTATGATGTAAATTTTACCAATGATTTTAACATAATTTTGTTTAACATATATCACAAAAATGAGTTTTCCCAACATCTTGACTACACATTTCTTTGAATAATACATTAACATTTCTCATGGTTATATTGAAGGAAAATGGGTTTCCAAAGATTCTATAAATTATTAGATTTTAAATAAGTTTATTCAAAATGAAACAATAGTTTTTATCAGGAAATGTTCTAATAATCTTTTAATTGTACTTTCATCTTTGAAAATATCATTTTACGTTACTTTTGAATCAATGGGGAAATGATATAATAATATAATCATTACTATTTATCTAGATTTTTTTTTATTATGTTGATTAAATCTTTATGGAACCCATTTTGTGTTCCATGGTTTAATATTTGATGAAATGATAAATGATTTCTAAAAATGGTGATTTACATAAGAATGGATCATAATTATATAATGATCAGTTTTTATAGAGCTATAGTGAATTTGTTAATTAGATATAGATATATTATGATATTACTATGATAATAATATAAATTATTTTGAATAACTATATTATCATTTTTATGTGTGTGTGTGTGACTATTATTCGCTCTTGTTAGAAGAATATTTGTGGACTATATTAAAAATTTCTATATTAACATTTTTATGAATGATAATGATTTATTATACATATCCTCACAATATTATGTGTGTAAATGATTTTGAATATCTATATTCACAACATTGTGATCCCCTATGATTATGATGTCACATGTCTATGATATGTATCTTGAAAGAGGATTTATTTTTTGACAAAATTATTAATAACACTTCTTGGTAAGACTTGATTTTGGAGTCTATGATCTATGAATTTCAATGTAAGATAATATTTTGTTGAGAGCATGAACTTATGTAATCATATGCTTATGATCATTTATAATCTATGAAGATTTATATCTCTAATTCTTACCATTAGTGAGCATTTGAACCTTCCTTTACAATTTTTTCCATCCTAGAGTTTTGATGGAAGGTTTTAAGTGTGATACATGTAGAAGGGAACTAATGTGAAAATATTTATTGTATATGGTGAATATATTTTGAGAAATTTTTTTATTTAATATGTAGTCTCTAAGACACAAAACCATTTTTTCCTTGATCATGTTTTATTCACTCATTTAATTTCATGAAAACCTCAAGAAGCATGTTATTGTTGAATTAGTGGAGGAATATCATATTATTTAACTACCTAATATATGAAGCTAATATGAGTCCAGATCACAATAAAATATATAATAATCACTTAATGAAATACAATACCATGAGATATAATATTCTAATAGATATTCCATCCTTACATGTATTTTTAAGATAACCATATTTTTCCACCATGGTTATATTTTCACTAAATTTTAAAAATATATATTTCCAAAGATCTCATAAAACTAATTCAATCAACCAAATAGCTCAATTAAAAAAATATATTCAAAAAACCAATCCAGGAGAGAATATATTAAATATAGATAAAAGCGTCGTATATGGTATTCCATAACTAAAATATAAGGTTATTTTAGTCTCCAAACCTATTAATATATTTTCCCTAAAAAGAAAACTGTAATCCAATGTGGAGGATATGCTAGTCGTTCATCTATGATTAACACTCACCAACAACAACTAATAATCACCCCCACTCGGAGAGAGTGTTTTATGGTAATTTATACACTTATGAAAAGAATTTTAGTTTTTATGACACATATCATTTTGGTCATTAATATAATAAACACATCAATATAAGCATATACCTAACATCTTCCCAAGGATTGTGATAGTTAACTCAAAAAACAATATTTATATTATGCATAAAAATTGTTGTAAACAAACTAATATATGTAATTATATCAATTAAGGAATCACTAAATGGTAATAAAACAATCTTCACCCTATAGTATATATTTTTTCAGTCTATAACAAAAAATGGTTCCTAGATGAGTCCTATCATAAAAAAAATACATCAAACGATTTAGCATAAATACATAATACATAACATTTATACTTGATATAATAATTTTCCTATTAGAATAAAATCCCAAATCAATGTAATAAAGACTCTAATTAAACCATGTATCTCTCATATAACCAATATTTTAAACGATACTCATCATTAGAAAAAAAAATATTTTATGAGAATACATATCCTCAACTATGTACTATAATTTTATATATTTACTTGAAAAAACACATGACCAACCAAAAATTTAGTAAAAAATTACATGTAATTAATAATCGCATAGATTAAATCATGAACATTTACCAAAACACAAATAAAATATCCCGAAACTCATTTCCAAATTATCCACCTTGTATTATAATATAAATAAAGGAATAACTTTGAAATATTTTTTTAATGCCATTTTATGATTTTTCATTTAAAATAAGTAATTAATTATAATATAAATTCAAAAATAATTATTTTACTACTCCCCAATATTTCCACTAATACTATTGGAACATCCATTAAATTAATTATAATACCAATAAATAATAAGTTGGAAACTCATTCTATGATTCCTCTCAAAACAAGACCAACTCCACCATTATATTCAAGTGAAACACATCATTCGTTCCACCTTTAAGAAAAATACATGTCATGGGTTACATATGTGATCATCCACTCATCTCTAGTCTCCAAATTATTATATTATTGTTGATTCAAGAACACATTCTTAATAAAAATAATAGTCACTAACATTGTGTTCAAACAATTGGATTCAATCATTTCTATCCAAAATAAAAATATAGATAAAATAGTTTTATTCTCTCATTCCACATGTTGATAAAAAAAATAATAAAACCATCTCATCCACATAATAGTTATTAAGAGAGGGAATTTTTGGACAACCAGTTTCTTAATAATGAATAATTTAATTTTGAATACTTATTTTAGGGTCAAAAAAATTATCTGTTTGTTTTTTTCATTCATTGGATATTTAACAAATTTCTCTTTGTTAATTACCCTTTTATATTTAGGTTCATGAAAAATTGTTCTTTCATACCCATTACCCTTCTTAATAATTACTAATCAAGGTGATTTTATCAATGATACCAACATTAAGAATAATGTACAGTATAAAATGCGTCATTTTACTAAATATCATTTACCATGATGACCATGGGTATGATTCCATCTACATCAGAAATTTTTTTTTGTAAAAACATAATTTTCATTAAACTGGTGTGTATTATTACATCTTTATTAATGATATTAAGGACCTATTTCAGTTAGTTTTCACTCTTCCATTTAATTTTCTACTAATAATGTAAAATATCATGTTTCCAAGATCTTATATTAGGAAATAATCATTTCCAAAAGATATTTATCATCACATGGATCCATACTAGCACAAAAAATATTAATGATATTTTCTATTTTCAAATGTACATGATTTAGGTTCCTAGGATACTGTAAACTACCTATGGAAACAATATACTTTAACCATAACTAAAATGGATAACATATTAAAAAAAATTAAAACAAATTCATGTCTTTATAATAATCAAATACTGTTACTACTATATCAAAATGAAATTGAATTTCTCTTGAGTAGTCCACATTTTTTTACTTGTACAGTTGTATAATGTCTCAATATGGGAGAATTTTGTTTAATAGATTTTTCTATAAATAAAATAAAACTATTTAAATCTTATCAATCCTATAAAAATATATTGAAACCAAATATATAAAATAAATAATGAAAATATATAGTAGTACAAATAAATTAGTGGTTCAACCATATTTGAAACACCCCTAATCCACTTCCCTACAACCCCAGGAAGGATTATGTATTTTTACTAAGCATGTCAGTTTCCTAGAATCCATGATAGTATGATTGATAGATATATACACTTTTTATAATTGTAATGGAGTATTTCGTAGTATATTTCATTACAAGTCATCTAAATATCCATAACTACACTCAGTGTAAGTATTATGTACAAAAAATGTAATTAAGATAGATAGATAATGAACATTCAAATTAACACATAGTATTAAGTTGAAGGTGAATGACTATTAATATATTGCATAATATATAATATATGATCAATGGGTATTTATCAAAAGATTACATTGACTTCAATGGGATTTTTCTTGAAAGTTTAATAATTACAGTAGATCTTCTTCATCACGAAAATATGTAATGAGAACTTAAATTGAAATGAGGAAACATATAACAGCTTTGAAACAGTTATAGAATATTTTTACTCCGTTACACATTGTTCTTTTAAATTATTTAAAATGTTTATTTTTCACCCTCTCTCAATTTAGATAAATGATAGGAATATACCTCTATGAATTGCAGGGATGAATATTTGGTCTATGTCATTCTTCCCAAATAATAGATTTGATATGAATATTTTTGGATTATAGAACCCTTGAACTCGTAAAAAATAGATCATTTGTTATTTAATCATATCAAACTCAAATGAAAAGAAACAAAAACGTCCATAATTATAAATTTATTATGGATAATTAAAAAATGGTAAACCATTAGGAACCAAAGCATACCACGTGGAATGATTTTTTGAATAACTCCCTAAGGGAAATAATGAAAAGGTATTGTCTATGATGTGGATCTTCCCATGTTATACCCAAGATCATAATATATAGGTTTCTTCTAAATATGTTTACTATAAATGAATCATGAAATTATACAAAAATATTTTTCTCATATGTAGTCTTCTTGTCTAAAATACATACCACTATGACGTGGTTTTTATTTTATCCTTTTTTCTAGAACGATACTTCTTATTTTTTGGTTTCATTTATTATTCACTATTAGATTCACATATATCTTCATAATAGTTTCTTGATTTCTACATATGATTTAATTTTGATTTCAAATGAGTCAACATGATCCTTGTATCATTCATCAAAATCATGAAAAAGTAATTTTTAGTTTTATTGTTAGTGTACTTGAGTTTGTATAAATATTATTTCAAACTAATATAATTTTTCTATTATTTTGTGGTCCTCTACTTCTGTGAATATTTCTTCTAGCATCTACATATGTTTCATGATCATCTTTATTTGATTATTTTTTTACATAATAATTTTTTCATTTGAGAAAACATCTTTAGACATAAAAACAATTATGGAAAAATAAATAATTTTTTTTAAAAGAACATAATGAAAAGTCATTTGAAAATAAATTACGATATTGGGATAATAAAAAATGAGACAGAAACTAGATATGTTTGATCAATATGATCATGTCTTGTTATCTATATTGTTTTTATGATAAAAAACCTATAGATTTTGAACTTAAATTTTATTATAACGTTTATGCCATAGTTTTTTGGAATATGAATATTCTATAATTTTTTAAAAAAACATTACGTTTCTATTTTATTCCACCCAATTTTTTATATCAATTTGAAGGATTATGTAATTGACAGAACATAATATGTTTATGATAATATATGTGAAAAATTGTGTGAATAAATTATTGAAATGAATAATTATTTATGAATTGGATCTAGATAATAGAGAATAAAAATTCAAAAAACTATAATACATGAAACCTAAATATCTAAAAACAATAATAAAATCCTCAATGAGAATTTTAAATCACTGGATTCTATTAAAGAACAATATAATTATAATAATAAATAGAAACACATTATTTAAAATAATTTATCATTATCCAAACATGAAAGATATGGTTTACTTTCCTCATGATTTGGATTGGGTGAGGGTTCGTGTGTTGGAGTTGTAAAAACTGAAGTAAGCAGTTCAATTGGGAAAAGTTAAAATCATATAAAAGTCTTGAAGTAGATAAAAAGAATCTTATATAAGAAGCTTTCATGGCTTCTTGTTGAATTAATTGTAACACCCTAATATTTCATAGTACGTTGTCTCTTCAAAGTAATTGAATAACTTCCTCTACATGCTACACCAAGTTCAAGCGCACCACGACATACCAAACTAGTCGTGCAAAAGCGGTTGTGAATAGTATTAAATGAATTTTGAATTTTATATATTCAATATAATTTTAAAAACCATATTATGTGTAACGTAGACATTAAATAATAAGAGATTCATTTTTTCAGATAAAAGATGTATTTTTAAAAGAATGCAATTTTACCATCTTTTACTGGCGAACCTTTTGTTTAAACCATTATTTTACAATTTTATATATTAAATTTGATGAAATCAATTTCATAATTAGAATTGGGACATAACAATTTAGTTTGGATAAATTTTTTTACTTTTCTTATAACTTTCATATTTTGATGAATAGTGAAAAATACTATGTTTTAACAGAAAAAATCATTTTTAATCGAAATAATTAATATTGTAAAAATATGAATTTGAATGGTTTTGAATTATAATAATATTATATTTTTAAAATTTAATAAAATGTATGTCATTATAAGTAATTATACATTTAAACTTGACATAAACACATGTCAATCTTTTGATAGTTTTTACTTTTTTTAAAAAACACCCGCCTTTTGGTTTTGACAAGGGGAATTAATTTTAAATTTATAAATGAAACTTCTTTGTTTTAATTTGGTAAAATATACTTCATTTTTTAATTGAGAATATCAAAATTATCATTGTTGGAATTTTTGGAATTTTTCTGAAAACATTCATTTTTTTATGAATAGTGAAAAACATTACTTTATTATGTAAAATTGAAATTTTATTTAAATAATACTTTATTTTATTTAAATATAATTTAAATCAAAATAGATATATAAGACCTATAAAAGTTCAATGTAATTCATTGGAGTCATTTTATATTAATTTTTTATTTATAAAATTTTATTGAACTTTTTAACATTTTTTACCCACCATCAAGGAGCATTTTCTAATTTTCATAAAATTTAATTTTACCGCATCCATGAGTGGAATTTAAAAAATCCGAGAGACTTGGATAATATAAGTAAGTAAAATGTGGTTCAAATGGATGAAAATAATTTCTACTGAATAGTAACGTTTAACTTTTTTAACCATGGTTAAAAGTAAATAGTGTAATTTACGGTAAAAATGAAATTTTAATTATCCCAAAAACTGTCATAATTCTATTCGATAAGTGTAATTCGACCAGAATCTTCCTTAGAAATAAAATATTATCCTTTTTGTCCACTTGGATTAGATTAGAACATTTATTATTTTTTTATTTAAAGAAGAGTTGAAAGTGTTAAATTCAATGTTTAACAGCTAAACCATTTTTAATATATGGTAATAACTAAGATAAATTAAACTATAAATATTAATTAGAAATACAAAAATATTTCCAATATCATGGTATTTTATTTATAATTTTTAGACATTAAATAATTGTATTTATTTATGATACAATGATGATGCATTAATTACCTTATTAATGAAAGAATCAAATAAATGGTATTATAAATATTAAAATAAATTCAATTTCAAAGTTTTTATGACATCCACGAATTTTTTAGCGGATTATGACATGTTAGGGTTTATTCAATGTATCCTGTTTGAAGTAATAAAGTTTTTATGACTTTCACAAATATCAAATACTGAATAGTGTCAAAATTGACATAAATGAGTTTTTAAAACAAATATTAAATTATTAAATTATAAAATATTCTTAAAAGTCAAAGGCTTAGTATAAGGAATTAAATAATATTATATATTTAATTAATGAACCACTCTAGGTTCCCTTGGATGTTTAGAATATTTTAATTAGCCATATAGTGTATGAATACAAGAAGACACGGTAAAAATTAAACTATTTGACTAATAGTTAAATATAAATGATACTGTAAAAATGTTAATCTAAACTTGTCTAAAACCTATTTTTTAAGGGTAAATAGACCAATAACCAACTTAATCTTGAATTAAATTAATTTGGAGCCATTTTATACAAAATATGGTTATATAATAAACAAACCTTTTATTCTTTTCCTAAAGTGACCCTCACCCCTCTTTTAAAATGGAACTTCCCCTTCTCTCAAAAGCACACCTCCAATTCCATTTGTGTCATCCAACCCATACCCAAATATCCTAAAAACATTCATCAAATCAACCGATATTCCTTACTTTTATCATAAATCCATCTTAATTTCTCGTTTTATCAACTCAAAAGGAAACACCCGAAGAAGTGGTAATAATTTCACCACCTTGTTTCATGTCTTTTTCATCTTCCACATCCTTTTTATTTATTGTTTCCATACCAAAATAATAACTCCAGTACCATCTACATACTGTTCTTTTGTTATAAATATGGTACAACCATATTAATTATTCTATATGTCCTATGAATGATAATTTCACTATGTGTGCGTACGTACGGCTTACCATATCTACATTGTGGTGTAATTTGTTATTCAATACTATGTTATTTAGATAGATATAATAAACGTGAATATGTATATAAATAATGAAAATAATCATATAATGTCCCTTTAAAATTAATATAACATCCAATTCGGCACATTTTATTCATTAAGGAAATGACATCGTCGCTCGTGGGTACGTACGGCTTGCCGTCTCTAAGACATGATGAGATTAATTTCCACATTCACCGTTCAACGATGATTATGAAAATATATATTATTAATAAGTTTTAAATATATGAATTAATAATTCTACTGAATATATATATATATATTTAGGTATGTATGTATGTATGTATGTATGTACTTACATATATCTTATTCACTTACTTCAATTCAATACGATATGAACACGAAAACAACGTTTATGCATATATACGGCCTACCATCTCCATAAACGGTGTTTTACATTATATATATACATATAATATACATATTTATATTCTACCAATATGTGATTTAAAAATAATTTTTTATATTCTGGATGTTTGTAAATCCTGGTCTAAATGATACAATCTTGAATAACTAGTTAAAACACATACAATAAAGAAAGTGATTATTACCCTAAATGTTATTTTAACATCGAAATCATTATAAAATGTGTAGTATAATGTCATAAATGAATCATGTATGATATAATAAATATTAATATTGTTCTAGTATAATTTAATAACATACTATGGTCGTTATACAGGAGGTTAAACATACCCTTGACCAAAGGAAAGTGTAATATACGGCTTAATTCTACAATCTATTCATTATTTGAGATTTTTTTACGCGAGTATCTACTGGGACCTATTTATCATCCACATCCTTGTTTCATAAAAATATTTTCAAATGGAATATTTAACGGTTTTATGGAAGGGTCTCTTAAACTAAATTATCATTTTAAATGGTTTAAATATTTAATCTTCTAAATAATTCTCATTAATGTCCATGTTTTTAAAATGGGTTTTTAGGATTTATTTATATGCACAGGGATATTTTTAAAATGCTAATTACTTTCCTACATTTCAAAGTGATATGAAAAATTTTGATTAAAAAATTTCATTAAATGACTTCATTTATAAATTGTGTTACTTTTTAATGCTTTCATGAAAAAGGGATATTTCTCTCAAAACGTTTTAGAAGTCATTTTCATTTATACCAATATCCTTTGATGGATTTTAAAATTTTGAAGTTGATTTATTATGATACAAATCATACATATTTTTTTAAGGTTTTGTGATATTTCTTACTATGGATGGGTTATTTTTATACCATTAATTGTTTATGGATAAATTTTTAACATTTTGTATGCCAGTTTTAATATGAATGTTTATATTATGTTTAAACATTTTTGTATAGGGAATGCATTGGACTTATTAAGTGATGAGGGTATCCCGCTATAGCTCCTCGATGCATCAGTAGGACTCATGAGAATAACTAATGTCTTGGCACAAGGCCTTAAAAAATCATTTTTGTAGTCTTGGCACAAGGCCTTTACTATATGGTTATGAAGTCTGGGATTATGCATTCCATCATTATGAAATTGGCTATTGATATTGCATGTAATTATTCGACTAGTATAATATCAATGTGAATAAGTAAATGGATTTATTTGATTTTTAGTAGCCATATTATAAATAAGTATTAGTTTAAAAGGCATGTGTTTTAGTCTTATACATTTCCATAAATTTTTACGCTTTTTTTGTGAATGTTGCTGCTATATTGTTATCCTTAATGTGTGTTTAAGATCTCCCCTTTCGTATGTTTTATTTTCCCAGGATTCTTAGAAGTGTATTATGATTGATAAGTAGGGTTAAGCAAGGGTATTATAGCATTATCAAAGTATAAATTATGTTGTATTTTTTTCTAATGTGTAATGTAACGTTCATGTATGTAATCTATTTTCCAAGTCTGCTAAAATGATTAGTCTTTCGGGACTTGATTCTTTGTAATAATTCCATTGTATTAAAATAATGCACTGAATCTTGGCTTATGAGGTTAAGGAGTTACAATTTGTATGATAATAAGGTTAGCAATAACATTGGAAGTAGATTTAGAAAAACTCTGATTAGATAACATTACCCTAAGATAGACTTTGGGGATTAATGTAGAAGAACATCTGAGAATTTGGGTAATATATAGATTTTGTGTATTTTCCAAGTAATACGTCTTTTTCTTGATACGGGTAGGTAGACACAGCTCTGGAACAGATGTATCTAGTAGTGAAAACTCCAATAAGGAGTTTCGTACTTGACCCTGGGTATCCTGGTACATGACCACGGGCCTTTCTGCACTCTTGGTTATGACACTCCTAGGGGATATGCTTAGGATAATTCTCTTTTACATTAAAAACATTATGAACGATTTAAGAGTAAATACTTTCTACAAAAAAATAGTTTATGATTAAATATTATATGCATAATCATTTTAATTTGTGTTAGATATTTTACATGTTTGGATCTATGCATTTCAATTCATAAAATAACCCAGTGTATTCCATTGTTTACAAAAAGGCGCCTAGTAGAAGGAATGAGAATTCCATTAATATGCATGATTGAAAGATTATGAAGGATCATATATTTCATTGTGTTATGCCAGAATTTAAAAGGGAAATAGTACCCCACATATTCTCACCATATGAAGATATAAAATAATGTGTTTATAAAATAGCTAAATAATTCTATGTGTCATATGGTTTTGAAGGGAAGTAATAGAATAAAAGGATGGAAGAGATCAAGATGGATAAAGGGAGGAGGGGAAAGAAGGATTTTCTCATATGTGATAACTGTGGACATAATCACCGTGGTAAGTGCTTAATGGGAATGGGTGTTTTTTATATGTGTGAAGAAATAGGACACCCTGTACGTGATTGAAAGGGTAATAAAATGGTTTCAAATGTACAACACTTCATCTTTAAGGAGTTAGGACACTACAAGAATCAATGTCTAAATCATTAGAGAACACCCCAATTGATGATATTGGATAAAAATCAAGTTATGATAATACTGAAGATGAAGAGTAATGAAACTAGTTATTATGTTTTTATTCAAGTATTGTTTCATTTGTGTATTGTATTATTGATGTACAAGATATATGAATTAAAGTGTATATAAGGATTGTACTGCAATAATATTTCATTAAGGACATGAGATTTTGAGAAACCAAGAAAAGTGACTCAATAGGAGGTTGAGTTTTTATTTGGAAATATATGGTTGAGAGGAAGATAACCCATTATATGGTTCTGATACCTAGGTAGTGATTTTGGAATATTATATGATTGATTTTGATAAATTATATTATATATTCTTGACTACCTTGAAAATGATTAATGATTTGAATATTCCATCATTGTTGGAGTTTACAGCATTTTTGGACAGAAGGAGTATATCCAGTATTCTATATAGAATAAAAGAGAATGAAGGTAATCAAAAATATTTATTGTAATTTAAGGTGTTATAGTGTTTCAAAAGAATACATGATGATGGTAGTCACATGTTATTATGTGGAAAAAGAATCTTCATTTTTTTACCTTCCTTATATATTTTGGACTGTGAGTTTGGGAGGAAGTATTTTGGATAATAATAAAGGTTGAAATCGATTAAGGTTTACATTGGATACTATTTTTAAGGTTAAATCATTTCTTGAGATTATTTTTGGATTGTCATAAAAAGGACAACTTGGTGGTCGGGTGACAACCTGTCATGTCCGGAAATGCCGTGAGAATTGAACATGCAAATGATGGGTGATAAGGGTGGATCACCTACCATTGAAATTCCTAATGTCCTGGTTTGTATAACTTATTTTTTAAAATAGTATAAAAATTGAATTATAAATTCATTATTTTTTGAACCCTATATGAATAGGATAAATAAAATATTTTTGAATTCTATTATCTTTTGGAATCGATTATATTTTATTGAACCGATGATATTTTAAATCATCATAGATTGATGGCTTTGAGGCCATTAATTTTAAACTATTTTGTGATTGATTACCTCAATCACTCAATATAAATATTTAAATTCTCTATTTAATTATTTTTATATAATTGTCACCAATGTTCATCTAATCGATATCATAATTTGGTGGTGACTTTTTTATTTCCCTTTCCCTCTTATTAAGAATATATTTTATTAACCAAATTTTCGTAGTGGGTTTTCCACAAATGTATTTTTCTACATTTAAACATTAATTTTTGAAGAACAATATCAAATTTAGAGGATTAAATTTATTGAAGGTGGGAAGAATGTAACACCCCAATATTTTATAGTATGTTATCTCTTCAAATTAATTCAATAACATACTCTCCCTACAACACAGAGTTCAAGTGCACAAAGACTTACCAAACTATGCATTCAAAATCAGTTATGAATATTATTTACCAAATTTTAAATTTTATATATTCCATGTAATTTTAACATCTGTATTATGTGTTTCATATACACTATATAACAACAAAATCATTTTTCTAGTTGAAAGAAGTATTTTTCAAAAACTGAAATTTCACTACCTTTTAATGGATTTTTTTTAAAAGAAATATTTTACACTTTTATATATTAAATATAAAGAAATTAAATAATTCATTAGAAGAGGGACATAAAAAATTAGTTTTGATAAATTTTCGGTACTTTTCTGATAACTTTCATATTTTGACGAATAGTGAAAAATACTATGTTTTAATTGAAAACAACATTATTAATTGAAATAATTTATAGTGTTAAATTATGTATTTGAATGGTTTTGAAGTATAATTATATTATATTTTGTTAATTTAATACAATTTATGGCATTATAAGAAATTTCACATTTAAATCTGACAAAAAAAGAATTCAATCTTTTGATTGTTTTTATATTATTTATAAAAACCCGATTTTGTGTTTTGACAACATAATTTAATTTTAAATTAATTAATGAAACTTCTAAATTTTGAATTTGGTAAAATAGACTTCATTGTTGAATTCATAATATATAAATTATCTTACAGTTAATTTTTTGTATTTTTCTAAAAACATTCAATTTTTTATGAATAGTTAAAAAATAGCGTTATTATTTAAAACTGACTTTTTATTTAAAAACTTATTCGTTTAATTTAAATATATTTTAAGAAAAAATAGGTATATAATACCTATATAAGTTCTATGTAATTAATTAGACTCATTTTGTAATAAAATTAGATATATAAAATTTTATTATACTTTTTAACTTATTTTACCCACCTTCTAGGATCATTTACAAATTTGCCTAAAACATAATTTTACCACTTCTGTGAGTTGAATTTAAAAAATCTGAGAGACATGGTTAATTTTATTAAGTAAAATTTTGACCAATAAGATGAAATTTTTTTTTTGAAGAGTACCTTTTGACCTTTTTTACCACAGTTAAAAGTAAATAGGGTAATAAAATGAAAAAATGATATTATAATTACTCTATAAAATGTTATAATTCTATTCTATAAGATTAATTCGACCAAAAAAACCTTATGAATAAAATATGATTTTTTTAGGTCCACTTCGATTAGATCAAGATATTTATTATTGTTTTATTTAAAAAAGACTTAAAAGTGTTAAATTCAATGTTTAATAACTAAAACATTTTTAATATAGAGTTATACATAAGATAAATTAGACTATAAATATTATTTGAAAATATAATAATATTTCCTACATCATGGTTTTTTATTTATAATTTTTGTACATTAAATAATAATATTTATTTATGACACAATAATGATGCAGTAATTACGTTATTAATTAACGAATCAAATAAATTGTATTATAAATATTCAAATAAATATAATTTCCATGTTTTTATGACATCCACAAATTTTCTAGGTGAATATGACATGTTATGGTTGATTCAATGTATCATTATTTAAGTAATAATGTTGTGTTTAATTTTACAAAAACCAAATACTAAATACTTCCAAAATTTGAAAAAATGTGTTTTTAAAACAAATATTATATTATTAAATTATAAAACATTCCTAAAAAACAAGGATCGTCGAAAGGGCTTAAAAAATATTATATATGTCATTAATGAACAACTTTTGGTTTTCATGGAATGATAGAGAATGTTTATTAACCCAATTGTGTAAAAATACAAGATGGTATGGTAAAGGATAAACTATTTAACTAAAAGTTAAATCTAAATGATAAAGTTTAAATGATAACATAAACGCCTCTAAAACCTATTGGTTAAGTATAATTAGACCCATAACCAACTAATGTTAAAAAAAATTAATTTGGAGCCATTATAAACTAAATATGGTGGTATAATAAATTAAAATATTATCATTTCCAAAAATGACCATCACCCTACTTATAAAAGGGTGCTTCCCATTCTCTCAAAATCACACCTCCAAATCCATTATTCTCGGCCAAACCATACCCAAATTTCCTCCCAAATTTCCTAAAATCAACCTTGAGTCCTTACTTTGATCAGAAATCCAACTTAAGGAGCTATTTTGATCAACTCAAAAGGAAACACCCGAAGAAGAGGTAATAATTTCACCACCCTCTTTCCAGTTCTTTTCATCTTCCACTTCCTCTTTCATTGTAGTTTTCATAACAAAATAATAACTAAAGTAACTTCTACAAACAGTGATGTTATTATAAATATGGTACATCCATATTCATTATTCTATCCATTCTATGAATGATAATATCACCATGCATATGTATGTATGTCTTACCGTCTGCAGGCCGTGGTGTAATTTGTTATTCAACATTATGATATTTGTATGGATATAATGATGATTAATATGTATATAAATAATTAAAAAAAGATTATTATGTATCTGTAAAATTAATATACCATCCTATTCCAAAACTTTTACTCATTATGTAAATGACATCATCGCTCGTCTGTACATATAGCTTACCATCTCCACAACACGATGAGATTCATTTCCACATTCAAAATTCAATGATGATTATAAAAATATATATTATTAATAATTATGTAATATATTATATAATAATGCTACTTTATATATATATAAATATGTACTTACACATATCTTATTCACTCACTTCCATTCAACACGATATGAAAACCGAAACATCATTTATGCGTACGTATGGCCTACCGTCACCATAAACAGTGTTTAAAATTTTATATATCTATAAACTATGCATATTTATATTCTAAATAATTATGATATATAAACATTTTTTATATTTTTTAGGTATTTAAATCATGATCTAAATTATACGATCAAAATAATATGTTAAAACATGTACGATAAAGAAAGTGATTATTACCTGAAATATTAATTTAAAAAGGAAATCATTATTAAATTGGTATTATAAAGACAATAATGTAAAATGTATTATATAATTAACATAAATATGGTTCTGGTATAATTTAATAACATACTATGGTCATTATAAAAGAGGTTAAATGTACCCTTCACAAATGAAAAAGTGCAAGGTAAGGGTTAATTCTACAATATCTTCATTATCCGAGGTTGTTTTTACGTGAGTATCTACTGGGACCTCATTGTCATCCACATTTGTGTTTCATTAAAATATTTTCAAAAGGAATATTTAATGGTCTTCTGTAAGGGACTCTTGAACTAGATTATCATTTTGAATGGTTTAAATATTTATTCTTCTAAATCATTCTCATTAATGTCCATGTTTTCAAAATGGTTATGAAGGATTTTTTCATATGGACATGAATGTTTTTAAATGTTAAATACTTTCAGAAGCATCATAGTGGTATGGGACAATTGGATTCAAAAATCTCTTTAAATTTCTTCGTTTATAAATTATGTGACTTTTAAATGATTTCTTGAAAAAGGGATATTTCTCTCAAAGTGATTAAAAATAATTTTCATCTATGTCAACATCTTTTGATGGATTTTTAACTTGTTTGAAGTTTATTTATTATGATAAATATTTTCCATGTGGTATTGAAGGTTTTATGATATGTTTTACTTTGGATGTGTTTTTTTATACCTTTCATGTTTTAATGTATTATGTATTGACATTTCGTTTGCTAGTTTTAATATGAATGTTTATATTGTAACGCCCCGACCCCAGCTATCCAGAGTTGGTGCATTACTTCGTAAAATTGGAATGATCACAAAACATCACGTCTCGAAATACCGATTAGTTTAGTATCCTTGGAAACACTAGATACATTTATAAATGTTTCATTACATCATAAAGTGAAAATCTACAATAACAAAGTCTCCATAGTCCACACTCATATCCTCATCTGACTATCCCTGCTGGTCATTCCTAAAATACTTCTTTACATCTTGGAAAAATTAAAACATTGAAAGGGGTGAGCTCAGATGCTCAGTGTGGATAAATATATAGCGGAAGCTTTCATAAATAAACATAAACATTTAAGGCAATGTATGACTAAAACAAAATCGTTTAAAACTTGAACATCAACATAACATGGAAAAAGTAAAATTAGATAATGCCATTTACTTATTCACATGGATATTCTACTAGTTGCATAATCACACGCAATATCAATAACCACATTCATTATGATGGAATGAATAATGCAAGACTATCTTAACCACGTAGCCAAGGCCTCATGCCAAGACCAGAAATATGATTTTGTCAAGGCCTCGTGTCAAGACACTAGTTTGTCTCATGAGACCTACCGATGCATCGAGGAGCTATAGCGGGCTCCACCTGTCACTTATTAAGTCCCATTCATTCCTCATATGAATTGGTTTAAACATATCATAAACCATAACATAATCGTATCACATAAAACATGCATAAAGGAAATATAAAATTTCCACATTTCAATCACAAGATATCAATACAACACATTGATATAATAAAAACACTTTCAAAACCATTTTCAATACCAAAATAAAAGAAAGATAAAACTTTGTATTTATTTTTCATTTAAAAAGTTATGGCTTGTAGAGGAAGCCAAAACACAAATAATGGTCACGGTGGTGGATAAGTCGTTGTCACCGCATACGTAAGAAATAAACATTCCTTTTGTGGTTTAGTAAAATGCTTTGTAAAAAAAGATTCCTTTTTGAATAAAAGTCAAAGTCAAAGGGGTTTATACACCGTATAAAAGAATGTTGTGTATAAAACAAAATATGCCTCAATGAAAGGAGATTGAGACGAAGACCCTTAAAAAGATCAATTTTTTAAATAAATTAGATATATTATGTGTATTCACTATAAGTACACATAAATAAAGTACAAATACAAGATAGGACATAATAATATCATGACATAATTTGATAGTAGGATATTAACCCAAAGAATAGAAATTGGGTTAAGAAGTTCCCTTACCTTGCGTCGGACTTGAATTGATCGTTCTTTAACCTCATGAATTATAATCTAGAGTTAATTTCTATTTACTTAAGAACCTTTTTCATGTTCATTATCACTTTTATATCACTTATTACCATTTTATGATCATTATGTAATTATTTAAGTTCATAATGGTCATTTTGTCGATCTTTGGTACTTGAGTCAAAAATAAACTTCTTATAATTACAAGTTGTTCATGTGGTGATATATCCATTATATCCAGAATTATATTCATGTTATTGATATCATATATCTCATATATATCCCGTATATACATGCATTTATAATATTCCATAACGTTTAGAGGTAAGAAATGAAATGCACCATTCATGGAGACGGTAAGTCGTACGTACACATGAACGCTACATTGATTTCTATTTCATATTTAATGGAATGAGGTTATAATTATATAAATATATAATATAATTCCAGTATAATATAATGTATAATACCACTTAATCCGTCCTTTATACAACCCACATATGGCATTAACGATTCAAATCACTTTGAGTGGGCGGTAGTCCGCACTTCCTAAAATGAAATTATCGCGTTTACCCATAATGGAAATCATAAAGTATGCCAAAAATGATAAATAAAGAAGCATAAGGAAAACATAAACATAATATATATATCATATATCCAAATAGTGTCATCTAAATGGCCACCATTAGATGTGTTATATGAGTGTTGAACAATCATCGTTTCGTGAGGTAGAAATTCCCCATCCACAGAAACAGTATGTTCTTTAACAAATAGATGTAGGTGATTGTAGGTGTAGCTCGAATAATTCTTATAAAAACATCCTAGTATATTTAGGATACTGGTTTTGTTACAAAAGAAAAGAATAAAAATATTTTAGGGGGTTGGATAAGAAAAATAAAACAAATTAACATAGGAGAAGTCATTACCTTAAAATCGGGTAACTCTTTTGATTTGAGGAAAAGGCTTCCTTGGGAAGAATTATGCCCAATGTGAGGCTTCTAGGAGTAAGGGAGGGAAGTTGGGAGAGTATTTGGTCAGATGTTGGCTGAGCCAAAAGGCTTTGAAAATGTGAGTAAGGTGGTAGTGTTGGGGGCCTTTTTTAAGTGGAGAGGAGGGGCACTCTTGGAAAGTAATGAAATATTACTTTATTATATAATGAGTTTCTGATTTTAAAGGTCCAACACTTATATAATTATAGTATAAGGTGATAAGGGTTCTAAATATACTCGTCCAATAGGTTTTTGACAAATTTAAGCATTGGATTTTACATTATCTTTTCATTTTATTTAAATCATTAATTAATGAGGTAATCGATGCATCATCATGGTGTCATAAATAATTTAATTTATATAATGTCTAAAAATTATAAAAAAATATCACGATGTATTAAATCTTCTTAGCTTTCTATATAATATTTATAGTCAACAATATTACTTTTATAACCCCATTTAAAAATTGTTTTAGTAAAACAACTTATGTTTGTGACATTTTTATTTTAACTTTAAATAAAAGTTATTTATTTCATTTTCCTAGAAATGTGGCTCCATGGGGTCCCCAAGTTTACCCATGTATTTTATTGGTCGTCCATGACACATCCAATAGTGTTAGGACAAGTGTAATGGTATTTTCATATTTTTATGGTATCATTTTTACCTTAAATTTCACTAATTACCTTTAATCGCGATTAATTAAACTTAAAAGTTACTATTCACCAAAAAAAATTTATTCCCATTGAACAAAATTTTACTTCCTAATGACAAACATGTTTGTCAAATTTTTTAAAATCAATTCACAGAAGTGGTAATGTTTCATTTAAACGAAAAATCAGTTTTTTAACTACCACTTAGTGGTTTCACTATTCATAAAAAATTGATGTTTTTCAGAATAATGACAAAATTTCACCCTAAGCTATAATTGATATTCTGAATTAAAAAATGATTTATATTTAAAAAAAATCCAAAAATATAAGTTGCATTACTTAATTTCATAATTAATTCCCGCTGTCACAACAAATAGCGTGTTTTTTAGAAACAATATATATCAAAAGATTGACAATTGTTTATGTCTAATTTCAATGTGAAATTAATTCTAATTACCACAATTGGATAAAATGGTAAAAATATATTCTAATTATTCTTTATAACCACTCAATATTATATTTTATCACTATAAATTATTTTTATTAAAAAAGTTGTTTTTAAGTATTTTTCACTATTCATAAAAAATTGGATGTTCTCAGAAAAATACCAAAAATTCAACATAGGCTAATTTCGATATTATGAATCCAAAAATGATGTCCATATTGAAATATAAAATTTATATAATTTCAAAATTTGGGTATTACTATTCATAACGGCTACTTTGATTAGTTGTGGTGTGTTAGAACTTGAAGTTGCGTACAATGCAAGCTATTGCATTATTGAATGAGAAGGGTATCATGGAAGCTTGGGGTGTTACATTCTCCCCTCATTCAATAAATTTTATCCTTGCAATTTGAAATTTTTCTTTGAAAATTAAAGGTTGAAAATAAATAATAACTTTATGGAAAACCCACATCGGAAATAAGGTTAAAAAAATTTAGTCTTAATAAGAGGGAAAGGGAAATGAAAAAGTCACCACCAAATTATGATCTCGATAAGAAGAAAAATGGTGGAAATTAGAGACAGAAAATTGGAGGAAAAATGTAAATATATGTAGGGATTTATTGAGGTCATCAATCATAAACAAGTGTAAAATTGAGGGCTTCAAAGCTGTCAATCTATAATGAAAATATCATCAGTTCAACAAAACATAAAGTATTAGGATAACACCTTTTTGTTTTAATATCCCTTCTATAATGTTTAGGAATTAATTTATTCATAAGAATAAGATATATATATATATATATATACTTGACATGTATAATTTCAACCTTCAACTAATTTCTACCCCAAACTCGTCTTTCACGCAAAAATATTATATTTATCCTAATCGTACAAGGTTCCAAATCTTAACACATACCATTTAAATTAAGAAAACTATTTTGTAATAACCAGGGACATCTTGTAAGCTTGTGGTATGTAATAAAGGCATGTCTTACTATTTTTGTGGGTTTGATTCCTATATCTTTGTCCGAAGCGATGGGTTATCGCCCAACCTGAAGGTTATCCTTTTTCTAAAACTATAGTATTATAATATTCCATAAATAATCTTATGAAATGTTTTAACCTTAATCCATACTATCCAAAGTTCATCTTAATCCATTCCAACCTTTATAGTTATCCAAAATACTTCTTTCCAACTCAAAGTCCATATTTCATAAGGAAGGTAAACACAATAAAGATATTTTTTGCGGCGTAACAACATGTGAACACCTTCAACATGTATTCTTTTAAAACACTGAAACATCCTGAATTACCAGAAATCCATATTGATTACATTCATGATCCCTTATTCCTTATAGAATACTATATATACTACTTCTACCCAAAAATGTTTACAAATCATTAATCAGTTGTAAGGAAGTCAAGAATATCCAATATAATTTATCCAAATCAATCAGGTATTATTCAAAAATCACTATCTCGGTATCAGAACCATTTTATGGTTTATCTTTCTATCAACCATAATTTTTCCAAAAAATTTAACATGCTATGGAGTCACTTTTCTTGGTTCCACATAATCTCAAGTCCTTGATAAAATAGTACTGTAGTACAGTCCTTATATACTCCATAATTATTATAACCAGTACATCATTGATACAACACTCAAATGAAAAAATTCTTTAATAACAAGATAATAACTCTAATCATTCCTCATCATCTGTGGTAGAATCATAACTTGATTATTATCCAATAACATCATTTTGGGCATACTCTGATGATTTGGACATTGGTTTTTGTAGTGTCCCCACTCCTTGCAGATGAAGCATTGTACATTTGAAACCTTTTTCTTACCCTTTCAGTCACGTAATATGTGTCCTTTTTCTCCACAATTATAACAAACTCCCATTCCCTTTAGGAAATTTCCAAGGTGTTTCTTCCCACAGTTATCACATATTGGAAAATTCTTCTTTTCCCTCGTCCCTTTATCCATCATTCTCTCTTCCATCCTTTTCATCTCTTTCTTCCCTTCAAAACCATAAGACTCAAAGAATTCTTCACTTGTCTTATTAAAACATGATACTACTTCTCCATATGTTGAGAACACATGGGAGACTATTTCCCTTCTAAGTGTTGGCTTATTACTATGAAAGATATGATCCTTCTTACTCTTTGGATCATATATATTGATGGAGTTCACATGCCTTCTACTGGGCACCATTTCTATACAATGGCATAAACAAGATTAGTTTATGAATCAAAATACATAATTCCATACTTGTAAAATACTTAACATAAATTTAACTATGTCTGGATATAATCCATAATCATAAAAGTGTTTTCTTTGAGGAAGTATATAATCATAACCCTTCATAGTTTTTTGAAAAGAAAATGAGAATTATCCTAAGCAAATCCCTCAGGAGTGTCGTAACCAAGAGTGCAGTAAGGCCCGTTGTCGTGCACCAGTTCCCGTTTGAGTCTAGTTCAGTGCGGTATTTTTGGGTTCTACCCCTAGGTACATCTGTTCCAGAGCCGCCTCTACCTGCTTGTATCTAGAAAGGGATGTATTCCTCAGAAAAATCACAAAATCTCTATAATACCAAAATTCTTGGAAGTTTTTCTATACTAATCCTCAATGTCTATCGTTTCTCTATGTGCTCTAATCAGAGTTTATCTAAATCTAGCTTCCACGGTTAGTACTAAACTGCCTCTAATACCAACTGTAATTCCCCGACCCCAACTACATAGAGTCGGTGCATTACTTCGTAACATTGGCAGGATCACAAAAGATCAAGTCTCAAAAGACCGATTAGTTTAGTAGCCTTGGAAACACTAGATACATTCATAAATGTTACGTTACATCATAAAGTGAAAATATAAAATAACAAATTCTCCATAGTACACACTCATATCCTCTTCTGACTATCCCTGCAGGTCATTCCTAAAATACTTCTTCACATCCTGGAAAAATTAAAACATTGAAAGAGGTGAGCTCAGATTCTCAGTAAGGATAACAATATAGTAGAATCTTTCATAAATAAACATAAACATTTAAGCCAATGAATGAAAAAAACAAAAGTCTTTAAAACTTGAACTTCAACATAACATGGAAAAAGTAAAATGAGATAAGACCATTTACTTATTCACATGGATATTCTACTAGTCGAATAATCATATGCAATATCAATAACCACTTTCATAATGATGGAATGCATAATTCCAGACTATCATAACCACATAGCCGAGGCCTCGTGCCAAGACCACAAATAAGATTTTGTCAAGGCCTCGTTCCAAGACACCAGTTTGTCTCATGAGACCTACCGATGCATCAAAAAGCTATAGCGGGCTCCACTCGTCACTTATTATGTCCAATGCATTCCTCATATGAATAGGTTTAAATATATCATAAACAATAACATAATCGTATCACATAAAACATGCATAAAGGAAACATAACATTTCCACATTTCAATAACAAGATATCAATACAACACATTGATATAATAAAAACACTTTCAAAACCATTTTCAATACAAAAATAAAATAAAGTTAAAACATTGTATTTATTTTTCATTTAAAAAGTTATGGCTTGTAGAGGAAGCCGAAACACAAATAATGGTCACGGCGGCAGAGAAGTCGTTGTCGCCACATACATAAGACAAAAACATTCCTTTTGTCTTTTAGTAAAACAATTTGTAAAAAAAGATTCCTTTTTGAATAAAAGTCAATGTCAAAGGGGTTTATACACCATATAAAAGAAAGTTGTGTATAAAACAAAATATGCCTCCATGAAAGGAGATTGAGACGAAGACCCTTACAAAGATCATTTTTTTAAATAAAGTAGATCTACTATGGGTATTAACTATATGTACACATAAATAAAGTACAAATACAAGATAGTATATAATAATATCATGACATAATTTGAAAGTAGGAGATTAACCCAAAGAATAGAAATTGGGTTAAGAAGTTCCCTTACCTTCCGTCCGACTTGACTCGATCGTTCTTTAACCTCCTGAATAATAAACTAGAGTTAATTTATATTTAAATAAGAACCTTTTTCATGTTAAGTATCCATTTTATATCACTTATTACCATGTTATGAACATTATGTAATTATTTATGTTAATAACGGTCATTTTGTCGATCTTTGGTACTTGAGTCAAAAATAAACTTCTTATAATTACAAGTTGTTCATGTGGTGATATATCCATTATATCCAGAATTATATTCATGATATTGATATCATATATCTCATATATATCCAGTATATACATGAATTTATAATATTCCATAACGTTTAGAGGTAAGAAATGAAATGCACCGTTCATGGAGACGGTAAGTCGTACTTACGCATTAACGCTGCTTTGATTTCTATTTCATATTTAATAGAATGAGGTTATAATTATATAAAGATATAATATAATTAGAGTATAATATAACGTATAATAAAATTTAATCCATCCTTTATACATCCCACATATGGCATTAACGATTCAAATCACTTTGAGGGGGTGGTAGTCTGCACTTCCTAAAATGAAATTATCGCGTTTACCCATAATGGAAATCATAAATATTCCACAAATGATAAATAAAGAAGAATAATAAAGACATAAACATAATATATATATATCATATATGAAAGTAGTGTCATCAAAATGGCCACCATTAGAGGTGTTATATGAGTGTTGAACAATCATCGTTTCGTGAGGCAGAAATTCGCCATCCACAGAAACGTTATGTTCTTTAACCATTAGATTTAGGTGTGTGTAAGTGTAGCTTGAATAATTCTTATAAAAAAATCCTAGTATATTGAGGATACTTGTGTAGTTACAAAATAAATGAATAAAAATATTTTAGGGGGTTGGATAAGAAAAATAAAACAAAATAACATAAGAGAAGACATTACCTTAAAATCGGGTAACTCTTTTGATTTTAGCCAAAGTCTTCCATGGGAAGAATTCTGCCCAAATTGAGGCTTCTATGAGTAAGGGACGGAAGTTGTAAGAGTATTTGGTCAGAGGTTGGCCGAGCCAGAAGGCTTTGAAAGTGTGAGTAAGGTTGTAGTGGTGGGGGCCTTTTATAAGTGGAGAGGAGGGGCACTCTTGGAAAGTAATGAAATGTCACTTTATTATATAATGAGTTTCGTATTTTAAAGGTCCCATACTTATATAATTAGAGAATAAGGTGATAAGGGTTCAAATTATACTCATAAAATATGTTTTTGACAAGTTTAATCCTTGGATTTTACATTATCTTTTCATTTTATTTAAATCGTTAATTAATGAGGTAATCCCTGCATCATCCTGGTGTCATAAATAATTTAATTTATTTAATGTCTAAAAATTATAAAAAAACTATCATGATGTATGAAATATTTTTATATTTCTAAAGAATATTTATTGTCAAAAATAAGACTTGTATAACCCCATTTAAATTTTTTTTAGTAAAACAACTTATGTTTGTGACATTTTTATTTTAACTTTAAATAAAAGTTATTTATGTCATTTTCCAACCAAAGTGGCTCCATGGGGCCCCCCAAGTTGACCCATGTATTGTCTTGGTCGGAGATGACACATACAATAGGGGTAGGACAAGTTTAATTGTATTTTCATATTTTTATAATATCATTTTTACAATAAATTTCACTAATTACCGTTAATCGCGATTAATTAAACATTAAAGTTACTATTCACCAAAAAATTATTTTAATCCCATTGAAGCAAATTTAACTTCATAATGAAAACCATGTATGTCTGATTTTTGAAAATCAAATCACTGAAGTGGTAATGTTTCATTTAAACGAAAAATCTGTTTTTTAACTACTACTTAGTGGTTTCACTATTCATCAAAAATTAATGTCTTTCAGAACAATGCCAAAATTTCACCCTAAGCTATAATTGGTATTCCGAATTCAAAAATGATGCCTATTTTAAAAAATTCCAAACATATAAGTTGCATTAATTAATTTCATATTTAATTCCCGTTGTCACAACAAATAGTGTGTTTTTAAGAAACAATATATATCATAAGATTGAAAATTGTTTATGTCCAATTTCAAAGTGAAAATAATTCTAATGACCACCATTGGATAAAATGGTAGAAATATATTCTAATTATAAATTAAAACCACTAAATATTATAATTTATCACTATAAATTATTTTGATTGAAAAGGTGGTTTTTAAGTATTTTTCACTATTCATAAAAAATTGGAAGTTCTCAGAAAAAAAACAAAAAATTAAAAATAGGCTGATTTTGATATTCCGAATCCAAAAATGAAGTCAACTTTGAAATATAAAATTTATATAATTTCAAAAAGTTAGTATTACTATTCATAACGGCTACTTTGATTAGTTGTGGTGTGTTAGAACTCGAAGTTGTGTACAATGCAAGCTATTGCATTATTGAATGAGAAGCGTATCATGGAAGCTCGAGATGTTACATATATTATGTTTAAACCTTTTCATATGAGGAATGCATTGGACTTAGTAAGTGATAGGTGGTGCACGCTATTTCTACTCGATGAATCAGTAGGTCTCATGAGACAAACATGTGTCTTGGCACAAGGCCTTGATAAAATATTATTTTTAGTCTGGGAAAAAGGCCGGGACTATGTGATTATGATGTCTAGAATTATGAAATAATTCATTATGAAATCGGCTATTGATATTTCCTGTGATTATTTGACTAGTAGAATATCCATGTGAATCAGTAAATGGATTTGTTTGATTCATATCATCTATATAATGCAGATGATTATGTTTTCCAGGATTGTGTTTTATTTTTATACAATACCTTAAATCTTTATGCTTATTTGTGAAAGTTTCTACTATATTGTTATCCTTACTGAGCATTTTATCTCACCAATTTCTTATGTTTTATGATCCTAGGATTCCAAGAAGTGTATTATGATTGATAAGAAGGGTAAAGATAAGGGATTAATTTACTTCTTAATGGATCATTTATTTTGTGTTTTTTTCTAATGTGTAATGTAACATTCATATATGTAATCTATTTTCCAAGCTGGCTAAACTGATTGTTCTTTCGGGACATGATTCGTTTTAATCATGCCAATGTATTGAAATAATACACAAACTATGGGTTTCTGGGATTGGTGCATTACAGTTGGTATCATAGGAAGTTTAAAAACATCCTTTGAAATAGATTTGGAAAAACACTGATTAGATAACATTATACTAAGACAGACTTTGAGGATTAGTATAGAAGCACTTCCTAGAATTTTTATAATGTAGAGATTTTGTGTATTTTACAAGAAATACATCCATGATTGTATACGACTTGGTAGAGGTAGCTATGACAGAGATGTACCTAGGAGAAAAAACTCTGAAAAATAGTTTTGGGTTTGACCAGGGGTATCCTGGTACACGACAATAGGCCTTGCGACACTTTTGGTTACAACACTCCCAGGGGATATGCTTAGAATAATTCATATTTTCTTCACAAACCATTATGATGTATTTAATAGTAAATACATTCTCAAAGAAAACATTTTATGATTATATATTATATGCATTATCTTTTCAATTTGCTGTAGGTATTTTACAAGTTTGAAATTATGCATTTTATTCATAATCATTCCTTCTCTACGCCATTGTTTAGAAATGGCGCAGAGTAGAATGATTGAAAATTCTCATAAAATGCATGATCAAAAGTTTTCAAAGGATCATATATTTCATGGTCTTAAGACTAATTTTAAAAGGGAAATAGTTTCCAACATATTCTCATTATACGAAGAAATAGTATCATATGTTAATAAGATAAGTAAGCAATTATCTGATTCATATGGCTTTTAAGGTAAGTAAGAGAAGAAAATTATGGAAGAGATAATGATGGATTAAGGGAGGAGGGGAATGGGGGATTTTCCCATATGTGATAACTGTGAAAATTATCACCTTGGTAAATTCTTGAAGTGAATGTGAGTTTGTTATATGTGTTGAGAAAATGGACACCAAGTACATGATTTAAAGGGTAAGAAAATTGTTTCAAATGTACAATGCTTCATCTGTTGGAGTTGTGACACTATGCGATTCAATGACCAAATCATTTGAGTGTACCCCAAATGGGGCTATTGGAAAATAATCATGTTATAATACAATCAAAGATGAATATAAATTATTAGAGTTGTTATTTTATTATTAAAGTATTTCTTTATTTGAGTGTTGTATTAATGATGTAAATGATATATGAATTATAGAGTATATAAGGATTATACTGCAGTACTATTTCATTAAGGACTTGAGATTGTTTGGAACCAAGAAAAGTGACACAATAATAGGTTAATTTTTATAAAAAAATATATTTGTGAGAGACTGATAAACCATAATGTGGTTCTGATACTGATGTATTGATTTTGGAATAATATATGATTGATTTTGATAAATAAAATTGGATATTCTCGAATACCTTGAAATTGATTAATGATTTTTATATTCCATCATTGTTGGAGTTCACATCATTTTTGGATAGAAGGAGTATATCCTATATTCTATAAAGAATAATGGATCATGAATGTAATCAATAAGTTTTTATGGTAATTTAGGGTGTTATAGTGTTTTAAAAGAATACATGCTGAAGGTATTCACATGTTATTACGTGGAAAAAAGGGGATTCATTGTGTTTACCTTACTTATATATTTTGTACCGTGAGTTTGGAAAAAAGAATTTTTGATAATTATAATGGTTGGAATCGATTATGTTTTCCATCAAATACTATTCTTAAGGTTAAATCATTTTTTGATATTATTTTTTGGATTTTCATAAAAAGGACAACCCGGAGGTCGGGCGAAAACACGTCGCGTCCGGAAAGGCCCGGAGACATGAACCCGCAATCGAAGGGCAACATGGGTGGATCACCTACCATTGGCATATGTGATGTACTAGTTTGTATAATGTAGTTATATTAAACATTCTGAAAAATGACTTATAAATTAATTATTTGGGGAACCCTATATGATTAGGATAAATAGAATATTTTTGAAATCTACTATCTTTTGGAGTGAAAGACGAGTTTGTTGTATGAATTAGTTGAAGGATAAAACTCTACATGTCAGGAATATATTTTTCCTCTTATTCTATGAATAAATTAATTATTAAACTCTTGGGAGGAAATATTAAAATAAAAAATGTTTTATCATAATACCTTATGTTTTGTTGAACCGATGATATTTTAAATAAATCATAGATTGATGGATTTGAGGCCCTAAATTTTACACTTGTTTGTGTTTGATGACCTCAATCACTCCATATAAATATTTCATTTTTCTTATCATTATGTGTCTATAACATTCACCAATGTTCTCTTAATCAAGATCAAAATTTGGTGGTGACTTTTTTGTTTCCCTTTCCTTCTTATTAAGACAAAATTTTATTAACCCAATTTCCGATGGGGGATTTCCCCAAAAACAAATTTCTACATTTTACATTTTATTTTCAAAGGAAAATTTCAAATTGTGAGGATGTAATTTATTGAAGGAGGCGAGAATATAACCCCCCAATATTTCATTGTATGTTATCTCAAAAAATTAATTCAATAACTTGCGCTACATATAACACTATGTTTTAGCACACCACGACTTACCAAACTTGCCGTTCAAAAGAGGTTATGAGAATAATTAACTAAATTTTGAATTTAATATATTACATATAATTTTAACATCCATATTATGTGTTTCTTAGACATTATATAATGAAAAATTCATTTTTCAAGATAAAAGATATATTTTTAAAAAAATTCAATTTTACTTCCTTTTAATGGTGAACCTTTTTTAAAACCAATATTTGAAATATTTATATATTAAATTTATTGAAATTAAATTCTTCATTATAAGAGGTACTTCAAAAAAAAATTGATAAAATTTTGGTACTTTTATGATAGCATTCATATTTTGACGAATAATGAAAAATACGATGTTTTAATTGAAAAAAAATTAATTGAAAAAATATATTGTGTTAAATTATTCATTTGAATAGTTTTGAGTTATAATTAAATTATATTTCAATCATAAAATAAAACTTAAGTCATTATAATAAATTTGACATTTGAATTTTATATAATCACATGTCAACCTTTTGATAGTTTTTACTTAAAAAAACCCACTTTTTGGTTTTGACAATGGGAATTAATTTTAAAGTAATAAATGAAACTTATATGTATTGAATTTTGTAAAATAGACTTTATTTTTAATTCATATAATCAAAATTCTCTTAGGATGAATTTTAGTTATTTTTCTGAAAACTATCAATTTTTGATTAATAATGAAAAACCCTACTTTATTATTTAAAAGTGTATCTTTATATAAATAATTATTTATTTTATATAAATATATATTAAGTAAAAATAGATATATAATACCTATATAATTTCAATTCAATTTATTGGAGTCATTTTAAAAGACAATTAGATTTATAAATTTATTTTGAACATTTTAATGTTTTTTACCCACTTTCTAGGAGCATTTGCAAATTTGCATTAAACATAGATTTACTGCATCTGTGAGTTGAATTTGAAAACTCCAAGAGACATGGTTAATATCATTAAGAAAAATATGGTTCAATAAGATGAAAATAATTTTTGGTGAATAGTGACTTTGGACTTTTTTGCCACGGTTTAATGTAAATAGGGTAATTAAAGGTCAAAATGAAATTATAATTACCCTAACACATGTACAAATTATATTCTATTAGTTTAATTAGAAGAAAAACCCATAGGATAAAAATATGATTCTTTAGGTCCACATGGATTAGATTAGGACATTTATTATTATTTTATTTAAAGAAAAGTTAAAAGTGTTAAATTCAAGGTTTAATAACTAATCTATTTTTAATATTGGGTTATACATAAGATAAATTAGACTATAAATATGAATTACAAAGAAGAAAATTTTACATACATCATGGTATTTTATTTAATATTTTTATAAATTGAATAATTAAATTTATTTATGACCCAATGATGATGAAGTAATTACCTTATTATTGAATGAATCAAATAAATGCTATTATAAATGTTAAAATAAATCTAAATTCAATGTTTTTATGAAATAAATTAATTTTCTAGGTGAATAAGACATTTCACCATTTATTCAATGTATCTCTTTTAATGTAATCAATTTTTTATTACTTTCACGAAAACCCAAAACTAAATAGTGTCAAAATTGAAAAAAATGAGTTTTTAAAACAAATATTATATTATTAAATTATAAAATATTCTTAAAAATCCAAGGATCTTCCAAAGTGAATAAATAATATTATATATATCATTAATGAACCTCTAGTGTTTCTCTTTCAAGGTTATAGTATGATTATTAACCATATAATGTAACAATACAACAAGACACGGTTAAAGTTAAACTATATAACTTATCATTAAATCTAAACTATAAGGTTAAACTTTGTAACATAAACTTGTGTAAAACATATTGGTTGAAGTTATGTCTACCCATAACCATGTATTTTTCGATAGAAATTAATTTGGAGCCACTATTAACTGAATATAAATGTATAATAAATTACTATTTTAATCTTTCCATTAAGTGACCCTCACCCCTCTTAGAAAAGGGCACATCCCCTTCTCTCAAAACCACTCCTCCAAACCCATTTGGACTGGCCTAATTCTGCCCATATATACTCCCAACTTCTTGAAATCAACTTATAGTTATTACTTTTATCATAAAGACAACCTATGGGGCCTTTTTGATCAACTAAAAAGGAAACACCCAAAGAAGAGGTAATAATTTCACCACCCACTTTCAGTTTCTTTTCTTCTTCCACTTCTTCTTTCTTTGTTGTTTCCATAACAAAATAATAACTCTAGTACCTTCTACATACTGTGATTTTATTATAAATATGGTACAACCATATTCAATATTCAATCGACCCTATGAATTATTATGTACCCATCCTTGTGTACGTATGGGTTACCGACACCACGCCGTGGGGTAATTTGTTATTCGACACTGTGTTATTAGTATGGTTTTAATGATGAGTAATATGTATATAAATAATGAAAATAACATTATAATGTATCTATAAATTAATATACAATCCAATTCCACACCTTTTAGTCATTAATGTAATGACTTCGTCGCTCGTGTGTACGTACGACTTACCGTCTCCATGACACGATAAGATTCATTTCCACATTCACCATTCAACACTGATTATAAAAATATATATTATTAATAAGTATGTAATATATGAAATAATAATCCTAATGAATATATATATTTATTTATGTATGTACTTACATATATCATATTCACTTACTTCCATTTAATACGATATGAAAACGGAAACAACAGTTATGTGTACGTACGGACTACCGTCTGCATAAACGGTGTTTTACATTTTATATATCTATCTAAAACTAATATTTATACTCTAAATATATATGATAAATAACTCTTGTGTTATATTCTATAAGTATTTAGATCATTATCTAAATGATACGATCATGAATAACAAGTTAAAACAAGTACGATAAAGAAACTGATTATTACCTGGAATGTTAATTTAACATGGAAATAATTATTAAAATGGTAGTATAAAGTCTTAAAGGAGTCATATATAATATTAAAAATATGAATATGGTTTTGGTATAATTTGATAATATACTATGGTCATTATACAAGTGGTTAAATTTACCCTCGACGAATGGAAAGTGCACAGTAAGGGTTAATTATAAAATCACTTCATTATCCGAGATTATTTTTATGTGAGTATTTACAGGGAACTCATTATCATCCACATCTGTGTTTCATAAATATATTTTCAAAAAGATTTTTTGAATGTTTTATGGAAGGGACTCTTTAACTAGATCATCATTTTGAATGGTTTAAATATTTATTATTCTAAATCTTTCTCATTAATGTCAATGTTTTTAAAATCGTTTTTAATGATTTATTTATATGGATATGAATGTTTTTAAAATTTTAATTCCTTTCAAAAGTTTCTTAGTGTTATAGTAAAATTTTATGCAAAAATGTCATTAAATTTCTTCCCTTTTTAATTATGTGATTTTTAAATGTTTTCATGAAAAAGGTATAGTTCTCTCAATGAGTTTTACAAATCATTTTAATCTATGTCAACATATATTGATGGATTTGAAACATATTTGAAGCTGATTTAATAGGATACAAATCATATATACTGTATTGAAGGTTTTGTGATATGTTTTACATTGGATGGGTTATTTTTATAGAATTCATGGTTTATTGATAAAGTATTGACATTTCGTATGCTAGTTTTAATATGAATGTTTATTTTTTGTTTAAACCCTTTCATTTGATGAATGAATTGGACTTAATAGTGATGGTTGGAGCCCACTATTACTCCTCGATGCATCTGTATGTCTCATGAGATGAAATAGATTCTTGGCACACGGCCTTGAAAAAATCTTATTTGTAGTCACGGCACAAGGCCTTGACTATGTGGTTATGAAGTCTAGCATTTTGCATTCCATAATTATCAAATTGGATATTGATATTTCATATATTATTAGACTAGCTTAATATCAATTTGAAGATGTAAATGGATTTATATGGTTTATATTGGATATTTTATACAGATGTTTAAATTTAAAAGTCATGTGTTTTAGTCTTATAAATCACTTTAAATTTTTATACTTATTTGTTAGCATTTTGGCTATAATGTTATCCTTAATAAGTGTATGATCTCACCACTTTATTATGTTTTATTTTCATAGGATTCCAAGAAGTGTATTATGATTGATAAGTAGGGTTATGCAAGGGGATTAATAGCATTCTCAATGGATCATTTTTGTTGTGATTTATTTTCTAATGTGTAATGTAACGTTCAAATATGTAAATAATTTTCCAAGACTACTTAAATGTTTAGTCTTTTTGGACTTGATTCCTTGAAATAATGTTAATTTATTAAAATAATGCACCGTTTCTGGGCTTCTGGGGTTTGGGTGTTACATAGATCTTGGAGAAAATATTTCATTTGGAAATATTTATAACCACATAGTAGCTTTATATAATATTTACATTGAAATATAATTATTTCTAAGTTAAAATATAATTATACAATGGATATCTATATTTTCACTTTCTAATGTTCATATTATTTATGAAAGATCATGCAACTCTTTCTAATTTCTACTTGTGTATATTTATTAGGCTTCCCAACATGATAATCCCATGTTGGTGATTCTACTATCTATTAATTTAAATAATACATATGTGAGTATAGAAGCACTATAGATTGATCCTTAAAAAATACCAACACTATTTCACTTTTGGATTTTATTTTATAGGATCACGATTTATAGAAGATACTGATAAAATAATGGTACATAATTCAAATCTATCTGAGTTTTAAAGAATTTATTTATCTATATTTTTATTATATAAAAATATGAAGTAGTAATTCAAGGTGGATTCCCATTTCATTAACAAATTCAAATCATTCATTCAATAAGCTATTACATTGTTAACATCAAAGATAATGGCCATTTAAAACTATTGAAAAATATTTATATGTAAAATACCACATTTCAGATATAAAATCCCCTTATACTACATATTAATATATATTGAAATAGATCCCTACATTTTATAGTAGATTAAAAAACATTAAAATGATAATATAAAATTTATTATCAAGTAGATAGACATATTTTGATTATTTCCTCTTATTTAACTACCATAATCATTGGTATTTGTTTTTTTAAATTCTCTCTGGAAGCATTGGTTTCTTTTTACACTCAAGATCAAATATCTAATTTTATAACAGCATTATTTTTATAATTTATTATTGTGCCATTTTCAAGTTTCTAATCTCAATAAAATCATCTTTATAAAATAAATGGTATATTAATGCATTTTAATATTCTATAGAAATGGAATCATCTATCAATATTTCAATTTATTCTATTTAGATTCTATAGACTTTATATAAAAAAGAAGAGTTGTATCATTAAACTGGTTAAATATTTATTTTTTATCCCACTTTTAGAATCGAGTAGTTCTATAATTATATTGAAATAAATCTTGGTTTTTAACTTATCGATTAATACTAGTAATTAATCCATTAAGGAATTTAACTTATCCTTTTGCTCATCTATATGCCCATTTACATTTTCAAACACACTAATTATCTCTTTATTAATGGTTATAACATGTTTAAAAAAATATTGTGATTATACTCTATTAATTTATTCCTTTAATTTTACTTATTTAGTATCTAATAAAACAATCTTCTTAGTATCATCATCCAAAATCATATCATTAACACTTTCTTTGTTAGAAGGAGTAGGATTGATCATAGTTAATATTTTATTATCTCTCTTTAGTGGAGAAACACAATCCTTCTCAATTTATGAATCATATAAACCTTATCTAAACACAAAAACATATTCATATTTCAATCCACCTTTACATAATTACTAAACCATTTTCTTCGTAGAATTAACACCGTCTAAAAATATAACTACTATTAATTGATTCATTGAACTAACTTCAACAAATATCTCAACCGTAGCAACAAAAACATGAAAATTTTCTATTAAAATAGGCCAATGAAAATTTTCAACATCATTTTAAGGAGAAGAAGTCACAATATTTAAAGAATCATCTATCTTAAAAGCAGTCATTTTTATCATAAAATCAATTAGATTAACCTAAGGGGTGAAAGGTTACTCCTATTTAGCTTATGGACTCTAAATATAAATAATGTATGTATGTATGGTAGTTTATCATGTTCAATAAAATGTGTATTAATTATGGATACATCGTCCCTTGAATTCTACCTCTTAGTGGGAGAAATAAACTTTTCATTCTCATGGATATTATTATTCCCTTCAGTAGAAGCAAGGTTATCGTCTTCATATTCATCATTGCATACTTTATTTAGACCATTTTTCATTACAAATAAATTATTTATATAGGAAAACATTGCCAATATATATTTTTTATAATGATTGATAGAAAAGTTGGACTCTATTTGCACTTGAAAAAATTCACTATCTTTAATTTTATCACCTTATTTTAGAAGATAAAATATAACCAATAATCCTAAGGATAAATGTTTTCCTTGTTTGTCTTATTGTTACAATGAGATATATTCCTTAATGTGAATTTGGTCAGGGTTACTATTTCCATACTCAACATAAGTAATGAATGTACATATTCGGAACTAAAACTATTTCCAAATCACTTTCCCATTGGAAAATCTCTATTTTTAATAACTATGTAATGGCCCTTTATTCTAGATTTAGTTCTTTTACCAATGTCTTTTTGATAGTTTATGATGGAAAAAACATGCTCATTACACCATCAATACTGAAAGTTATATCGTTCTCCATTATAGGATAAAAAATAATATCCCCTCATGATTCTAATAGAAAAGGATATCTCAATCCATATATTAAATGAATATATCCTTACAATTTACATTCAAGATTATCAGATCCCCATTCAGATAAATCTAAATCTATGAATTCTCATAAAGATAAAAAATTACATTCTAAATAAATATAAAATGTTATTATTCATTGAATTTGTACAAAAATTTATTAATTATAAAAACATATATCCATATTTTCTCTATTTTATTTAGAAAGATAATGTCAAAAACCATTCCTACAAGATCATAACTTCTAAAACTAAATGAAATATTTATCTTCACACCCTCAAAATCTTTAATATAAAATTAATTATTATTCCCTTTTAAATAACATATGAGAGGATTGAATTTTAGTGTTTAGATTAAAAGATAGAAGATAAATCTAATGTATAAGGTTTTTAATTGAGAGTATTCTGATCTTAAGAGCTGTGGGGTCCCCATTATAGTCTCACTTATTATGGTGTGGTACAAAACATAAATAAATAAATAAATAGTAATATTACAGTAGGGAAATAGGGAAGAGAAATCATTTCTCATAAGAGAAATAACACAAAATCACATACATTCAAAGAGACCTAACTATAATTTAATGAAATAATATTATTTAAGATGTAATGATCTTTTAAAAATATTTTCTTAACTAATTTCCAATACTAATCAACTAAAGGAAAATATATCATTTTTCGGTCTGATTTCTCAAGAATGGATTCCTTAAATCAATTTGATTCTTATTAAAATGGCTTATCATATTTTTTTAAAATTGATAATATATGGTGTGTTATCAAAAAAACATACTAAAAATTAAACATGTGTTCCATCAAGGTGTGTTTTATCTACAACAACTGAGTATGAAAACAACCAAAAGTAATGAATTTTTCATCAATAGTTGGAAATTTAATAGAGTGATACTTATTACATGTCTAAGAAAATGATTATTTACAATAGTGGAATGTTCTTCAGGTTGTTTTAATATCTAATTTATACCCACAAATATCAATATATGAATATAATATCAAATCAAATCTTGAGTATTTAATATAAATTATGTAAAAAACCCTTCGTTTAAATATCATAAAATAACTTTTGTATCTTTGGAATGTATGATCACAAAAATATCGTGAAAAAATAATTGATTATGATTTTAATTATCTTGTATATTTTTGGACATACCCTAGGTCATATCTCATTGAGTATTGGGGGTATAATGTCTGTATTACTAATAAAAAACTAAAATATGGATGGTTTTGGAAATACTAATAGAAATAAAATGACTTAATTAAAATGTTTAATCATTAACAATGGTAGGTTTAGTTTTTATAATTATGAGATAATAAGTTCATTTAATGTTTACTAAAAAATAGGATACTTTATTATTCTTAAAATTTATCATTTTTTAATGGAATCCTCTTGTTTAGGGTTGTCAAGATCTTAAATCCCCTCTTTCCTCTTTAATATATTCACAAATAAGCAACCCATATCAAAAAAAATTGTTTTGTCTACATTTGGATCTCAATAATCGAAAATTTTATACCAAATAATACTAAAATATTATATGTGTGTGGTACAAAAGTATTCCTTTGTTTTCCAATTGGAACAACCAATTATTCCCCCTAGAAATATCAACCCAATCTTTTTTGAAATGAAAATTGTTCCACATAGTTATACTAAAAAATTCATTACGAGGAGAAGGGAGAAAATAAACAACTAAAGTGAAATATTGAACACACAAATTAAAAAAAATATAAAAATAAGTGAGGGAACTCCATACTAAGTGTATTTAGATCCCTCAAAATGACAATCTATTTTTTTCTCACCAGCAAGAGCAAGAGGAATATTGGGTTTAACTTCGCCTCTATCATTCATCCCCCTATGAGGATAGAGGTCTCTAAAACATCTTAAATAAGTAGATGAATCCTTTTGGTCTCCAAATTAGAGGATATTTTCTATTGGTTTGACCATACATATGTTTTTCCCAAGGTAAAAATTTATAGGAAAAGTGCAAGGTGGTTTTGGCTAACAAGATCTGAAGTAACCGATTGGTCCATGGTTTTGGGTGGTTATACATTGTTATCTTGATTTAGGGAAGTCAAATAAGATGTTTAACCACTTATTTAATATCTACAATAAAAGTTTGTATCATTTGGAGAAAAAATTATTGTGATATGGATGAAATAAAAAATAAAATGTTTAACTTTGAGAAGATGATGTTTCCTAGATAGATCCTCAAGTTTGGGACCCTTTATGGTCGAACTGGGATTGTGTGTCTTCAGATAATTTTTATCCCATAGAAGTATTGATTATCAAAAAAAATATTATCCAAATTTGATGTATGGATTTCTATTAGTGTGCGATTTAGTCCACATATGTTCTTCGATTCCAGTGCAATTTGGAAAAAATTTCTTCAAGTTCTTCACAAACCTCCAAATCATCGCACCAAATAATGAAATCTTTTAAATAATTTTTTTTCCAATTATAACAATAGAAAAAATCATATTTTCATCAAACAAGAATTTCAATTTTTAAATAAATTTGGAATTTATGATACAAAATCAGTTTATCATAGTGGTATAAGGGTAGAAATGAATAGTGAATCACTACACGATCACCCCCACACCCAAAAAGATTTACTTCTAGGAAATGTCCAATTTCTAAAAATTATTCATGGAGATATTCCAAAATTCCTAGATAATTAACAGGAAATTAAATGTATTTTTTTGATAGCAAAGTGATCATAATAAAAAAAATACACCAACGAGTTAATGTCAGTGATCAAGGAAAAAGATGTCTCATCAATTATATCAAAATGAAATAATATGATATGAATGATACCAATCTATGATACCATTTCAACAATTTAACATTTCACTATTTCTCTACATGTGTCTTTGATATCCATTTTAGAATCTTCTTCCAACTTCTATCTAATAAAAAAAGGTTATTTTAAAAAATTTATGCTTAATTGACTCTATCCATCGGGCATATTATACATCCTTTGCAATAAAATTTCTGGACCCACTCACTTAAGAATTAATGGATGTTAAACAAAAATCTCACAACCTATATGTCCCTAATTGTTTTTATTTTTTTTTCACTCCCCTCATTTATTAATTTTTTTTTTCAAAAGTTTCACTTGGAACAAATATCACAGTCATCCCTAAACCCCTATTTGGTCTCCTCATGAAACTAATTGTAATATTTATAATAATATCAAAGGTCATAGAAGATTTATTTTTGACCTTCCCATGACACGATCTGTGTTTTTTGTATTTTAATTTATTTATTTAATTTTTTAGTGTATTTTTGTATTATTAGGTTTCAAAATAGTCAAATAACATGTAAAAATGCATATGTCAATCTAGTATAGTATTGAAAATGTTAGTATAAGGAATGGAAGTGTGGAAAAATCATTTTTTGGAAAGATTATAAATATTAACCAAACTTATATTTACTATCTATTGAGTATGAAAAATTCAAAATTCATAGTTGGGTTCAAATTTGTGTAGAAATATTAGGTGATAAAATTTCCACATAAAATACTCACAAAATGGGTGATAATATTCTCAAATGTTTCAAAATTATTTTACAATTTATAACATTGAAAAAAACAATTTTCTATAAAAATTCAAACTTCATTTTAAATTCATTCTAAAATAAACATTCCATCAGTTATTTTTTTTAATAAAAACATGAAATATGTAAATTCCACAAGCATTATTAATATCATCCATTATTATGTGGGAATATTTTTTTAGGATTAAGTCGGCATCGAAAAAATATTTTGATACAAAAGTGAGTTGGTAAATGGGAGAATGTAATAATGAATCATTGCGTCTAAGACTCCAATCTTTTATATTGGGATGTACTTTTTTTCAAAAAAAATCTCCTCTAATGTAAATCTCATTTTGACTATTTTTTGGGTGATATGTATTAAATACTCAATGCAGGACACAATACTAATGAAAATGTGATTTCAATGTTCATTTTCAGAAAATAGAACCCTAGTCACTGATGATAATCATAGGTAATCGAAACCTATATAAAATTTATGTTATCCAAAATTCCAAAAATACAGTGGAATCATCTATCCTTATTGCTAGTGCCTCTAACCATTTTGAAATTTTAAAAAATACCCTAATATTTTACATGTTTCAAATGGAGTTATTAAATTTCTCCTAAATTCAGTTCCCCAAGAATAAAAAATTTCATGAAAAGGAAAGGGTTGTTTTGTCATTTTATTTCCATTACATAAATTTATCTTTCCATGATACTGAAGAAATGATTTATAGAAATCATTAGAATCTAGAATTATTGTTGGCCAAAAGATTCAATAATCAAGGACTATATGAGTTTTCCATTGGGGATCAATGTGGCCCCCATAAGTAAAAGTTTGTAAGAAACTAAGGGAACAATGAAAGTCACTTTCTGGAACACAATTCTTAAGGATTTGATCGCTACATGTGATCCAAAAGTAGAGGTTATACCAAATGTATCAATTTAACTCATGTTTTAGAAAAACAACATATTTTTTGTTTAAATCAATTGGAATTCATGATTCTACCAAATAATTTACATTTTCAGCATGCCAAGGAAAAGAATATTTCACATTGTTCCATTTCTCATCATGAAACACGTCATTAATGAGAATACAATGGGGAGATTCGATGTATGTTGAAGGAAATATTAGATTAATATGGTCAACCATCACATTATCTTCTTCTTTTTATCACAATTTTATAAAATAAATTTCTAATGTAGGGGAATCAATCGAATGGGACATGGTTTGGGTTCCAATTTCATAAAGTGATACTAGAGGGGTGCTTGGTATGAGAACACAATGACATTAGACCCTAATGTTATGAACTGAATTTATACATTGAGAATTCAATATAAAGTAATTTGTTTTCATTTTTAGGGTAGATTTATTAGTAAGGGTTCAATGTGTGTGTGACATAGGCAAAGACATGTAGAGCTCTCTAAACCCATTATGATAAGACATCCCCAATAACATAGTTAGAGGCATCATACTTGATCTGATATGGTAATTCCCACTGATGTGGTTGGATTAATGGGTTTGATGTCATACACCATTTAAGTTTGTAAAAAAATTCATCATATTATTTATCAAAAACAAATTATTTTCTTTTTGTAGTAATTGGGAGGGGAGAAGTGAAATCTGACAAAATCCATGAATCAAATGAAGATAAAATCTTGTATGGCATGAAAAAGGCAGCACATCCCATATATTTTTTAGGAATGGTGGGGATGAAAGGACATAATCTAGGGATTTATATACTTGGATACCCTCCCCAGAAATTACATGTCCATGTACCATCACATGACACTCTATGAAAAGAAATTTCCCATAATTTAAAATGAGATTCACTTCAATGAGGAGATATATAATACAAACAAAACTACTGAAAAATTCATCAAATAGATGATCCCTATGTAGTTAAATCATCCATGAATACTACAATGCAATAATTAAGGTAGTCTAATAAAATACTTACCATGCAACACTGGAAAGTACCTTGATCACTGCAAAGACCAAATGACATCCTCTTATATGAAAAATGTGCCAAAGTGGAAATTGAAGGTTTTCATTTCTAGATCCTTTGGGGAAATTTGGAACAGAATCTATCCAGAATACCGATCAAGGAAATAGTACTTGGACTTCCCAACTAGACTCTATATCATTTGGTAAATGAAAGACAATGTTAAATGGTCCTTCCTAGTGTGTTTATTTAATTTACGATATTTCTATATAGTCACACATACTATTCTACACATGAGTTGGATGAAATTAATTTTTTTAAATTTTTAATGATCTTAAGACATGTTTTTTTAGTCTAATTGAATAAGACTAACCCATTTCCTATCAAGGATGGTGTAAAGGATTATAGTATCCAATATGTTTCTTAACTCATTTTCAACTACATTTTGGTGGGCTAGGCTCAGTCGGCATTATGCCTTCCATACTAGCATAGACTCGTTATTTAATACTATATGATGTGGAAATATTGATGGTCTAATAACAAGAATGTTAGAAAGTGTCATACCAATTGGTTTTTATACTCCCTAAATATTTCATGAAGTCGTAATTCATACTCTCGTGAGGGTATATTATCACTGATGATTAGAATCTTGATTCCATTAAAAAGATAATAATATTTTAAATATTAACGTAGTTTATTATGTTCTAATGAATGTATATTTGGAATTTATGGGATTTAATGTGAAATTAGGAGGTCAATGATCTCAAATAAATACTCAATGGTTACATAATCAGATGGAGAATGCATTTTTACATTCTTTATAGTATCATTGACGGTCATGGGATCCTTAGTGTTCATGAAAAAATCAAATAAAAAACATTCATGAAATATTTCTAAATAGATAAAACATTATATTCATGATTCATTTCATAGCATGTATATCAACGATGAGAACTAAAAAATGGGATCATTGGAATGAAAATAAGTTTTTCATAGGAAGGGTGTACATTAATAAACTTAACTGAATGTGAGGAATGTTCTTATGAGGGGTTCATCATAGAATAAAATATGTTGATGGGGACAATTTTATTAGTAAAATCCATATATAATGTTCCATTGTGGACAATAATATTTTATTGGGAGGTTTTCAAGAATGTTATCCCCAATATAATTAGGGAATGTCCATTCCTCATATCATCTTCCATTTAAATCACATAAACATCAACTGGAATAATTAATATTGTTACCCCGTTAAGAACATCCTCTAAAAATCTAGGGGGGTGTGTTATAATCCAATTTTCATGCTGGGAAACAATTTTAGTGGGAATTAGTTCACCGAACAACATTTAAGAGAAAATGGGGAGATGCATCTCATTTATAGATGCACAAAAATCAATCATAACATAGGAAAAGAAATACTCTCCTATGGTGTTAGGAATCAAGAATATTACAGGATCATTAAATTTGGTAGGAAGTTATGGATCTATAAATACTGATACATTCCTCCCCCAGATCACCTTTTCATCACCACTATGTCACCATTAATGGGTACACATATCCTTCAAAAACATGGAAAATCATGGAATTTTATTTATTACATCATTCAAGGGAATGATATGTTGCATTTTGTAAATATTTCTAATTTTTTTTATTAAGTTTGGTTTCTATTGGTTTCCTTGTTTTGGTGTACCATTGGGGAAATAGAAGTGTATTGTTTTTTATTGGTGGTTCATCAACTAAAACCATCTTTCTTTTTGTAGTGATTCTCTAAGGATAAAGTGTTTCCTCATCTGGACCTTTAAAAATTGATAAGATGGTGGTTTCCTCATGAAGGGTTGAATATAATGGAGAGGTAATTTTAATTTTAAGTTGTTTTCCACTACTAATTATGACATATCTAACATTTACCATATCCCATGGGTTGACTAGTGGTTGAAAGTGTAGTTTACCATACCCATGACTATGGATTTCCCCCATTGAGTTGTCGAGTTGGCCTAATTGGGATTTTAGGTCTTGTAGGGGTGATTGGAAGTATTTTTGGAATTGAATGTTATTTTCTGCCATTTGTTTCATCATTTATAGTATCGTTATAACGACCCATGATTTTGAATAATATTTATTTCCTTAATTTGTCTTTTATTTTATTTTATACTCAACAAAACTATATCCTTTAATTAATTAAGTAAGTATAATTAAAATGAGGCCATTGGGTTTCAACTATTATATGACCATTGGTCAATATTACAATTGGAAACTTTACTCTTAACATTATGATTTTTGATTATAAATACATATGATAATGGTTAGTTAATACAAAAAGTTGAGTCAATGGCCTAATTCAGAAGAATCTGGCTATGCGAAGCCCATTTGTTGATTCTATGGAAGGAGGTAGCACTACTAGGATTTTCTCTGGACCAAGATCAAGACAAAGTCCATCACATTAAGTATGAATTCAATCACTTAAAGGAGATTTTAGAGCACATAGAAATCACCACTCAGGAAATGTTGTCCGGGCAATCGTAATATTCTATCACAATTGCACAGTGTACTCTTAGGTCCTATGTAGGTGTTATAAGGGGCTATATAAAAAGGCCTTAGTTGCATTTTGTAATTCATTTTTATGAATAAAATTATTACTTTTTATTATGGTAAAATTAATGAATTTATAATATCATAAGAATCATAGGATGAATTTATAGATGTTCTATATTATTGATGAATATTGAATAAAGGGTATGTTAAAATATTTTTTTATAATTTAAATAGTTATTAATAGGTAATTATTTTCATAAAATGGTATTCTACAGTTGTGATTAGTAAGAAATTTAGATTTTAATTAGACCAACATATTTTTGGTTGAATAGTAAAATATGAATAGAAATATTTCCCTTATGAATAGTATTCCGAATAATCGAATAATAACTTTACTTAATAATTTATAAATATAATTTGGAAATATTTATTGGTAATGGGATATTATAGCATAATTAAATAACATTTTCAAAATAATTTAGTTAAATATTATTATTTTTGCTAAATTGTGTTTTTATATAAAAATTAAATATATCATAATTATAGAATTATTTTCATAATATGGATTTCATTTTTGATTTAATATAATTGATAATAGGTTTGGGTGAATTTATGAGAATCTTATAAAATGTTTTGTTTTTCTGTGAATAATAAAAATACAGTTTTGAGTTTCTGTGTGTTAAATAACATCAATAATGATGTAATAATTATTTAATAATTATGGTAAAATTGTGTACAATAACGTAATTTTTGAGGTATTATAAATAGTCAATACCATGGGTAAATATAATGTTAAAGACCGCGGTCTTTCAAATACCACTAAATAGGTGTCCTGTGGAAATTATTAAAATATTCCCTCACTTTTGCTGTTAATACCAACCCCTTACTTCATTCATTTCATTCCTGATTCCTCCTCAATATTGCTATGTTCGTTTTACCCCCAATTATTCTTCATAAGGTGACCTCAACCCCCAAGGTCCATTCCATAGAGTTTTTTATGTCACTCTTCAAGGTAAGGGAACCTTTCACCCTCATTTTTTAGTAAACACATATTTTATGTTTTGTATTTTAATATCCATTTTCATATGTTTGTGTTATGTTATTCTATATCCTTCATACTACCCTTTTGATTTCCATATTATAATATTCCATTTCTATCTCATCAATACTTTTTCATAATTTTTATGTGACGCTGTTAGGCTTCCAAATATTTGTAAAAGAAATCACATCTTCCCTTTTTTCAAATTTTCATTTCATGTGGTATATCATTAAAATATCTAGACCAGGATCTTATTTAATTTTAATTCTATCCCTATAATTTACTATGAGTTATTTACTAGTGGGTTACCAATTTAATCGTCCATTTTAATGTTTTCTATAACCATGTTATATAGCTGTTATGCGGTAGAATTTTGATCTCAAAATCTCCCTCTTTTTTTCTGAAGAAATTATTTTATATTATGTGAATACCCATACCTATTTCATTTTTAGGGGTATTCATAAATACAAAAAAAATTATATATTTTATTCCTCAACTTACATACATAAAACCATCATTCCACTTTGAAGGGTTATAAATGGCATAATGATCTTGTTTTTGAAGAACTTTTTAAAATGTCACGATTTTGATATGAAACCCATTTCATTTATTCTCTATGGGATATTTATGAATTTTTTTATTATTATCTGTGTTGATCAGATGACATTAAAGGCATATTAAGGTTGTTCCCCGGTAGTACTCCAATTTATTTGGTTAAGAAATTAATCTCTAGAGATGACAGGTTTTTTGATTCCTTGGTGAATAACCTTGGTAATTTTTATAATACCTTGGAGATGGTCCCTGACTGAAAATAACCATTCTTATTTATTTTGAAAGAAAACACATTGAACATAAATCACGGAGGTCTGAATAAGTTCATGCCATGTGCATCATGAATAACATGATGAAACCCCTCCCTTGGAAAAGTACCTAGTGTAGTGAAAGAGGACATACATTGGTCCGGTGAAGCCACAGATGCCAGGAAATCCACAAACCTGTTCCCCTCCATCCATGTGTGAAAAACCTCAATTTGATGGCCCAAAATATGTCTACACCTTCTAATTAGATGTTCAATTTTCCATGGAGTAGACCATGTTCCCAAGAGAGCTTGATGAAGGATAATGGAGTCTGTCTCCACCACACTGAGATGAATGGGCCTCTACTAACACAACCCCATACTAGAGGCCATTTCTTGATCCTTCGCCTAAAATGTGTCACCCCTGCCGTAGAAGGCCACAAAGGCTGCAAAAATAGCCCCATTGTGATCATGAATGACACCTCTACCTCTCATATCCCCTTCGTGGAGTGACCCATTCATGTTTAGTTTCAACCCAAGGCACAGTGGGTTCCAGTTAACCGATTGGCCCTGAACTAAAAAGATAGGTTGACTGAGGATGGAGGAAGTCGGGTTGAGAGTTCTAACCAAAAGATCCACCTAAAATGTATTGCATAGGTGAAACATGTCCTGAAGCAATTTTCATGATTTGAAAATAAGATTGGTTCATGAGCCTTTCAGGCCCCTATGTCTTGCTACCTTCCTAGCCACCTAGAGAACCCAGAACCCCACAAGTAAAAAAGATGGACCTTTCCATCCTCTCCGACCCCTTATCCCCTACTCTATGAAACCAAGAACTGACAAAAGGCTCTATAGGTCCCCCTTACTGGGCCTTCTTCTCACCCTTTCCTTTGATGTATGTCTCCAAGTTATGAGATATAGTAATTGTACACATGATGAAATTTTCAATAATATTTTCAAGTGTATTAAAATAATGTTTTATGTTTTCATGTATGTTTCATCCATAAATGGGTATTACCTTGTTTGTTTAAGGTTCAAACATTCCAATTGGTTTATAACGAGTTTATTCGTAGAACTGAATACATCCAATGATGCTATATCCATTTGGACCTACTTTTCAAAGTTAGGTGCTCATTAGTTGTGGGCCGACGATGCTTAAGAATTTTCTTTGGTCGAGAGGATGGGAGGCCAGGAACATCAAACCTTTTTAGGGGAATTATTACATACTCCGGGACTCTCTTATAGATTTACGTTATGTTCAAAAATATTTATTAATTCACCAAGTATGAAAATGAGTTTTCATTTAGATTTGGAAATCAATGATTGATATGTATGAGATTTAGAGAATCATTTATATGTATTTTAGGTTCTTCATTGATTAGATAATCATCCATATTTATTAGTGATTTATAGTCAATGGTATCCTTCAACACATTATATAGAAATCTCTTGGTCATTATGATAACCATATAGGTTTTAAATCCACTCAGTGGTGCATTGACATTTATTGTCATTCTGAAAGATAAGGATTATTTCAGATATGGGATCGTACCCACAGATAGGCTAACTACGTCTCCTTTTTAGAAAAAAAGGAATCAGAACCCACGTTGTTTGATTTAAAGGATATAATCTGACGTCACATGGGACAGAAAAGAATTATTGAAAGATGGGTTTGATCCTTAGAAAGTCTTCTTACGTACTCTACTTTAAAGGAAGAGATCAATGTCCGTGTAGTTCAGGTAGTGAATTATGAGGTTTATGCATGATTAAGATCCCAAAGAGAGATGTCATAATTAATTTTACACTCTATACCCACGTGAGTCATACTCGGTTTGGGAAATAATAGGTTTCAGTAAATATGATGATTGTGCCATGAAAGATGCATTCATAAGAAATGATGTGGGGAATACGTATGTATGGTGGCCCATGTAAATGAAGATTATGGCTTTGTTCATGAAAGAAGATCAGGAGAAGGGTCCATAAAGTTATTTGAGCTGTATGGAGATTTAAAATTTTAACTCTGGACTTACCCATGAAAAGGAGGCCCAAATCAAATGGGACTTATAACTTGGGTCTTAATCCTGAGAAGGAGTCCCAGATTAAAGTAACTTGGGACATACTCCTAAAGAGGATGCCCAAATTAAATGGGATTTATGATTAGGGATTACTCCTAAAGAGGATGCCTAGATTAGGGAACATGGGGCTTACACCTAAGGAGGATTCCCATGAATTGGGAACATCGGGATTAATCTTAATGAGGATGCCCAAATGAAAGATCTTCACATCTTAAATGATGAGGTTGAATGGAGGAAATCTCTAACCTTTGATATATAATGTTTTGTAGATCACAAGGTTTTGAGAGATTTTCCACATAATTCCTTTCAGATAAAGAATCCAACAAAGGAACCATGCTGTAAATGGATTTGAAGAGTGTTTTGAAGGCTAAATCATGAAGAGGAGAGATGAATTTGAGGAAAGGAAGTAAATTGGAAGGAGGCGCGCAAGTCCTGGTCACGCAAGTATACTTACACGACATGAGTTCACTTGGGCGACGGAGAACCTATAGGGTAATAATAGGGCGAGACATGGCTCAAGCCCTTATTATAATCCCAATATTCTTCCAGAAGGGTGGTGCGCAAGTTTCAATGAGAGGAAAAGGCAGCATGCAAGTGTCTTCATTTCTCTTAAGGGTTGGAAACTTAGGCACACAGGTATTGATGAGTTCTAACACTGAGGCCTTATTCTTCATCTTTATAGCTTCCATTATAGGAAAATGATTACCTAAGAAGTGTTCTGAAGACGTCAGATAGAGACTTGGGCGACAAAATCTTGAATATGAGTTTTGGATTTTTCGTCCTCCCAAATGGGGGGCCAATAGGGGTTTTTTATTGGACACCTAATGTTTGGGAGAAATTTTACTTATGGTGCGTAAGTGACTTGTGTGCCACATATCTGGCACACAAGTGACTTCCGCGCCCAAGAATGGCGTGCAGGTATAATTACGCGCCTTAATTCCTTTTCAATATTTGATGAATCTTCCCTCTATTTTGCTCGAGGTATTCCCCTTAGTCAATTTTTAGACTCTATTAAAGAATGGAGAACCAAAAAAATTCCCCCCTAAGAGTTTGATCTGAAAAAGGAAAGAGGATTTGACTCTAAGGTAATGGATAAAACCAAGGATTTTGGGTGCGTAGGTTTTGAGCACATAGGTAGCAGCGCACAGTTTACGATGAGAAGGGGTACTACATCGCCAATAAATATGGGTGCCACTCTCGCGCAAAGCACCCGACATCCAAATATTCTGGCACTCGTAGCACAGGTGAGCTCTTATCACACATGTGTTGTTTTCTGTGGTTGATTGCTTCTTTTAAATTGTGTCGTGCTTCTGTAGTGGTATTTTGACTTGCACGGAAATTCCTGCGCAAAAATACTTGTGCGGTCACACATGTTGGACCAAACTTTCTCACCTTAATTCCTTATCCATTTTTTTTGTTCACAAGTATTTCATAAAAACAGACCTTATTAAAAGATAACTGTTTGATCCTTGTGCAGATTTAATGGCTTCAAAATGAATTGGATCGACTGTCGAATTGTCTAGCAAGAGAATTGATGATATGATGATCATCATTGGCCAGGACTACTATGATATATGCAACAACACTCTCCCAGATTTGGCCAAGTAATTGAAGAACAATCATGTTAATTTCCCACAGAGCATTTACTTGCCTTTATATGGCCATGGTCATCTGCAAAGAGTCAACATTCTAGAGCCAAAGAACTATCTCCTGCATTCCTGGTTTCAGATATACACCAATTTTTCTTCAGAAAATGTCTCAATGGTAGGATCATTTGTTAATGATGGAATAGTGGATAACGAATACATAATTCATCATAGCACTTGTGCTTCATATCTGAAATATCACATGCTTGAGATGAATCCGCACTATTATCTCTATATTTTGGTTATGTTGTGCATTAAGGGAAGCAAAAATGGTGTGAACTTTCAAAATTTTCCTCCATGCCATTTCCTTGAAGATATGAAAATGGAAAACCCCTGATATGAAATGTCTTCTACTGCCGATTAGTGGAGAGAATACTATCATGACATTAGAATAATATCTGAAATGATTACTCTCTCTAAATGGCTCTTTACTTCCAATTATCCATTCTCAAATCCATGTACCCATCTTCGATGTCTCATTTATAGAAACAGAGTCACTATTTGATCATCTAAAAAGTTTCATAAACTACACTCGAGACCATTCTTTGACAATTGTTCCAAGAAGAGCTGGTATCACTGCGTCTTTTATTGTATCCAGTTTAATTAATTAACTCCATGTGGCTAGTGATGAAGCTCGAGATTCCATAAACCAAATGAAGAGTTCTGTTGAAAGCCTCTTGTAATTCATGTAAAATAGAAGAGACTCCAATCTGTGGATGTCCTTATAACTCTTTCTCATTAATGAAAAACACTTTCATATTCAATTATTTGTGCATGAATTCTCTTGTTACCTAGTTTAATTAATTTTAGCAAAGCCAATGGTCCTAGTAAGCATAGTTTGATCTTATCTAGGGTGATACAAACAACCCCACAAACATTGCATCTTTTGTTCCTCAATATTGCCAAAATCATTCAATATGTACATTTAGCGAGCTGGGGCTCGACATTTATTCAGAGTTCTTTTTACAAGTTCCCAATTTAATGAGTTCCATGTCTTTTGTTGGTAGTTTAAAGTCATGCATGTCAGACATAAAAAAGGTTAATGTTTAAAGGTTGAATAACTTTGACTAATTGGGTTAAAATTGACTCAATTCCTGGATAATTTGTTTGAAAACATATTACCACATTGAATTATGGGGGAAAACATGTTAACTATGACCTAAGAAATTTTGAATCTTAGGGATGATATAAAAAAGGGTTAAAAAGAATTAGAGGAAGTATTTCCTAAGAGTGAAGTTACCAATATTTGACAAAACCGTTAGGGGGTTGAATTATGCAGGGCCACTTAAGGGAATTGGCTACATAGTCAAATAATAGCATCTTTTGGCTAAAATGTTCGTTATGCAGACTACTTATGCAAGGCCACCTAGGGGCACATGCTGTATAGTCAAAAAAAGAACTCTTCGATATTTTACTTTTCTATTGCTAAAAATACAGTGGATGTTTATGGAGATTTAAATTTTACAAAGGATAGAGTTTGATGTAGGATAGGGGTACATGAATAGGGAGAGGATATTCCCAATCCTGATTGTCAACGAATTGGATGAATGTCACTCCTATGGTCTAACCCAAAAATAGGGAAGGGAAATATAAACAATAGACTTGAATACTTTCAATTCAAGAAAATAAGTATGGGAAAAATATGTTAAGAATGGATATTTTTTGCGGATCCCTACATATTTTAGTTAAGACCAATAAGTACAAAATTGGTTTTCCTCCCATGAATGAAATTACCACTATTTGACAAACCCGTTAGGGGGTTGAATTATGTAAGGACACTTAGGGAATTGGTTTCATAGTCAAATAATATACTCTTTTTGGCTGAAATTTCCATTATGTAGACCACTTATGAAAGGGTGCCTTGGGGCACATGCTACATAGTCAAGAAAAATAATTATTGGGTATCAGACATTTTGTGACCAGATGTCAAGAAAATGGTCATGGAGATCTAGAAGTATTTAAGGTTAGGAGTATGACACATGAAAATGGGTATTATCCAATGCATGAAAGAGATACATAGACCACTGCTGACCGTAATTAGGTTGAGTTTGGGTCCGGAATTGAGATTCTAGACTTCACTACATATCTCATTAGAATGAGAATCAAGCCAAATGTAGATCTTGAAATACAGTTTAATGTTATGTGGGAAGAGAATGTTGGAGAACATAGTTTAAGGTCGTAGAGTTCAAACCAGAATGAGGGAAACACATTGTGGGTTTTTTATAAACCTGATGTGAATAAATACTAGGGTTTTTATACCACATTTGTGTTCTTACAGGGATAACTTCTCAGCCAAGGGACTGATAGTGGAGTTTGGGGTATGGCCTAATGACTTGGGGCTGGGTCCGAGAGATTCTCAAACGTTCTTATGTGTCCCATAAGGATGGGAATCAAACCTTACATAGTTCTTGAAATACACTCTGTACAAATTCAGTCCGTACATGTGAAGGATGAATGGGGACTTTAGTGCAATGATGGTTGGATCCAAGATTAATGGTTCGGGTATTTCCATGTATGCATGTAGTCCTTGGAATATAACATGATTGGGGATCAATGTTAATAATAACTCCCTCTTAGGTGAGGGTGTCACAAACTGCTGTAGTTTATTGTCGTACATGAAAAAATATTGAATAGTCTAAGGTCATATGCATGGACCGGTGCTACATAGTTTAACGTCACGTAGCTAGGACATATTTTTATGCAGTTTAACGTCTTGCAGCAAGGAAAATAGGGGACTGTATAGTTTAACATCATATAACAGGGACGATGATGAACCAATGTGAATATATTGGTTTCAGGGGGGCTTCACGGATCTACATCGTATGAGATGGAGGTGAATCAATGTGAAGATATTGGTTTTGGGCTTGAACCTCGGAAGGTTGCCTAAGTACCCAGTCTAGAAGGTGAGGATCAAACTCAACGTAGTTAGATTAAGAATGAATTGGTGATAAAGTTTTACTTGAGGACAACCTGAAGATGAGGTCAGGGCTTACGCGTTTTTAGCGGCCCAGAGAGTGTATTATGGTTGAAGATTACTCTAAGCTAACTTGAGTCATTCTCGGTGTGAGAAACAACGGGTAACAACAACCCTAACGATTCACAGTTTAACATCATTTAGGAAAATGGGGACAGAGTTTAACGTCATGTTGGACGATAGGGACACAGTTTAACATCATGTTGGATGATATTGGGACCATGTAGATTAATGTCTTGCAGTGAGGACTATAAGGTGTATTTTTATTATGAAAAATACATCATTAATAATCATGTATTGATTGGAGTTGTAAGGAGTTCTCCATCCATTGATATTAAAGAATAAGCTCCATTGGAGTAGACATTATGTATTGAATAAGGTCCTTCACACTTTGGATCAGGCTTGAGAGGTTTATTTCCATGTATCATTGGATTTCTGAGGACCAATACCAATTCTACTTGAATGAATGAACGAAGAATAAATTTTTTTTTGAATGCTCATGCTATTCGATTCTTATAGACTTCCATGCGGTGCAGGGTGCACAATCTTTTTTCATCCAATCCTTCAAATTCATAAAATCAATTCTAAGATAGTTTATCTATGGAATACTGTTCATAAATGGCTATTCTGAGTGAAGGTAATTGAACCTCAATGGGAAAAACTTCTTCTATTCCATATACCAATGAGTATAGATTTGACCGCATATTAGTGCAGGTGGTGGTCCGATAAGCCCATAAAGCATGAAAAGGTTTCTCAGTCCACGATTTCTTATATTTATACACCATATTTTGTAGTATTTTTGAAGGATTCTTATTGAAGGATTCTATTTGGCAATTGGTCGCTGCATGATACTGAGATGAATGGTTGGATTTGTTGATGTATTCTTGATACAACTTCTTTACCTCAGATGAACAGAAGTTCGTGCCATTGTCAGTCAATATGGTATGAGTGACACCAAATCTAGTAATGATGTTATACTTGATAAATCTAAAAATTCTTATAGAACTAACTTCATTGAGATGTATTGCCTCTACTCATTTTGAATTAAAATAAGTAGCACTAAGAATATAATTAAACTTCTTGGATGTAGCGAAAGCGTAAGGTCCTACTACATCCATTCCCCATGTGGAAAATGGTCATATGTATTTAGCAATATGAAGCAACTATGGGGGTTGCTGAATGAAGTTGGAACATACTTGGAAAGAATGACACTTCTTAGTGAAATAATCACAATCTTGCATCATTGAAGTCCAAGAGTATCCAAGCCTTCGGATTTGACCAGAAAGCCAATGACCAGAATGGTGGGCACCACAAACTCTTACATGTGCATAATTTGGGACAGGAAATGAATCTTCACCATTAATACATCTGAATAGAATTCCATAAAAACCTCCCATTTAGAGAATTTTCTAGTGATCTCGGCTATCATAAAGTGTAAAATTGACCACACATTGTCAGACTTATTCTTTCCCAGCTCTATCAGGTGGGAGTGTTCCATTTTGAAGGTATTCCCTGATTGGTGTCATCAATCCTTTAGTATGACCATATGGTTCATAAATGGAACTAATTTCCTTGATTTCCTCTATTCTGATTTAAAAAAAAGGTGAAACTACAGGACAGTGGGCAATACTGATGATTGTTTCATCCCAGTTTGGATCTGCTAGGGCTGTGGCTACATTAGACAGTGCATCAGCTTGGGCATTTTGTGATCGCGGGAGATAATAAAATGTCTGTTCTGAGGGAAATTCCACCATTAACTCTCGGATTTAAACACGCAAAGGGATTAACTATTCTTTTCTGATGGAATAATCCCCATTTATTTGTTTCAGTACCAAATCTGAATCACCTTTTACCTTCAAGTTATTCTCCTACGCCTGAAGTTCCAATTCCCAGCCTACAATGAGAGCTTGATATTCTGCTTCATTGTTTGTACCACATTCCAATAATAAAAAGGAATCATGAAAAACTGCCATTTTTTGGGGAAAGAAGGATTATTCCTATTCTAACTTTATTTAGTTTTGGATTTTCCATTTTCTTCCCTGTTGGACTTCTTGAGGCACCATCAAAGAACATTTCCCATTTTAAGGATTATCATGAATATAGAAGACCTATTCATTAGGAAGTGCAGTATTAAATGAAGTATCCTTTATATATGCTTTCTCATCAAGTAAATCAGCTAGGGCTTGGCCCTTTATTTCCTTTGGAAACACATACTGGATATCAAACTACTGTAAAATAACTGCCCACCTTTCTAGACGTCCTGTAAGCATTGGACGACTAAGGATAAATTTGAGCGGGTTATTGCGAGATACCAATTGGACATCATGATGTTGCAGGTAGTGTCTCAATTGATGAACTTCAAAGTTTAATGCTAGGAATCACTTTTCAATACTTGAATATCGAGTTTATGTCTCAATCATAGTTTGATAGAGATAGTAAAGGTGGCTTTCTTTCTCGGCATCATTCTTTTGGGCAAGGAAGGTACCCAATGATCACTCTAAAGCTGTCACATATAGGATATCTTTTCTTCCTCCAATAGCTGGAATTAATACTACTGGACTCGAGAGATATTTCTTGAAAATATTAAATGCCTCTTGGAAACCTTCAGTCCATTGGTAGGTGACTCCCTTTTTCATTAATTTGGTGAAGGGTAAACACTTTCCTGCCAAATTGGAAATGAAACGTCGAATATAGGCCAAGTGTCCATGAAGTACTATTTATTATTTAAAATTTTGAGGATGTGACATACCAAGGATTGTTCTTTTTTCTTAGGATTAACTTCGATACCACTATGGAATACAACAAAGTCGAGAAATTTTTCTGAGGTTACCTCGAAAGCACATTTCAAGGGGTTCATCTTCAAATTGTGTTATCGAAGATTATTGAAATGATTTCCAGATCAGCTAGGTGATTAGAATTTTCTCTGAATTTAACCACCGAGTCATCCACATAACATTCAACAAATTTCCCTAATAATGGATTGAAGATATGGTTCATGGAACGTTGATATATTGCACATGCATTCTTCAGGTCAAAGGGAATTACCTGATAGCAAAACACACCTTGAGTGGATCTAAAGGCTATAGATTTTTCATCTTCTTGAGCCATTAGGATTTGATTATACCCAGAATATCCATCCATGAAGGAAATTGCTTCATAAATAGTTGTTGCATCAATTAAGAGTTATGTGATCAAAAATGGAAAATCATCCTTGGGACAATGCCGATTAAGATCTATGAAGTTAATATAATCTCTAATTTTTTCATTCTTCTTTTTCACATGGACAATGTTAGCCAGCCATTTGGGATACTGAAATTCTCTGAAAATGTAAGCTTTGATAAGATTATCAACATCGTCTTTAATTTTGGAGGCATATGTTGTGTGTGTTCTTTTTGCTGCTTGCTTGAATCCTCGATGTTTTTCTAGAAAACCCAAATGATGAGTGGGAACATCGGGATCAAGACCTTGAATTTATGTATAATTATAAGCAAATACATCTCGATTTTTCTTTCAAAATGAAGTATACATTTCTTGCACTTAAAGATTCATGGACGCACTAATTAATGTGGGTCGTTGATCTTCTTTTGTACCCAGATTTATTTCTCTGAGTAAATCCACAGTGGTAGAGATTCCCACTTCATATTCTAGAGGATCATATGTGAGATATTCCTCGTATTCTTCAATATGTGTTACTTCCTCTGTTTCTACTTGCATATTATATGATAAAGAAGAACTTGTATGTTCAAGGGAGATGTTAAAACTTGAACATCGTGAAAAATAGGATGACAGGTTTGACCCTATTGATGATGAAGGGTCTTTCAAACGTGATATAGAGGAGATGATGGATTGAGAATCGACATCATTATTTTCCTCCGGTATTGCTATAAATCATTCTGGCCTGGTTGATGAAGTATAGAATTGCTGGATTTTAGTGTATGATTTCAAGACATCTCCATTTAATCTTTCATCATTTCATAGCCAATCAACAATTTCTCCATTGATATCTGGCTCCATTGATGTAATTGAAATTATGGAATTTTCCATAAGAGTGTTTGGATTTGGGTCTATCCCATCAATTTGACTGATAGGAAACACATAATCTGTACTCACATGTATAAATGGGTTTACTTAAATCTCTTCCATACCATATGAATCATTAACTGTGGTGACCTTCTTCATTGTGGATTTTTTCATTCCTTCCATGTGATAAAACTCTGTCTCAATATATTGAGATTCACATGTTTTGAGTGGGGCTTTGTCACTATGAAATGTCCCAATTTGGCCATCGAAACAATATTTTAGACATTGATGGTATGATGAAGGTATGGAATCATGTGGATGTAGCTAAGGTATTCCAAGAAAAATGTTGAATGATGTGTTCTGATGAACAAACATGAAATTTGAATTAGCTACAAGGTCTCCAAATTTAATTCTGAGTGTTATTTATCACGAAGGTTCTTGTTCATTCTTATGGTATCCTTGAAAACTAAATGTATAAGGAGATAAATCAGATTTGGTGTGGCCCAATTGATAGAGTTTACGTATATGAATAATATTGACTCCTGAGTGATTATAAATGAAAGCTCGTCGGATCTCTAATCATCGACTTTTCTTGATAGATACAAAGGTCTGATATGTCCATGTACAACAACATCTTCATCTTCATCTGTAAAAGAAATCCCTGCATGGAATTCTGTAGGATCATTCTCTATATGGTAGACTTCTGCCATATCAATTTCAATTTCGAATTTTTGACGACTTGACAAAGCCTCAATAGGATCCTCCCGAAGATCTTTTGATATATTCATGGAATCTAGAATTGATAACATGGCTGGTACTCGGGCCAAATGTTTCAATAAATCATACTTTTGATCCAAATGTCTTCATTTACCATAACAAAAATGTGGTTTTGCAGGTGCCTTGGGCATTGATGTTATGGCAGTAGATGCATCTTGTATTGAGGTAGGTGTTGGAAATACTCCTGGCTTGGGCAGATTAGACTGACTAGGTCTATTTATTTACTGAGAGGAAGAAGGTGTAACCTTTAACAGATCCTCCAAAATAATTGTGCCAAGACTAAATCTACCATGTGTGGAAGAACTTTCTTGTTCCTGTTGATCCCACTGCAGGGATTTGCCACAAGTATCTTCCGTATATACAGTTCTAGAAATGTGTAGGATTTAAATAGTTGCTTTTGAAATATCCACTTCTTCCCCTGTATCCTAGACCTCTATCTCTTCCTTTAATTACTCTGTTTGATACATGCAACTCAGGCTCATAATGATCGAAATTGTGGCTGGTATACAGATTCGTTAAGTAAATCTTGTTAACAAAACCAAAATCAATTCTTCATCTGATAAAGATTTGTCCTAATGAACCAATTCAGGTTATGATGTTGGGTGGGGCGGTTCCAATTTTTTTGAAGTAGAAGGCATAAAATCTTCCATATTCAAAGACAATTTAGGATTTGACACGAACTCATCTTCTTTTGAATTCTCTTCTTTCTTTGTATTATTCCACCTGTTTGAGGATATTCTTTTTGATGAAGGGGTTTTATTGTTGAATTAATAACATAAGACACAATTGGTTGATTCAATTGTATTCGTAAAATGGAATGAGTTCAGTTGATCATTTTCCTGACCATCAAATGGTCATATTTCTGCACATTTTTACTTTTGACTTCATTCCGCTCACATTCTTCCTCAGGATCAGTAGCAGTAACACATGCTACCTTGGCTGAAGATCCTTTTAGTTTTACCTTTAAATAGTCCACCATCATTAGTAGGAGGTCATTCAAGACAAAACGCTCTTGAATGGGATGCCCCAACATCTGATGAAATGGGAAATAATTGGGGAGGTCTTCATCTCTTTCCTTGTACGGCCTTTTAGGCCTTGGCAACTGAACCAGGTTGTTTTCCAGAGCCGAGAAGAGGTAACCAGGTACTTGTTCATTCTAGAAATAATTAACTTTGTTCTTCAAATCTTCGAACTATTTCCCCCGTTGATATTTCTTATCATCATGATTAGGCGTCTGTTGTTTTTGACATTCGTGAGGTGGGGCACTTTGAGATTATGATGTTCTTGAAGTGAAAGTAGGTACAGGTGCTTGTTTAAGTGCAACTGTAGAAGTCTCTTCTTTCCCTATTCTTCTTCCTGGAACTGTTGAAATTATAGGAGTTTTAGCCTTAGTATTCATAAGAGAGTCTTCTATCTGCTAAGTGATTAATGTATGGTCTCGAAACCCTCCTTTGTATTTCATAGGGATCAACATTGTGTGTAATTCATCACGCAAGTTTTCCACACAGATCGGAAAAAAAATTTCTTGAGGAATTTCTAAGCTTATGAAATATGTTAATCTCTTCCAGCGAGCAATGAAATCTAAAAATATTTCACTTTTCATATACATACAATTTTTATGATTCAAAACTATTGTCTTTGGCAATGTTGAGCTAAATAGAAGAAGAAATATTTTTCGGAGATCTTACCACCCAGTAATTGACCAGGATTGCAAGCTTATATACCAGAAAAAAGAAAGCCATTCTAATGAATGTACAAAATGCCTGAACTTAACTGCTTCTTTTTGTTGAGGAGTTCCCATCATAGGATCACTATGAGAAAAAAAATGTGTTAGGTGTTGTTCTCGATCTCCCAAACCATTAAAAAATGGGAATGTGGTACTTCAAAAATTTGATGGGGGGGAATTGCATCCACCCATTCAGTGTAAGCTCTCTTTTCATGTTGAATTTGTGAATTATTTCTTTCCATATCTTCCAACCAGGCTGTTAATGACTCAATGGTAGTCATTAATTTTTGAGAAACATCTGGTTGAACTTGGACCTGAGCAGGGTCAATAACTGGAGTTTGGACGGGTGTGGCGACTGGGACTACCACTGATGTTACTATTGCCGGTTGTTATTGTGTATGACCCATAGGATTGGACATGTGAGGGTGTACTGGTAAAATGGGATATTCTTGATTTATCCTAGTAGTTACGACAAATTACATTGACTTACTAACTTCTATATGCTTAGGAGGAAGACTACTTTGAAGTAGTTCTATATTTAACTTCCTTAACTCCTTCATTTCTTCTTCGTACTGTGTGAACCATTCCTCTAATTAGATTTATTGTATTTCTCCAGAAGAATGGTGGAATGTAACCTGACTTCGTACCTATTCTTTTTCATGTTCCATTCTGGAGTATGGAAGGGCATTACCCATGGAAATGTCTTTCCTCTGGGTAGCCCTCTGGATTCTCATACACACACCTTCTTCATTAGTTTCTGTATGTACAGCCTCATGAATAGGAAATTCTTCATCTGATCCCTCTGAGTGAGCATCATGTTCTGGGGGATCAGTGACAACGTCATTGATGAAATTTATCGATGCATAATGCATTGCAATACTTTTTTCGTAATTTCTATGATTTTGTCTTCTTCCATGTACTTTATGAGACATTTCCCTTGGTTTAGTTTATCCCTCAGTAACTTATTGATGAAAAATAATTTGGAGGGAATCTTATAATAATTCGGCTCTCCATTCCTCTTGGGTCATCTTCCCTAATTGAGAGAAGACTGGCCTTCACTGAGGAAGATATTGAGAACATGGAAAAGTCCCATGTCTGGTGGACTAGGGTAGTTCATGTTTTTCTTGCTCAACTCCTCAAATCCTATATGTTGATCCTAAGGGTAGGATTAAAAGATTCCCCTCTCTGTAAAGTAGAGGTGGATTTTGAGATCCAACATCGGAAACTTTCCTAAAAGCTCTCCTAATTTTACTAACTTTAGTGTAGAAATTGGCCGGATGCATCAACCTAGATCCACTCAAATCACCTGGCTCAGATGACAGTTGGATTATTTCTGACACTTCATTCACCTGATGATGTGCATTCTCTAAATGAGAAGCATGTTCGATATTGTCATTTGCTTGATGCAAGAGTAATTCAACTTCCTTTTCTTTATATGTTGATATTTGGGAAGAACAAGTCGAGGCATGTTCTTGGGAAAGCCTACGATTATGCACATAACCAGCTATATGTGTACAGCCATGAGAAATTACATTTCATGAGACAAATTTAGGAGGGATTTCTTGATAGAAGATTACAGTGAAATGAAGTGCTCCATGAACACCCCATACCGTGATATGAATTTTAGATGGAAAATAGGTCGTTAACTGGTGAAACCTTTTCAACGCACCAAGGCATGAATGTAGAAGGGATATATGGTGCTTTTCAACCTTTGGATGTCGAGAAACTGAGAGATATTAGAAGTCAATTTGGTGTTTCAACCCTTCTATTATCTTGACATGATTTTGATATTCATCATTTGATAATATTTTCTCTTTTAAGTTACAATGATTGTTCCAAATGTTGAGACGAATATCGTGAATACAATCTTCTGTCAAACTTTCTGGAATATCATACTGAGAATTAGACAAAGGCCAAAACATGAATGGTATTTCACCTTTCACCAGTTGTTTTCTCATATTCAATACTTCCTCCTTGTCATTTGAAGATGATTATTCTACGTGATTGGACCAAACCTAGTGCTTCATTGTTGCTTCATTAGATTCAACAAGATTGGTAGAGTTTTAATTTGTCAAATTAAAAGATGAATGACCCAGGGGTGGTTCGGAGAATGACCTACACCCCTGGCTATCTTCGGATTGAGAAATTATTTCACCTTCTAGCGGCAATCCATCAGACATGACTGGATTTGCATTTTCAAGTGCCTCAAGATAAAAGGGATTTTTTATTACTTCATTAGACATTAAATAATTTTACAGGAAATGGGAATTATTACGGCGGAGAAGAATTTCACAGCTAATTTTATCATCATCATGGGGGGGACTACCATGGTGGGTTACAAAAAAATGTGAAACCTCTTGCTCCTTGGTCTTCTGGCCACATAGAAGGTTATTGTGAATCTCATCTGAAGATGATACTTCAAGATTGAATGAATTGTCGTGAAGCAATCCCTCATGAAGAAGTGTCTGATGAAGACCTTCAGAATTATTTTGGTCTCTTATGGAATCTGAAAATGAGAGAGTAGAATCTTTGGTTGCAATAGACAAATGTCTGAGCGCTTCAAGAACTCCAGCATCGAGCAAGGCCTTATTGTAGATTGGATCTTGATTTCTCGACTGTGCTAGATGGGTCTTTTTCTTAGAAACCTTCTTACTAACTTTGGAAACTAGTTGTTGATGAAAGTGGTTATTATGGGTAAGTGTATGTTCCAAATCAAGAGAAATGGTCAGTTTAGGATGATTATCTCCATTTAAATCGGGTTTATGTGACTAACTTGATTATCTGTATGACATGTGGGAGTATGCCATACAACCCTCCTTGACTAGAATAGAGGTGTTTATCTACTCCGTGGTGACATGTTTATGAGTCACTCCACTAATAGGGACAGATTTGTATTTATTTTCCTGGGATGTTGCTAAAGTTGTTATAATATTCTGATAGGTATACAGAATATGGGTAGGGATTTGTTTCTTCACTTTCACCATTGTTATAATTTTCTTGGTGTCTTCAGTTGTTGGAACGAGAATATACATCAATTAATTTTCTGGAGTTGGTTTTGTGCCTTCTCCTATCCTCCTTTTCCTCTCAATGAATTCTGAAAGTTCTTATGCATTGGGGTAGAGAGTTGAGTCTTCTCCAAATTATTCATTGGAGCTTTCCAACTAACTTCTCCGGGTGCTACCAAAAATTACTATTGGAAGGATTGATTAACATTAGGAAGTTTATGTTCTTACTATGTATTCTCTATCAAGTATGGTGATGATTTTCCTTCAATACTAGAAAACAGGAATGCTAACAAAATTTCTAATTGTAAACAGGTGTATGTTCCTTCTTATCAGTTGCAAACATATTTGATTGGCGAGCTTCATTGGATGCAGTCAAACGAGCCTATTAACTGGCTAATGAATTATAAATAGGTGTATGTTCCTGCCTATAGTACTATGCTGAAATTTCTTGGCAGTATTGATGTGATACTGGAAGATGAGTCTAATGGGTAGTGAGATTAGGACGGAAGGGTGCATATTCCTTCTCGTTTCTTTCCATCAAGTTAGGTTGATGGAATTCTTCGGAGGGGGCAGAGGGAAGAACCTTCTACATGTTGGCCTAATTCCACCCCTGACGATTCCTATTTCATTCTTAGGTCTGAGAGACCTGATCCGAACAACTATAAGTGATACCCTCATCATGTTGAGAGTTCACTACTGCATGAGTCTTGATGTGATTGTTGGTGGGATTCCACAGGAAGGACTCTTGCCTTTATGAACCGAGGCCTTGAGTAACCTCTTCATTCACCTCCCTGTAATATGGGAGGGGATGGTTGTTGCGTTCTGGAGATAATGACCCGAAATGGTAGGAAACGGTGGTTGGAACCACTTGCTTCTTGACCACTGGTCATCCATGTCTGGACAACTAGGATGAATTGTTAACTTGGAGGGCTTGTCGAGTGGCCACCAGAGTCGGGATGGTACCGTGTTGATGGTATTCCCTCACCAATTCATTTGAAACACCGCATTGTAGACACTTATTAGGTGATTTCATCCACAGAGTAGATGAGGATCCAGTAGGAGTAGCAACCGAGGCATTCACAGGTGTGAATTTTAATGAATCCAATTTGTATTTCAAAGAGATATTGAAAAATAGTGCATGTTTGATATAGAATACATAATCTAGATAAGTTTTTCCAGACTACAACTTTTGGATGAGCATATATTTTATTGATTGCTTTGTTGGCCCTTATATTGAGTTTAATAGTGGCCTAAAAAATAAAAAATCATTTTTACCTATTAAAGGATTCACGTCGGGTTCACCATTATTGGATTCTTCTAGAAATGGGGTTGACCTTGTTTGTTTAAGGTTCAGACATTCCAATCGTTTTTTAACAGGTTTATTCATAGAATAGGAAACATCTAATGATTCTATATCCATTTGGACCTACTTTCCAAAGGTATGTGCTCATTAGTTGTGGACCGATGAGGCTTAAGAATTTACAATGGTCGAGAGGATGGGAGGTCAGGCTCATCAGACCTTTTTGAGGGGAATTATTAAATACTATGGGACTCTCTTATAGATTTAAGTTATGTTCACGAATACTTATTAATTCACTATGTATAAAAATAAGTTTCCTTTAGATTTGGAAATCAATGATTGATTTGTATGAGATTTAGAGAATCTTTTATATGTATTTTAGGTTCTTCCTAAATTAGAGAATCATCCGTATTTATTAGAGATTCTTAGTGAATTGTATCCAACAACACATTATATATAAATGTCTTTTTCATTATGATTACCATACTGGTTTTAAAGCCACTCAGTGAGGAATATGATGATTATTGTCATTCAAAAATGTAGATATTATTTCAGATTTGGGATCATACCTGAAGATGGGCTACCGACGTATCCTTGTTAAAAAGAAAGGAATCAGAACCCACATAGTTCAATTAGAAGGATATAGTTTGACGTCACTTGGGATGGAAAAGACTTAATTAATTATGGGCTTGAACCGTAGAAATGATTCCTACACACTCTACTTTAAAGGAAGAGATCAAAGTCCACGTAGTTCGGGTTTTGAAGTATGATGTTTATGCATGATTAATGGCCCAAAGAGTGATTTCATAATTACTTTTACACTCTATGCCATCTTGAGTCATACTTGATGTGAGAAACAAGAGTTATTAGTAAATCTAATGATTTTTCCATGAAAGAGGCAGTCATAAGAAATGATGTGGGGCTTACGTATGAATGACAACCCTTGTAAATGAAGATTAGGACATATTTCAGGAAGGAAGCCCATGAACGGGTCCATAAAGGTATTTTTGCTTTATAGAGATTTGGAATTTTATCTTCAGACTTACTCCTTAAAAGGAAGCCCAAATCAAAGGGGACTTATAACATGAAGATTAATCCTGAGAAGGAGGCCTAGATTAAAGGATCTTGGGACTTAATCTTAAAGAGAATGGCCAAATTAAAGGGGATTTATTTTTGGGGCTTACTCTTAAGGAGGATGCCCAGATTAGGGAACTTGGGGCTTACTCTTAAAGAGGATTCCCATGAACAGGGAACTGGGGTATTACTTTTAAGGTGGATTCCCAAATTAAAGATCTTCTCATATTAAAGGATGAGGTTGAATGGTGGAAATCTCAAACCATTGTGACATAAAGTTATGTAGATCATTAGGTTTTGATAGATGTTCCACAGAATTTCTTTCAGATAAGGAAGACAACATAGGAACAATGCTTTAAATGACTTTGTAGAGTGTTTTTAAGGGTAAATCATGAAGAGGGGAGGTAATTTTGAGGAAAGGAAGTGAATTGGAAGGAGGCATGCATGTATTGGTCTGGCACGCAAGTCCAGGTCGCACAAGTATACTTACGTGACATGATTTATCTTGGGAAACAGAGAACCTGTAGGGTAATACTTGGGAGAGACCTAGCTCAAGCCCTTAGTATTATCCCTAGATTATTCCAGAAGGGAGGCATGCAAGTTTCCATGAGAGGACAAGGCGGTGCACAAGTGTCTTTATTTCCCTTAAGGTTTGGACACTTATGTGTGCAAGTTTTGATGAGTTAAAACACATAGGCCTTATTCTTCCTCTTTAGAGCTTACATTCTATGAAAATGATTACCTTTGAAGTGTTAAGAAGACTTCAAAAAGAGACTTCTGTTACCAGAGCTTGAATCTGAGTTTTGTATTTTTCGTCCCCCCAAATGGGGGGCCCACAAGGGGTATTTATAAGCCACCTGAGGTTTGGGAGAAATTTTACTTAGGGCGTGCAAGTTACTTGCGCGGCTCATATCTGGCGTGCATGTGACTTGCGCACCCAAAAATGGCATGAAGATATAGTTACTTGCCTTAATTACTTTGTAATTTTTGATGAATCTTCCCTCTTTTTTGCTCGAGGTATTCCCATTAGTCATTCTTTGGACTCTGTGATGGAATGGAGTGTCAACAATGTATTTTTCACCCTTTATTCCAAGACACTAGATTTTAAGGATCCACTATTTGTAAAATGAAATGAAATGTTTTGTAAAAAAAAGGAGGGATTCCATAGTTTCTATCAAAGGGTAGTTTAGTTATTTATGGAAATTAGGCAATGATAATTTTAGGAATAAACCTATATAAATTTTTAATTATAGGTAAACTTCCTGGTATTTTGGTGAAATATTAAGTAGGTGGTTTCCAAACAAATAAATCGCTGTCTGGATACAATCTAGTGGATGTGGCTCTAGTACAGATATACCTACTAGTGAAAACTCCAACAAGGAGTAGCATTCTTGACCAGGGTTATCCGGTACATGACATCATGCCATTCTTCACTCATGGTTTGACACTCTCAGGTGATATGTTTGGTTAATCACAATATTTTTATTAATAATTATTAGGGATTTATATATAAATGTAATTTTTGTTAAAGAATAATAGGTTTATGAAAAATGATTTAATTCCTAAGAATCCTTTATAGTTAATAGATTCGTAAATGAAATAAGATTCTAACTAAGGTTTAATTATTTTAGAAAATGGTGGGAAATAGGAGGAACCAATAAAATGGTGACTGCAATGGACCATTCACGGGCGGCCCACCGATGGAATCGAGAATGGAAACTTTCATGAGAATGATGATCCAACTGACTCAAGTTATGGAAAATAACATGAATGAAGCTAAGAGACTGATCTCACTATGAAGGGAACATCATTTTGTTGAGTCTTTTATGAATCAGCGACCAAAAACCTATAGGGGATACACTAATCCATTAATTTCTAAACAATGGATAAACTCTATCGAGAATATTTTTTTTGTGCAGTGCACTTCAGAATAAGAGAAGGTCACCCTGGATGATTACCGCTTAGAGGGAGAAGCTGATAAGTGGTGGGAGCTGATTGAAAACAGAAGGACATGAATGGATGTTGATGTTATGGAGTGGAAATAGTTCATCGGGATATTTTCCAATAAGTATTTCACTCATTCTACGAGAACATAAATGGAGAAGTAGTTTGTCGAGATGAAATAGAAGGATAATGAATCTATTTGAATCTATGAGATAAACCTCATAAGGAATTCCCTTCACACATTAATAATTTTCATGGATCCTAATGAGAATATTTATATGTTCATTGGTGTCCAAAGACATCATCTATGAAAGTATCTAGCCTACTAAGACTATGATAGCTATGAGGAGATCGTGCGGAGTGTAATGAAAGTTGAAGTGGAGTTCGGTGAGGTTTAATGGTCTCATAAATCCAATGAAAAAAGAGAACAATGGAGCCATGATTTGGGAGGACCATTGATCAGGGAGGCTGAGGCAAGAAAGTGAAACGTCCTATGTGTAATAAATTTGGGTAGAAGCATTTAGGGAACTTCCTGTTTGGTAGTGGGGAGTGCATAATAGTGGAAGACATAGCCATATCGGGTAGAATTTTTGTAGTGAGGTGAAGCCTCAACATCCCAACAATAATGAAAATGGCATGATGGTGTGGGACCTACCTTAAGACCAATTCTTCATGTGTCAAAAACATAGACACTTTTCTAATCAATTACCAAATATAAGGGAAGTGGGGGTGGGATAATTACTATCAGCCACATATGAGGCCAAGGGAGCAAGGTCATGCTATAACTTTAACGACAGATGATGTTGAAGCTCAAAATGATGTGGTGGAAGGTACTCTTTTTGTTCTCTCAAAGCAAGAAAATAAATTGTTAGATTCTATTTCTACATTTTCCTTTATTTCCTCCATGTTCTAAAAGAATTTATAATCAACCCCTAGATTTATAAAAATATATTTATCAGTCAATACTCTTGGTGGGATTATCCAATAATCATCAGTGTTTAGAAAATCTAGTATTTACATTAGTTTGTATAATCTTATTTCAAATCTAGAAGTCATTCTCATTCTCTAATTAGACATTATAGTGGGGATGGACTATATCTCAAAGTATAATTTTATGATCAAATGCAGAAGCAATGAAATCTCAGTTGTCTTGAATGGAAAACAAACAGTTATCTTCCAAGGATAGATATCTCAACCTGATATATGTCAAGAATAACCACTTATATCCTTCTTTGTGGAGTTAATCAGTGAATAAAAATAAGCAAATGAGAGTATAAAGATATAAAATGTTTCCATAATCCCAGAATACATTTCCAGATTTCTGGAGGATTTACCTGGACCTCACCTAGGAAGAGTGGTAGAGTTCACCATTGAACTTGTACTTAGTTCTCATCTGATATCAAAGACACTATATAGAATAGAAAATGTAGAGATGGAGGAATTTATGAGGTATCTCCAAGATATTTTGGCGAAGGGGTTTATTCGACTGAGTGTGTCTCCTTGGAGAGCACCTATTTTATTTGGGAATGAAAATGATGGATCAATGTAGCTATTCAATGATTATAGGGAACTGGACGAGATCACAGAATAGAAAAAATACAATCTTCCAAGAATTGGTGACTTACTTGACCGACATTTTGGGGTTCAATTATTCTCTAAGATAAATCATTGATCTGGTTGTCATCAATTAAGGGTTAATAAAAAAAGATATTCCTAAAAACTACCTTCCGATAAATATATGGGCTTTATGGGTTTGTTGTTATGACCTTCATACTGACTAATAAACCTTCTTTTTTAATTTTATTAATAAAGTCTTTAATGAGTACCTTAATAAATTTGTTGTAGTTTTTATTGATGCTATTCTTATATATTCTAATGTTTTCAAGGAGAATTAGGATCATCAAAGGGTTATTTTAAAAATACTATGAAAGGATATGTTTTTTGGAAAGTTCATCAATTTTGAATTTTGGTTACAAACAATTTCTTTATTGGGTCACATGGTTTCCAGTGAAATAATCATAGTTGATCCTGCAATGAAAATGGATATATAAAAGTTGCCTTAGAATACAAAAATAAATGATTTTCATAGTATCCTTGAATTAGCGGGACATTATAGGAAGTTTGGGAAAAAATAATGACTTTCTAATCCATTAATAATGTTAAATCGAAAAGGGGTCAAGTTCATCTGGACAATGGAATGTGAGGAATGTTTCTAAGAGATGAAAAATAGATTGGTTACTGAAACCATGATAATTGTTCCTTCAAGTGGATAAGGATTTGTTATTTTTAAAGATTCATCTCTAAAAGGGATTGGGTGTGTCCTCATGAAAAATGAAAAAGTAATTGCTTATGAATTAGGGCATTTGAAGAATCATGAGAAGAACTATACTATGCATGATCTGATGTTGGTTGCAAACTTTTATTCACAGATGATATAAAGGCACTATATTTAGGGGGATAAATGTGATATATATAGAGATCAACAATGATTTATATTTATTTTCACACAAAATTAATTGAACATGATATAGTGGGGATGGTTGGAACTTTTTAAAGACTATGGTTTTTCAATTAATTATCATCCTGGACACGAAAAAATTGTAGCTGATGCATTATGTAGGAAGGACCCAGTTGTTCTGTCCATAATGATAACTAAAAGAGAACCTTTGATCAATGACCTAGTAATGCTATACATGGGATTTTTAAGGGAAGGGACATCATCAATCCTATCCCAAATTATTTATCAACTGTCATTACTAGATATTATCAAGAAAGATTAGAATAAAGATCCTTTTTAACAGAAGATGTTTTTGGCTATCAATGAATGGAAGTTTCCTGAGTTAAATATTGATCAAGAAGGTGTACTGAAATTTTGAATAGGAATTTATGTTATATCTATTCAAGAACTAAATAAGGATCTGATGGATGAATCTCATTACTCTACCTTCTATATACCCCATAGAAATATGAAAACGTATAGGGACATTCGTGATCATTATTTGTGGGATAATATGAAAAGAGAGATTGCTGCATAAATTATAATGTGCCTCGTATTTTAGCAAGTTAAGGTAGTGTGAAAACATCGTAAATGGTTATTTCATCCATTGAACATACCATCAAGGAAGTTGGAAAAATCAATATGGAATTTTTCATTGGTCTACCGAGAACTTACAATGGAAAATATGATATTGGTTATAATGGACCATCTCACCAAGACTAGCCATTTTATCTCTATTCAGGAAGAATTTTCTCTTGGTAAAATTTCTAGGATTTACGTGAAGGATGTGGTAAGGCCACATGGAGTTCCACTTGATATCGTATCTGATCACGATCAAGGTTCACAACATAAATTTGGTGAAGTCCTCAACCTGATCTGAGTACCGAATTGAATTTCAATACAACTTATCACCCCAAATAGATGGATAATCTGAATGGACTAATCCAACACTTATGGATGAGTTGAGAACATGATCAAAGAAATTTAAAGGTTTATGGGATCAACATATCCAATTAGTTATGTTCTCTTTAAATAGTAGTTTCTACTTGAGCATTAAAATGGAACTCGATGAAGATCTATCTGGTAAGCGATTTAGAACTCCTTCTTTCTGGGATGTAGCTAGAGAGGTTGTGCTTCTTGGGGTTGGTATTTTGCAATATATGATAGAAATGGTTCTCGTCATCCAACTACACATTAAGGCTACTCAGAGTCAAAAAATGATCTATGTCGACAACCACCGAAGGGACTTGGAGTTTGATGTTGATGAAAAAATAATTCTTTGAATATCACCATGGATGAGAGTGAGGTGGTTTGGAGAGAAAGGGAAGCTCAGTCATTGGTACATTGTCCCCTATGAAATCCTTGATCAAAAAGGATAAGTGGAAAATCAACTTTCACTTCCTCTAAATCTCGCACAAGTTTATGATGTCTTCCTTATATCTCCCTTGAGTAAGTACATACCTAACCCATCACATGTACTAAATCTAGAGGTGGTACAACTAAAACATGACCTCTCTTATAAGGAGCATCTAGTGGAGTTCTTGGGTCATAGATACAAGGTTCTATTCCATAAGACTACCCTCTAGGTTAAGGTATTGAGGAGAAACCACAAATTTGAAGATTCCTTGCGAGAACTCGATGAGACTATGAGGAAGAAGAACCCACACCTTTTTTCTTCAGAGGGTATGAGTATAAATTTTTGGGTTGAAATTTCTCAAGGGGGAAGAATGTAATGACCCAAAAATTTGAATAATATTTGTTTCCAAAATTTTTTCTGATATTTTATTTTATACTCAACAAATATATATCCTTTAATTAATTAAGTGATTACAATTAAAATGAGACCATTGGGTGTTGACTGTTATATGACCATTGTTCAATATGACTATGAGAACTATAATCATAACATTATGATTATTGTTTATAAATACATTTGATCAAGGATAATTATTAAAAAGAAGAGTCAACGGCCTCATCTAGTAGACTTGGGTTGTATGAAGCCCATATGTTAGAGCTTGGTATGGAGGTAGCATAACTAGGATTTTCTATGGAACAATCCCATGATGAAATCCAACACGTTATGCTTAAAAGGAATCGCTTACGGGAGAAGTTCAAGTTGATAGAAATCACCACTCGGGCCATATTGTCTAAGCCAGCAAAAGATTATATCTCTATTGTACACCATACTCTTAGGACCTATGCAGATGTAATAAGGGGTATATAATGAGGTCTTACTTACTTTGTGAAATTAAATTTGTTTAAATAAAATTGTTATTTATTATTATGGTAAAATTTCTCAATTTCAAATATGAAAATAAATACAAGATGAATTTATAGAGATTCCATATTATTGATGAATATGGAAAAAATGGTATATTAAAATATTTTTTATACATTAAATAAATAATAATGCGAAATAATTTTCAAAAAATTTTCCCTTATATAGTTGTGATCGGTATGAAATTTTAATTCTAATTAGATCAACATAAATTTTGGTTAATATTAAATTAAGCATTGTTACATTACCCTTATAAATAGTAATATTACCAATGGAATAGTATCCTCATTTATGAATGTATAAATATAATTTAAAAATCACGATTGTTAATGTTATATAATAGCACAAGTAAATAACCGATTCAAAAATTATTAGTTATGTATTTTTATTTTTTAGGTAAATAGTGTTTTTAAATAAAATATAAATAACTCATAATTTGAATTTTTTCATAAAATAGAGCTCATTTTTGAATTCAGAGCATCGACCTTAGGTTAGGGTGTATTTATGTTATTTTTAGAAATTGTTTTGTTTTCCAGTGAATAGTAAAAATACATTTTTGTGTTTCAGTGTGTTTAATGACTTCATTAATGATGTAATAGTTCAGGACAAAATGTGTGCAATAAATTATTTTATGAGGTTTTATAAGTGTCCAATACCATGGGAAAACACCATGGTCCAACCCATGGTATTGCAATCCACTAATGACGTGTCCCTTGGAAATTATAAAAATACTCCCTCACTTTTGCTATAAATACAAAACCATTACTTGATTCCTTTCATAAAAATCCTTCAATGATGATCTTTCCCTTTTTACCTCCAAATGAGTCCTCCTATGGTTCTATCAGGTTACCATGGTCCCAACCATCTAGTTTTTAAGTTACTCTTCAAGGTAAGGGAACCTTTAACCCTCCTTTTTTAGTCAACACTTCTTCTATGTTAAATATTTTAATTTCCATTTTCATATGTTGAAGGTATGATATTTTGTATCAATATTATTGTAATTTTTATTTCAATATTATTATATTCCCTTTTTCATCTCATCAACTCTTTTTCGTAATTTTTAAGTGATGTTGTTAGGAAACTGAATTTTCATTAAGGAATTTGCATCTTCCATTTTCTTTCAAGTTTCCTTTTCACATGGAATGTCATTCAAATATCCATCTCATTATCTTATTTATTTATTATTATGTCCCTATACTTTATTATGAGTTATTTATGAGTGGTTGACCCTCTTCCTCTCTTTTTTTAATGTTTTCTAAAACCATGTTATATAGTTGTTATGTTGCGGAATTTTCATCTTAAAATCTCTCCCTTTTTCTTAAAAAATTATCTTATTTACTTTGAACACCCAAACCAATCTCATTTCCAGGGGTATTCATCAAGACATAAAAATGATATATTTGATTCTGGAATTTACATATATAAAATCATTATTCCCTTTTAATGGGTTATACATGAAATATTGATCTTTTTTTAATTACTTTTTTAAACATCACGATTTTGCTATAAAACCCATTACATTTATTTTCATTATGTTATTTATGAAATGTTTTATTATGATCTAGGTGGATCACTTGAAAATAAAAACATATTAATAGTGTTCTCTAATAGTGAATTAATGTATTGGGTAAAGAAATTAATCTCAAGAGTTGACCAGTTTTACGATACCTTGGTAAATAACCATGGTAATTTTATGACCCCATGAAGATAAAACATGGGGATATACTTATTTACGTCTGAATTAAATTTTGAAGCCACATTTTCTAGTTATGATTATTTTTATTATAATTATATTCATATTTATCCCAGTGTTGTTATTTTTTCACTGAAGATCACATGTAAACTATTTCACATATTTTCCTTACTGGGCCCTCTAGACACCCTTTCCTTGGATGTATGTCTCTAGGTTATGAGATATAGTTATTGAACATAGGATGAACTTTTCAAGACAATTTTAAAATGGGTTAAAATATTATTACATGTTTTCATGTATTATGTACCCTTTTTTTAAGACACTATACATTAAAAATCCTATGTTTGTAAAATGAAATGAAACATATAGTAAAAAATGGAGGATTCCATATTGCTAGGCACGAGTTTTCAGAGTGGGTGGAAGGAAATTCCATTGTGGGGGTTGAGGATTTCTAGGTGGTGGTGGATGACTAATATTCCCAAGATATATCCATGGTCGTTGAGGTTGTTTTGAATACCCCCATGCCTAGAGGTGTTGTCTTAATTCAACCCATGGTTTGATAGATAATATTATTCTTTCCTAATGGGTTGGTTATATGTGAGACTTTGAAATATTTCCTCACAACACCCTTAATTTTCTACCATTTGAGCAAATGTTTTAGAAAACTAGGTGATAGAAGAACAAGTTACACAATGTATGGTAGGAAGATATTGGGATTTCCTTTTGGAAAGAGCATGTTCTCGGTGTAGGGTACAAACCTCTTCATTATTCAGGTCCACATTCTCTTATAATTTAGTACTTTTCACCCCGGGGACATCTCAGATGAGTTCAACAGACCTTGAACAGAATTGTTTACTATACTCTTCCGTGTTTTCAATAAATTTCCTTACATGGAGGGGGTCTTTTCCACTAGGTAACCACATAAAACATTGTCAATCATGTTATGATCAATAATAATTAAACCCTCATAAAAAATATATTAAATTTCGATCACTTATTTGGTGGTGTGGGAAACATGGAGATATCCATTTAAATATTTTCCAATATTCATGATGTGATACCCTTTTGGTTGATTTATTACAGAAATTTATTTCTTTATAGTTCCAGTTCGAGAGGCTGAGAAGTATTTTTAAGGAAAATGCATCTCATTTCTGCCCAACTATATGATGGGGATTTAACAAAATAAAAAAAATTAATTTCTAGTTTCTTCTATACTGAATGGGAATTCTATAAGTTTTACTTTTATTAAATTAAAATTATATACTTTTAATTTTCAACAATAGAGTAAAATTATTTTATGTTTTTATGTGGTTATTCTTCTGTGATTCCATGGAATCCTGGTAATAAGTGAAATAAATTGGATTGAAGTTCAAAATTTGGTTCCTTGACTTGTATTTGAGTGTGTGTAGGATATATCTCTACTTTAGGAGAGGTTAGTTAATTTAGTGTTTGGTTAATTTCAACCATTTTATATAAATTATGTTCATATTAATGTTCTTTTGAAGGATAAGGGGTTCTTATAAAGGTCTCAAGTTGTGGTTTTCCCTCTTTCAATGGGTTCTCTGATGTGTCTCAGTGTCACGGATGTAGGATCCTCTCAAGTTCAAGTTTCAAAGCTATTAAATCTTATAGAGTAGAAAATATCATGAAAAAACCTAAATAATAATTTAAAAACACATTAATATATTTCATGAGTGAAGTTAAAAAAATAAATATTCACAAAATATAAAAAAATATTATAAAAAACACACACAAAAAACCAATGAGACGCCTAGAAACAATGCCATAATTCGACTATTTTTTATAGATACATCAAATTTATAATGATTTAAATGTTTATTTATGTTCTAGGGTAGACCCTAAGTCATCTATCATGGATCATTGGTGATTTAAAGTGTGTATTTTTAATAAAAAGAACTAAAATAAGGGGTGGTTTTTAAAACAATTTTAAAACTAAAATATATTAATTAAAATGTATAATATTTTAAAAAGGAAAGTGGAGTTTTTAGAATTACGAGAGAATGATATAATTTCATGTTCACTTCACATCATGGATAGTTCATTTTTTTTAAAATTTCACATTATTGAATGGAATCCTTTGGTTGAGGGTTGTCAATATCTTGTTTCCCGTTTTTCCACTTAAAGGGATGCACAAATAAACAACCCTTAACAAATAAATCATCTTGTCAAGGTTTGGATATAAAGCATATAATAATAAATATGAAATCATATTGAAATATTATGTATTTTTTGGAAAAATAGGATGATTGCGTTGTCCAATCAGAACAACCCAATATTCCCAATTTAAATCTCAACACAATTAGTGTTTAATTGAAAAGTGTTTCACTTAGTTATATCAAAACAATGAACTAAATGGATAAGGGTGTTAATATGAAACATAGATAAATTATTTAAAACACAAATTACACAAAACCTATTGAAATATTTTGTATAACTACCTCCAAAGTGTGTGTAGATCCCTCTAAATGACCATCCACCTTTTTCCCTCCGTCGAGATGAGGAGGAGGGTCGGTTGGAACTTTTCTTTTATCAATCATACCAATATAAGGATAAGGTCCCCCATAACATATTGGATGAGGAGATGACTCATTTTGGTCTCAAAAATGGTTTATATTTTCTCCTGGTTCAAACATACAAAGGGATTTCCCAATGTGCTAATTTATAGGCAAAGTTGAAGGTGGTTTTGGGAACCCAGATTTTGATAAATGACATGTCCCTTGGTTCTGGATGGATAGAGAGTGTTATATAACATTGAAGAAAAATAATATTTTTGTACCCCTAATCATGGATATATCCAATAAAAATTTGGTATCATTTAGAGGTCAAATTTTTATGATATGGATGTAATATAAAACCAAACTTTTGACGCTGAGAAGATTCTATTCCCTATACATATTAGCATAGTTGGGCCCCTTTATGGATGAATTGGTAATTTTTTTCCTTATAAGAATTATCCCTCATAGAATTTGGGATTAGGAAAAATATATAATCTAAATTGAATCTATATATTTGTGATAGTGTGTGTTTTAGTCCATATATGTTCTTGGATTCTTATGCAATTTGGGAAATATTTCTTTAACTTCTTTTGGGCCCTCAATATCACCTCCTCATATTATGAAATCATCCAAACAAGTAAACTTACTATTCTTAATATTGATTTATAACACAATTTAATAAAAAAATAATTGAATTTGGATATTAAATTTTTAATTTATGCGACAAAATCATTTTATCATAGTGGTATAATGGTAAAAATGAATAGTGAATCACTACACGATCAACAAACATTGGGGATTTTGTAAATTTTTTCATAAATACATAATAAAATTATAATATATTAACTAAGAAAATTTAAAATTTAAAAAATATCAGTTATTATTCAATATAATTGTTATCTACTAGTTAATCAGCTTCATCCAAGTGAATCATCATATTAAGAATCATATGGGTTCCTTGTATATAACTATTTTCATGTCCACATTGATTATGTAAATCGATTGTATATTTTAATTGTTTATAATATTTTAAATTAATTTTTATAATACTAATATCCAAAAAATAAATTCAATTTTCACATCATAAACATATAAAATAATTTTTCTATATGTTTTGAAAAGTCATTACACAATTTCTTATTTTTTGATCTAAAAATCACCTCAGTGGAATATGTTTTGTCACCAAAATTTTCATTTTTATATATACTTCTAAAAGAGTGTATGTTATACCAATCCTGCAGAAAAACTATTTCATAAAATTAATAATTCATTATTTACATAACAAGATATTGTTTCTTAATTAATACCATAAATAACATTCATATCTTAGAAAATAAAAGATAGAAGACGGGGATTTCCAAACCATTAGGTTGTTAAAAATAAACTACCTCTATTAAAAATACATTTATATAGGAATATATTTGATCTACCTAGAAATGTTCAATGAGGAAATGAGATCCATAAGAAAATGTAATACTAATGGATTACTTTCAAACTATATAGGATGGAGAATCCTCATAATCTCTTCCTTCATTTTAGTTATACCCATATCCATCAAATATGTCATTACTTATAGGGATCCCACCATAGTAATCCTACTTATTACTAAATACCCATTTAGTTATAATAAAATGATAATTATAGGGTCAATATATTAAATTCAAATAAATTTCTCTCTTAAATGTAATTACTAGTTCTCGTATTTTTAGGAGCCAATTCAATTTATTCAAGGCTTCTTCTATTGTTTTATGTTCTAACAACGATAAAAAAAGAGAAAAATACATCTTTTTTCCCATCACTTATTTGAGTAAATATATAGAGGATTCCTAAAAATAATACAAAGGATTTATTTTCATGTTTTTGAGTTTTCAAATCATCACACATATAGGTTTTTATATTCTGTAATTCTAATACTAGATTATACTTTATCATGTTCCAAATCATATTTTGTTTTTTTACGATTGGATAATGTCTAATCTTTTAAAAAGCATCACTTAGATCATTAACATGTGTTTAATTATGATATATTTGACTACATTCTATAAATATTGCATTAGTAAATCCTTTAACTATCACCATATTTTTATTGAAAACACTATAGAATTTTGGAGTGGTAGAGTTTCCTAGTAATATTCCTTCATCATACTTCAGATCAAACTTTTAAATATTATCCATTTTTTTCAATATATAATCCATATATATATATAAATATTTTGTGACCAATCATTTTTTATTATATTACTCTATAACTAATAGGGTGTTTTCTTTAATATAATCCTTATAAGAACACTGTTTATGAAATGAAATGTTGTTTTACCAACTCCAAAAGAAAATGAGTTGGCATACTATAGTCCCATGTCATTATTTTTTAAATTTCATACATGTTCTAATTACTACATTCAAAATCACCATTCTACCCAGGTGTCTTATGATAATATAATGTGTGTTTAATTTCAAGTTTGTAAAAAATGATATAAAGTCATTATTATAGATTATGAAAGAATCACATAACCACTTTTTATACAATTCCTTTTTCATAATATCATTAATCAAGATACTATTTGATTTTTTTTTGAAAAAATAAATGGTTCAATGAAAAACGATACTTAAGAAAAATCTAGGGTTATTTTATTTCAAAAAATAATTATTTTTTAATCAGTTTACATAATGCGTTTAGATGTAGCATGTTAAAAATTTGCATCTTTCCTAAATATTATTTAATATATCAATAATACAGTGAATTAATTGATAAAATGTAACATCTTGGAATTTTCATGTAAATTTTTTATTTGATTGAAATTATTTTGAGACATTGAAATTAAACGGCACGTTATTCCCAGATCTGGAGAGCCCAGAATGGTATTTTGAACTTTTTTAAGGTACGTTAAGTAAACGTGCGAGAAGGATTTTCAATATATTGAACTGGTGCTTGGATTAATAATCCAAGGGAACCGTTGAATTAAGAATGTCAGGATTCAACTAGAAATGACTTAACTTCGACCAGCAAGGGAGGACGAGAAAAGTTATTGTTCAAACTTTTCAAGAAAAAAAATAAAATAATTTAAAAGAAGAATTTTATTTTTTTTCTCACAAATGAGTGGTGAATAATGACATTGTGGGGATGATACATGGAAGCGATGATGCGCATTAATGAGGCTCATCAGTGGCCTATTAATTCGAAGCATAAGGATGCTTAAATGATGTGTAACAACGATTATGTTTCTTAAAAAAAGTAATGATGTGATGTCACATTATAATGGGAATGATGTGACACACTCATATTTATAGTTTGACGCGGTGGGGAAATAAGGATTAAAAATTTGGAGGAATCTATGGAAAACCTATGATGGACATATAATTCAATGAAGAATGACAAACACCAGTGGAACGTCATCATCTTCAACGATGTTCGAAGATCGGAGCATAGATGTGACATCAACGTCTTAATCCCTCAATGATGAATTCCACGGCATCAGATGTTAGAAGAAGAAGGGGATTTGATTTAAGTTTCTACCCAATAATTTTCAAAATACAATGAACATAAATCAACCCACAAACTAGTTTATCCATGATTCGTGCTTTATGTGGGATGGTGATTTATTCTTGGGTTTATTTTATTTAGGGTCCCATTAATTTCGTGGAATGATTGAATGGAAACTCCTATTACCTCCCCCATCTTTATATATTAATGATGAGGCCCTGAGTCGACATGAACAAGGCCCTATCACCTCCGCATGTGCGTTATTTGTGGTCATACACTCGGAATGATGGAAATGTTGGTTTGAGATCCTCGTGGTGACGAGGGTGCTGCCTAAAGGCCACAGACATAGAAATATTGAAGAACGGACCACCAGTGTATGTCTGGGGGTCCACTAAACACCCTATCGGTGCGCCGACATTGGTAGTGACCCCAGTGGCGGCAGCAGGATCGACCAACTTTGTGGGCCACGTAGAGAAGGCGACCCCCAATAGTGGGCCATGTTGACTGGGTGGCCATGGCTCATCAGCCACGACGATGTGTTGGAGGATGAAATGCCAGGAGTGGTGCTGCATGGAGGGACGACCAACGTCCTAGCCATCTAGATGGATAGTAAAGCTATATTCCATTGAAAACGACTGTGGGAAAGACCTCATGCCCAGAGGACCAAGGGTGGAATCAGATGTGGCAGTTAGGCCATGTCTCGTCTAGTCGGCACCACTGACTGGACCATATAGTTTGTCCCTAGCTGTTGGGCCAATCCCCCAGTGGGTCGGACCAGACCTATACCTAGAGGACCAGAATTTAACCCAAAGGCTGTATATGTGGCTCGTTAGTGCCGGACTAGTCCGGACTAGATCGGGTCATCAGGCGACTCAGTGACTGGACCCTCGGCCAACCAGGATTGGTCGAGAAAGTCCTATTTGATCTCGCCAACTGGATAGGTCAGACCATATAGACATAGATCTGCAATAGGTGGGGTTGAGTCCATCTTAATGAACTAGGGTATGTGGGACCCCTGGGATGGGTTGGTCGGGATAGTCTGACCAGGTGAGACTGGGACCCGTCGAAACCGGCCCCATGGTAACTAACCCGCCCGTATCTTGCAAACCACACGTCCGATTGATGATTTTTTTGCGATGATGGGACCCTCTCAATGTGGAAGATATTTTGGAATTATATTTTTTGACTTTAGTGGATTTTGAGATGAGATAAAGGGATTAAGGAACGGTTCTCAAAATAAAACTATTAACAGAACCCTACCGATGGAGGAGACCTGAAGACTGCTGACTTTTGGACTAGTGTGAAGCACCACTCTGTAGCTTTGCAGTTCCACAGAGGGAAGAAACACTATGTGACTTTCTAGGAGCATGGTACACAATGTAGATGAGTACCTCAGTAGGGCATAACAAGTGGGAAGAACCTCTTTGTGACTTTATAGGCCCGCAATAGGTGATGAGTAAAAGTACCTAAGTAGTCCAAGGATTGTGGGAATCACCTTTTAGTGACTTTTCAATACCACTTTACATGCTAGAGGAGGAGTTATATAACATCCAAGGTGTTTGTAAATATGACTAATGATTCTACCGTTACTACCCTATAATATATATGTTGTGAGTTTTCTTGTGTTTTTTTATTTACTTGGAATAATTGCTTTGTGGTCTTTCCTTTTCTTGGGGTCCCTACGATGTACTGTGTTACACACCCCTGCACGGGCTTCACCAACATGTTTAACGTATAGTTCTGACGAATGATGTTTTGATAGGGTTTCTAAGGGAGACCGGACAGAGGAAATCTTTGACGGTGACTTGGTGTTCTTAGACCAGGAAGGGCCCAATAGGACTGGGAAAATAAGACATACTACTTCGGTTTCTAGTAGCTTCACTAATCTCAAAATTTCGTGGGGTTTCCTATATATGGCCATCATGTTTTCCTTTTGGTACTTTTTGTTTTCAGTTATTTGTTTGGTTTGTATTCTGGCCCACTTATATTCATTTTTACCTGCATAAATCCTTGTTTTAGTTTTACATGTTTCCGCCTTTCAATGTGTAAGAATATTATAGGGAATGTGTGTATGAAAAAGTACTCAAGATAATGCCTCCCACTTTGAGGTTGACTCCTTCGACACTAGTTCTCATCCCCTAGCATTTGGGAAGTGGGCTTGGGGTTGTCCCGAAACATGCCCCAATGGATGGGTCCTAAAAAATGGGTATCGTAGGGTGGTCGGTTCCACCTCAAATATCGTGAGTCTATGTTATTTTTTTTGGAATCATTGTTAAGTGTTGTGAGTCCGCCTATTAGATTTGGGGAGTCCATTGTTGGTGCGGCGGCCGACGTATCCATACACAAGGACCCTAAATTCTGTTTTTGGAACAATGCATGAAAACACTGGTCACATGTGTGTCTCCTTCTTTTAAATAAGATTCATCTCACCATTTATAACATTATAACCATGGTACATCATCCTCAGGATGGGATCCTGATGGATTCTCGATAGGTTGGGGGTACATCATCTTTTTTAGAGGGATCAACATAGTACCAGTGAAATTACATGTCGTTTTGGTGAGGGAGTTAGATACTTCTTCTATGGAAGTACATCCTAGTGTGGAAAAAGATGTACCAGGACCTCCAGTGTCATTACTGGTGGCCAGGAATGAAGAAAGTACTGGACAAGTTTGTTTCGTGATACATAACATGTCAACAAGTGAATGTTGATAACCAGGTTCCAGTAAAATTGACTCAGCCACTCGAGGTACATGAGAGGAAATGGGATGGTATCTTGATGGACTTCATGATGAGGTTACCACATAATTCTAGAGGTTTCCACTCTATTTGGGTTATTGTTGACCAACTCACCAAGTCGCATCACTTACTACTCATCTGGGAGAAAGAATCTATAGAGGGATTGGGACGCCTCTACATCTAAAAGATAGTGTAGCTCCACAGGGTGGCATCGATGATCATCTCGGACCATGACATCTGCTTCACATTTCTATTTTATAATGGATTACTAGTGGAATTCCAGACACATCAGCATTTGAGCATAGACTTTCATCCACAGATGAATGGTCTGACAGAGAGGACTATACTGACCGTGGAGGACATTCTTCATGCTTGCGTCCTAGGCTTTGGTCATGGTTGGGAGGACCACCTACCACTGGGGAATTATTCATAAATGAAAATATATCACTACAACATTTATGTGTCACTATGTGAGGCCTTGTATGGGTGGCCTTGGAGATCACCCATATGCTAGAAAGACCTATGGGAGTTCACACTCATTGGTCCAGAGTTGTTATGGGATAACACCGAGAAGGTCCAGATCATTTAGGAGTGGTTGAGGACTGCACAGAGTAGGAACAAGTCTTATTCTAATAGGAGATTAATACCCTTGGTGTTCTAGGTGGGATATCATGTGTTTCTTTGGGTCTCATCTCGAAAAGGATTGTGGATATTGTGTTGGGGCGGGAAGCTATCTCTACGGTTCCTCAGAACTTTTCATATCTAGAAAAGAGTTGGTGAGGTTTCGTACCACATAGATCTTCCCCCCTAGATTCACCAAGTGCATAATTGTTTCCATGTGTCATGGCTAAGGATGTACATTCATGATTTATTGCACTACATCAACTAGAGAGAGCTGGTAATTAATGATGGATAATGATTACAAAGTTCGACGTGGAGATAGAGGATCGAAAGGAGCGAGTCCAATCTGGGAAGTCGATTATTTTAGAGCACGTCTGATGGTAGCATAAGAATATCCACGAGATCACAAGGGATCAGGAGGCTCGGATTCAAGCCCAGTACCCCCATATTTTTGACTGTTTGTTGTTTTGGATTCCTAGGAAAAAAACCCCTATAGTGGGGAGAATGTATCTTCTCAGAATTTCTGTTTTATTTATTTTTATTTATAAACAATTATTTCAAGACCGCGAAATTTGATGACACATGATTTCGAGGTCCAAATATCCTGAAATATAATATTACACCTTATTAAATGTAAGTTCATTAAACGTGCTATCAGGATTTTATATCTATTGAACTGGTGAATGGATTTAAAACATGAGGGAACCATGGAATTCAGAACAATTGGATTCTCGTAGAAATGACTTGACTTCATACGATAAGGGTTGAGCAGAAAAGATATTTTTTGGACTATTCATGAAAAATAATAAAATAATTTAAATGAATTATTTCATTTTCTCTCTCACAGTTGAGTGGTGGCTGATGACGCTATGGGGTGGAAACAAGGAAATGAAAATTACCATTAATGAGCCTCATTAATGGATTGTTAACAATTAGGGTAATGATGATTTAATGATGCATAACATCAATAATGTTTCTTAAATAAAAATACTTAATGATGTGATGTCACATTATAATGGGAATGATACTACATGCTCCTAATTATAGTTCAATGTGTTGTGGAAATATGGATAAAAAATTTGGAACATTCTTTTGAGAAACTCTAATGGTCTTACACCCCTGTAAAGAATGGTGAATGCCGGAAAAACATCATAATATTTGATTCCTTTCAATGATCAGAAGCTAGAAAGTGATGTCGACATCTTAATCCCTTGAGGAATAATGTCGTGACATAGGACGTCAGAAGAGGTAGGTGTTTTTTGATTTGATGTTTTCCCACTCCGTTTCTAAAATTGTAGAACCCAAATCTACCCACAAATAGGTTGATTTGTGATTCCTGTGTTATATAAGAGGGTGATTTATTCTTGGGGATATTTTATTTGGGGTCCAAATATTAGCATGGAATGATTGAACAAAAAATCCCCAAACCTACCCCACATTTAATCCTCTAACACGGAGGCCCTGAGTTGACAAGAATAAGGTCATATTGCCTCCCCATGTGTGTTCTTGGTGGATGTACCCTCCAGATGAGGGCATGGATGTTTTGGGATCCTTGCGGTGAAAAGAGCAGTTCTAAGAGGTCCCATATATAGGTGGCTCAAAGAACAGACCACCGGAGCACGTCCCCTGGTCCACTAAACTCCTTGACAGTGGCCATCCTCACAGACTGGATAGAGGAGGTGTCCCACACATGTAGGCCACATTGACTGGGAAGCCACGACTCATCTACAACACTGCTGCACTTGAGGACACGACACCAAGCGGGGTGCCGCATTGAAGGACTGCCCACGTCAGGGCTGTCTAGACAGATGGAAAGTCGTGGACTGTCGACCATGGCTAGTGTAATGGCCCCTAACTCATGGGTAATAGAGGGAGTTGTATGCGGTATCTAGGACATGTCCCTTCTAGTCTCTACCCCAAGTCCCACCGCGAGGCCGATCACCAACTGGAGGGTCGAGCCCCCAGCAGGCCAGGCCAGACTGTGCTGGGGAGATGGAGCTGCACCCAGCGGGCTAGACCCACACTAGAAGGCTAGGCACATGCCCCCTTCCATCTGAGGCCGACTATACAGGGTTGCTGGGTGACTTGGTAGGATGGACCCCCAACCAACTGGGCTGGGGTCTGATGAGGCCTATTGGGCTTGGCCCACTGGCCAGTCCGTACCAGACCGACCTCAACCCACACCAGTTCAGGTAGTGTCCATCTTAATGTGCTGAGGTAAGTGGGACCCACCGGCACTATTCGTCTAGTCGGTATTACTGGGTCAGACTGAGCCCTATCATAACGAACCCCTTGGTTACTAAAACTCATGTATCATTCAAATCACGCGTCCGGAGAGACATTTGTAGCGTTTGGAACCTCTCGATGAGGCGGATATTTTGGCATAATCTAGGGTGACTTTTGTGGATGTCGAGATGTGACTAATGTCTTGAGGAGTGGTTCTCCTAAGTGAACTACGTACAGAACCCTGTGACTCGCTGAGACCTGAAGACTGCTGACTTTTGGCCAGTGGGTGGCACCACATTGTGAATTTTCCATCCCATATTATGTGATGAGAATAAGTAACTCAATAATCCATAACTTGGTGGAATCACCTCTTTGTGACATTGTAAGACCACAATACGCAATGGGGAGGAGTACATAAGCAGTCTGAGGTTAGTCTGATGCACCACAGTGGGACTTCGTATGCCCACTATAATATCTAGTAGAGGAGTTCTGAAACTGCAAAGGTGTTTGATGATGTGAATTATGATTCTACCATTACTACCATAGAATATACCTTGTATAATTTGTCTTGTGTTTTTTGATTTACATTGAAGAATTTATGTGTGGTATTTTCTTTTGTTTTGTGGTCCCTATAGAGTACTGTGTTACTCATCCCTATATGGGCATCGTCAGCACGTGTTGTGTCTTGTGTAGAATACCAACATTTCAACACAGGTCCTCAGGGAGACATGACTGACAGATGATTCGATGGTGGAATAGATGGCCAAGGACCAAGTGGGCCCCTATAGGACTAGAGAAACATTACATACTTCTTCAGCTTCTAGTAGCTTCACTACTGTCATAATCAGGTGAGGTTTTCAATGAATGGAAATCAGGGTTTTCTTTTTGAACATTCTTTTCTTATTTCGTTGTTGGGTTTGTATTTTGGACCACTTACATTCAGTTGTACATGCACTAATCCTTATTTTAGAGGTACGTTTCCCCCTTTCACTATGTTTGGATGTGGTTGGGCTTGTGTTTGTATACAATTACTGAAGAAAAATCCTCCCACTTTCTGGTTGATGCCTTCGGTGCTAGTTGCCAGCCACTGGCCTTCACGAGGCAGGCATGGGGTTCTCACAACATGGGCCACGGGGGACAGGTGGTGACATAAAATATCAACTAAAAACATATCATCATATTGTTAAGAGATACTTAGAATTTTATGCTTCAATCCCCCATATAAATAACCCTTTTGGTAAGAACTGAATCTCTCTATGCAATCAAACTCTAATGATTTTTCAAATTGAATCATTAAAAAATGTGACACAGTCTCCATCAACTATTATGAATGAGTGTATAGTGGAATATCCTCCACTCATATGAATTGATCAACCACTATCCATGTACCAATTTCCATGGATGCACCTACGGTTTTTTTACTGTGAAAATAAACTACATAATTTTATTTTAGGCTACGAATACTCTCTCCCAACTTGTAATATTAGATAATAATGATATTGGAATGAAGAGTTTTTTAATTAATCTAGAATTTACACCAATTTCATTAAAAAAATTTAGAAAAGATTATATGTTTCGCTCTTAAAAATTGAGTAATTTTAGGAGGTAATTTCTAGTATATAGTTCACTTATTCCATAATGGAAACACGTGATATTATAATGTTTTTTAATTTTTATAGGAAAAAAATAGTTCCTATATTGTTTTTTTTCTCAGTTGCTTCATATACATTGTTTAACAATATTATATTTCTTTTTACTAAGAATTATATTGAGTTAATCGTCCCCTTTGTGAAAACACAGGAATCATATGTTATGGATTTTAACTTATCTAACAGAATATTAATCCTATTTTATTTTTCAATAAATATAAAATGGATTTATATATTATTTAATAATAAATAAAAATTTGATTTGATATTTATATATTCAATAATAAAATCATCCAATTAATTTTAGGATTCTTTCTCATTTTCTTCAATGAATCCTATTTCTCTTATAAGATTGTATAATACCAATTTATTTATAAAAAATTACTATTTTCATGTCCAATTTCAGATTAAAATGTGGAAATGGTATGTTCCTATTTTTATAGTATATAATGTATATATTGTATATCATGTCAGATTTTACATTATATAAATAAGACTAGGATTTATATTTCGATTATTTAGAAGAATTACAGTTTATCAAATTAGATGTATTCTTCTTATTCTTATAGTCATACTTTTATTTAAATTTATTTTTTGGATTTTTACCTTATGTAGAGGATAATATTGTTTTATATAACCAAATATTTTGCATTCATACAATTTTAAATCTTTTTCATTTACAATATATTTCTAAATTTTAAATTTTTTCCTGAATCCTCATCATTTCTTGTAGAACATCTTAAACGTAATCAAAAGTTAATTGAGATCTTATTAAAAATAAAGATATATTTTTTCTAAATAATAATATGAATATGATAATAATTTTTCAGTAGTTTTTCATTCATCAATTTATGTAAAAACATTGAGATAAATAGTATCATTCTTTATCAGTTTGTGATCATTATCCTCTGTTTCAATTTAAGATTCATACATTATAAGGTTCCAAATAATGTCCATTATTTTTATATTTTTACTGGACCTAATTGTCTTATTAAAATGGATATTTCACTAAATTTAGATGGAAACCCACTAACAACATTCAACGCATCATCAAATATTGGAAATAGAGTACCCATGGAATCCACAACATTGAAAATATCAATTAACAATCCATTAATTATAGCGATGATTTCCCCTTCAGTAATTTTTATCCTGAAAACATCAAATAGGAAATATTTTATATTTGTTTTCTAACATTATATACCCCATTATAAGAAATATAAATACTAGTCCACATATCATGAGATTCAACACATTATGAAAAATAGTTGAACTCATCAATACCTAATCCAAAAATAATTTTATCTACAACATTTCATTTCAGGTCATCTTTATCTTGTGTAGTATCATCTCATGTTTCAGTATAACTATTGGAAATTTTTTAATGATTTATTTAATTAAATCCATATTTCAAGAAAACAGGTTTTTTTAAGTACATTATCATCCTAGATTTCCAACACCCACTAATTTCTCTATTAATGTATGATTACCCAACCATTTATTTTTCTGAATCAGTCATTATTGCAAATCAAGAGATCATTCAGCCTAAATTATGATTACCTGGAACTATGAAATTATGTCCGATGATCATAGACACACACATTATGTACAAGATTCAATACCAAATACATACTCATGGTCATAATAATCCTTATTTACATGAATTAATGAAAACATTTCATTACCTACATTTTCAATACAAATTTGTTTCAGATATTAAGAAAAATATGATAAAATAAAAATTAAAATAACCATGAATTTATGAAATGATGTATATTTTTCACTATACATGGAACTTTTTAATCAATAATAAGTCATCAACGTATTGTAGAAAATATCCACACATGCTATCCTGTTTAGAATAATCATATTTAAAAAATTTCATTATAAAATGGGGAATTGAAACATATGAAAGGGGTAATTTGTAAAGAGATCACTTGGTACCTCTTTGTTCTTATGATCACCCATGGATTTCATGTGACTACTTCTCCTATGATGGCCTGTTTTGGTGTTGGTCTTATCTGTATCATCCAGCTTCGTATGTGACTGTAATTCTCTATATATGGATTCATTGATTATTTCTCTAGTCTTACATTCTCATTATTCATATAAGATTATATATCTAGAGGTTATGCCTTCTTCTGTCCTCATTGTTTGGTAACCCCAAATATTGATCTACGTTGGTGGAAGTAGTGCAGGGGAGAGAATTTGTGGCGCTGATTTGTTATCAATGAAGAATGGTCATAGGGACTCCTCCCCTCCATATACGGTCTTACAAAATATATGATACTCTTTATTGTTCATCTATTGATAATGTTCGTAGGGTGGGGGGAATAGGTTGATTAGAAATTGTACGGGGTCATGTGGGAACTGGGGAGAAGATCAATCCCTAGGATGGTGGTCGATAGAGGTAATAGTGGAGGATTCCATCAGGTGTTAGCGTAGTACATGTTTGGTTCACGAAGAACATTATAGGGTTTTTGTTAGGCCTTTTTCCTTATTTATAAATCTCTACTTGGATTTGGTCTTTCATTCACTATTTACATGCTTTTTTAACTATGACTTTAGGCTATAATCGAAAGGTAGCAGGTGAAATAACGAGGCCACAAAAGGAATTGGGACTTCTGGAAGGTGGTACAATATAATAACATGCATATTTTGCTGAGCAGGTGGACTATGAAGTATCATGGGTGTTATGACACACATTATTCATCCATATATCCTCATACTAATGGGGATATATGGGTTCCCTACTACATGATGTTTTCTATAGTGTTATCAATATATTAATGTGTTGTATTAGGTGGATAGTGCATTGATGTGCACACAAGAATCATTATTTTATTTTCTCAAAAGATATATGGTTGTTATGGAACCCATCATCTATTCCTTGACCACGTGTCAATGGAAGAAAGAGGGGTTCCTTTCCATTATGTTTAAAACTACAATAGTGTAACTACTCTATAATGATGAAAAATGATCATTGAAAAGAAGTATATGTTCAATGTTTCTTGACAGGTTCAATGTGAAATTTTAATTGTGATTCGAATGATTCATAATAACTCTTAGTCCTTCTGTTCTTTTCATGAGGGGGGGCACTAGTGGTGTTGTTATTATATTGGTAGGGGTAACAAAGGCCACTGACATTCTATATTTGTGGTCATTATGGCCATTAAGAATCAAATATTATGGGTTATAGTGTCCTTTGAACAATGTAAGTGCCTTCATTAAATTCATTTTATACGACTTCTACCTATGGGCCTATGGATTATTTAATGGTATCCCACTCATCCTAGTTAAAAAGTGTCATTCAATACATAAAAATGGGGCTAGACCATCAACTAGTTGTAATGAAAAATGAAATTGGTGGGATTTAATTCTTGATAACAGAAACATATAATTAAAGAAGTTGAAAACATAATCATGGTATATATAATAAGAAATTAATATATAATCCATACATTTTCATGTTTAAATAAGACTAAAATCATGATTTACTAATGAAAATAAAAGAAATAAAAAAATATTAATAACAATCACCACATATTAATGTAATTAATAATATGAGAATTCAAAAATATGATGTCAAGTGCTTGTTCCATGACATTAACTTTTCATCGAGATCATAGTTAAAACATCATTATAAATTTGATCGGTGCAAACTGAATAAGAAAACATGATTGTGTCATGATAAATTTCTATGAATCATGGGTCAATATGATTTTAAGAACGACATGTGACTTATTTATGTTTAATTAATTCATCATAAATTATATATTTTTACTCCAAACATCCAATAATCATCTATATTGGTATAATAACTTAAGATTCAACAATAAATTTTACATTGTCAATAAAAGGGGAAACATGATAATAACACATATACAGGGAGAAAGTGAATGGTTTATCAATATGTTATCAAATCTGTAATATCCATCAATATTAGAATAAAAATAAAAAATTCCAATACTTTTCAGCATATCAATAAGGGGGATAAAATTATCACAACCCATACATAGGATGAAGGTTGATGTCTAAAAAACATTTAATCAACGGATCAATAGTCATCCATATTAGAATTAAAACATATAAAATGCCAATACATTTCCCCTTGTTAATAGAATAACATTATTTCATAGTGAACATCATTAAATCTCAATAATGTACAATGCGATGTCCACACCACATAGATCAATGAGTATAGAGCTATGTCAAAATTTGAATATAATAATCATAATCCATCACGGTAATAATGGTGGATGGTTGGAAAATAATATATCCCAAAAAGTGATAAATATTTTCCCAAGAATTTGTGTGGTAGAGATATATATATATATATACTAATTAGATAATGAAACATAAATTAATCTAAAGGTATCATGTACAAATAGTAATTGACATATGTTTAATAGAATGATTATAACTCATTGAATGAATATGGAGTTATGCAAATTCATTAATATAGGAAAAAAACATAATCAAAAGATAATTGAATAAGAAAACATTATATGGACATTAAATCCCATAAAATATAATTATTATGATAAATATATATCAAAGAGTTGTGAATACACCATATAAAGTAAACAATGTTCAAAAATGTATTATGTCTCGAAGAATAAATAATGAGACAAATAAAACCCTTATGACATTATAAATATTAAAATCAAAACACTTCGAAATATAGGGATATTAAATGAACTTTAAATTCCACTGTTAAAAAAAATATTTAATTATATTATATCTCAAATAGGTAGTGTATACCCCAAATAAAGGGAATTAGGTGCATAATACTAAGCATGCCCCAAATAGATGAATTTTAGATGAAAAACCCTCACATCCTATCCAAAATTCATCAAACATACATTGAACTTTTGAATAATATTATTAGATTTTATAATCACTTAATTAATAACATTAATCAATTATATTTTCATTTATACTCTTCATGAATATTCATCCTATAAATTAATCCAACCTTTTTTCCACATTTGGCGTTTATAGTTATAATTATTTGTACTAGTTTCGAAATATTAGCGTCCATGTTAATTCTTCTTCCACATTAAATCATTACTATGTCATTAAAGGTAATTTTAGTGATGTTTTAAAATTATTTATTATGATTAAAATTCCATTCATGAGTGTTTTAGTGATTCTAGATGATGTAAAAGGGTTTTTATAATTGATGATATAAATATTTATATAACATCTCAGGAATAAAAATAATTATCTATTTTTTTTTAAATTATTATAATATTAATTATTTTACCATATTCATTCATGACATAAATACATTTTATTGTTCAAATTGGTTGTTAACCCAATCTAAACACTAAAATTCCATAATTTAATAAATTATTATGATTTGGTTTTGTTGTAATATCATTATACAAGAAGAATAATGATACAATATAGTGTGTATTATTATTATTTATTATAATTATAACATATTTATACTAATATGTAATGGATATAAAAATAATTAATAAATCGTATAAATTATTTTTCCCTCAACACGCTTTTTTTAAAAATTAAATTAGTGATAATCATTTATTGAACATATCATTATTGTTTTCGAAAAAATTTAAAAACCAAAAATAATGATATCATCGTTAGGATATTATATAATTCAACAATTATAGTACCCATCAAAAGTGTGTGGTGACGAAAAATGATTTCCTTTTTTATCAGGGTGACAATTGGCCACATGTACACACAAACGATGATTTGTTTTTTCTTAATGGACGGGATTGATGAGTTGAAAATGATAATACATGTAATATATTGAAATTTAATGATATGAATAATACTATTATAATTATATTATTATTATTAAAAAATCATAGATTATCATTAAGATAAAAATTCTATATGATTAATAATACTCACATCAGGAATATGAATATTCCGTACATTTATCCTTCTAAATGAAGCCATTTTTATACAAAATGATGAATATATAAATTTGGAAGTCGTATATGGGTATATAATGAAAATTTTTAAATTTTATCAATTTTAAATTCAAATGATATGTGAGTCTTGAAGGGGTGGGAGTGCTACTCTTTTATATGTGATGAGAAGGGTAGTTTTAGAAGAACCATTAAAACTTTGAATATTGTGATTTTAATAATCCAAAGAAAAATTGATAAAAATGAAAAAATAGTTGGTAAAAGTGAGTTTAGTTTTAAAAAATTATCAAAACGTAATTTTTGAGACAACATTAAGTGTTTTATGGGTTTTTTTACTTTTATCCTTTTTCACAAAATTTACAATATCTATAGTAATATATTTTTAACCTTAATAATTAATTTTAAAATAAAAATCAATATTGGAGATTTTACCTAAATTAAACCTTATAAATTAAAAATTCACATTCATTTTAACCAAAAAATCTATCGACTTAAAAAATTTATTTTATGATTATCACATATAACGCACAAAAACTTTTTTTTAGAAAAGTGTTTTTTATGATTAAATTTTATGAATAATCCTAACCATTAAACTTATCAATCCCCTGGAAAAAAAGATTTATTTAAAAATATATAAAATTTATTATTCTTTCATTTCAATGCAAATCCAAATCTTAACATGTAATTACTTAATTCAAAGAAAGATAAAAAATAACTATTATTAATGAAACCATTTAACTTTAAATATAAATATGGTCATCATTGGTTTTATAAGTAAAAATAATAATTAAAAACATATTTTTTTATTCTATAGATTCATATTTTATCTCTTATTTTTTAAAACTTTTTGATAATTCTTATAAAATTATAAAGTCATAAAAATTTCTACTTTTATGAATATTATATTCCTCGAGTAAAAAAGAATCCTTTTAAAATAAAAGATAAACAATTAATAAAAATTAAATTTTGATATGATGAATTCTAAATTTAAAGTGATTTTATTAATTTTAAATTAAAAAATTTATAATTTAGATTTTTTAATAATATAAAAAATACATATAATGGGAAAATAGTTTTTATTGGAAAATGATATTTTAAAATAATAACTATTTTTATTATTATTTCATAACATTTACTAATAATTTTTTATTCGCCAATTATTAATAGTAAATAATATTTATAATCATTAATCATGTGTTTCATTAAATATAAATTCATATATAATAAAATGGAATTAAAAACGAATACATTTTTAGACAATAATGTATCTCATTAGTTAATTTAGGTAAAATAATTGATTTTAATTTATATATTAAAATTATATTTATTCAATTTATATGTCTATTCCACAAAAAAATATTTTTTAATCATTTTCACTAATTAAAATTTCTAGGTTTAAAATTCCATTATTATATATTTATATATTATCTAAATAAATTTCCATTTTGTTAAAGTTCAGTGTTGTGGTGGAGAAATATTTCCAACACATTGACATATTTTAAGGTAATAATATATTAAAAAATAGTGTGTTACATTCTCCCCACCTTACAAAAACAATGTTATCGTAATTTTAATTGTCACAAACTATTAAATGTCATTGGGGGTATTGATAACATATTTATCATTTTATATATAACTTCTTATATGAAATATACCTTACTAAAATTTTCTATATCAAGTCACCTATCATTATTCAAAAATTATTTTCCACTCATACAGTCATATACCAATTATTTATATATAGTAATAATATATTATCCATAACATACTTCCCATTAATCTTTTTGAATTTTCAAGTCAATAAACAACTATGCAGATATATATCCCGTTAAAAACTAACTATATATTGAAGCATCTCATCATATAAAAATAGTTCATAGTGTTTCACATTGGTCCATATATATAAAATTTCCCAAAATTTAAAGACTATTACAAAAATAATAATGAATCTGCTATCAATCTTCTCGTTACCAATAATATCATAGTTACATCATCAAAATCAAACATCTATATATTATCTCAAAATAAATTATATATTAAACCCATGAGTTATACATATATCAACCATGTTTTCTCTAGTAGATATCCCAAAAAATATATCCTTGTGATAAAATAAGTTTTAATGGTCATTAACAAAATTTGGTATAACTTCAAAAACCATTAAAGAATAATTACAGAACAAAATCATTTGTTGTTTCATATAATCCTCATAAATTTTGTTATATTCCAGAATATCAACTATAAATATTACTCAAAAATGACTATAACTTATAATATTAAGAATTAATTTCTATAAAAAATAACAATCTCACTACATTAGGTAAGACTTGTAAACACTTTTTATTCATTATAATTTTAAAAAAACAGGATTTTAATTTATGTATGATACATTATTTGGTTATAGGTCATAGAGTTTTCTAGGTATATACTATCCTCAACATCATCATTTATCATTAGAGTGAGGATTTATTCTATGATAAACCAACCCATTTCATGGTGATTACCCCTATGTGAATCAGTTCTATTATCGCTTTAACATTCCAGTATTCATGTTGGGATTTATTTGGAATAAAACCTACTAGTCAATAATTTCCTAGTATTAATGGATGCATCCTATAAAAAGAAACATAAATAAGGTTTAATAAACCTAATCTCCAAACAATTGAGTATTATTACCTAAACCTTAAGTCATATATTTATAGCAAAGACAAATATTTCCTTTTGAAACTATTATTAACCATAACTTATCAACCTTTTAATTTTCCCCCAAAACATCCAAATCTCCGTAACTATTAGAAACCATCTCCGGTACAAACTATGAGGCCCCGGGCCTATGCACTAGATAAGACACATATAAAAACATATTTCACACACTATCTTCGATACAAACTATATATTTTAATACATAAATATATTTACATATGTGAATTAAATCAAATATATCATTACATACATTCCCAGTATAAATTTGATTTAGGGTCTCATACAATTCTAAGAAAACAAAACTAACATAAACCATTTATTTCTCCACTAATGGATATTTTCTATTTAGATAAGAAACTACATAATACATAACCAGTCTCTAATTCCTTTTAAACATTTTCCCCACATGATATCATATTAGTAAAATCATATGTACTAATTTTATTCATAACATGGGAAACAGAAACATAAGAGTGGGGTGAGGATAAATACCAGATAAGGGAAACATATATCTAAATATGTTGAAAACAAAATTATGGTTTCAAAAATATGTATGGAAAAAATAATCTGAATAATTCCTTAATCATATGAATTGGGGAAAAATTAACATGTGTTCTATTAAAGGAAGTCATTTCATTCAATAATAATAAAATTATGTTGATGGATTGCATAATTTTTAACATAAAAAATATACTATGATGGCCTTTTCACAAAAATAATTAGTTATTATCAACATTGAAGACAAAAAATCACATTGTATTAGAAGGAAAACACCAAATACCAAATCTTATTTGGCTCATGAGATCTATCAATGCATCTGGTCACTATATAATGTTGGGGAATACTCATAACATTTCAATTCCAAGGTATTCATCAGGAATGAACAATTCAAAATCAAATTTAAAAATAATCATCTATAATGGTATAAAAATATATAGTATACCAATACTTTCCTCATCTCAATAAAATGTAATATGAGTTCATAACCAATCTGGTGGAAGAATTTGGATTTTTAAATAATAAATCGTTAAATTGATAAGAACTAACAATATTTTAAAAACACGACAATAAATTACAACACATTTTCCATGTCAATAAAATGGGTAACATGATCCAAGCCCATCCAAATCAAGAATATGGATGGTTAGGCGACACATAATCAACATGTAAATAGTAATCAGTATTGGAATAAAAAAAATGTAGAACTCTAATTCTTTTCCCCATGAAAATAGAAAAACATTATACCTATGTGAACATCTTAAAATCTAAATTATGTAAAATGTGATTTTTAAACCGTATAGACAAACTAGTATTTAGATAATTCAATAATAGAATATCATGAACATAAGACATTCATGGAAAGAAGGATGATATTTTGAAAATAACATAACATAATAAGTGAGAAATATTTGTCATTGTTATTATGTGTTATAAAGATATATCCCTATAAAATTATAGAATACCATATAATACAATCAAATAGCATAACATACCAATCATAAATGACTAAATATCAATGTAATGAGCATAAATCAATGAATTAAATTTAAGTTACAAAAAATTAACTCTAACTAGAATAAACAATATCAATAGCCACATGAATAAGTGAAAACGATTTATAATGTAAATCCATTGAATTAAAATGGTCATGTTAAAAATATATCCATGGGTAGTTAATATACAATACAATGAAAACATGTTGAAAAAAAATTATGTCCTAATGAATCAAAATGGAGACCTGGAAAGCCATTTTGTCTATAGAACCTATGGAATAAAAAACACTAAAAATAGAATAATTGTAATTGAGAATAATATACCAGTATTAAATTAAACTTTATGATATTATATATTAAATAGTATGTATATTCACCACATAAATACAATTATGTGAATAATACCAAACTTTTTTTAGTGGGAGGAATTCATGACCAAAACCTCATGCCTCTTCCCTGATTTCCACACATGTATTAGAACATACTTTATCACTTTCATAAATATATTAATTACACACTTCAGTACCTATGACATTTTTATTCTCATTTATAATAAATATAAATATTCATTAATTATATTAATTCTACAAATTTTCTACATTGGTTTTTTATAGTGTTGATCATATGTACTAGTTGTGTAATAATGACATCTATTTTCATTAATCATCCAATGTGTGTCATTAATAGGACATTAAAATTACTATTATGGATGGTTAATAAATATTTATGTTGTTTAAATTAATTTCATGATATTTTTTCCTGATCATTGTAGAGGAAATCAATAACAAGCATGTATTGGGGATTCTTGGTGATCAGTGGTTGATTTCATAATTGATGATTTAAATATTAATATAACATCTCTATATTTAAAGGACCTAATTTTTCTCATTAATAATATATTATACTATAAATTATGTTCTCTTATATATTCATAATAAAAATTCTTTTTTTTCAAGTAGGTGGCTAAACGGACTTAAACTTGATGATAGCCTGATATAATAAATGATTAAATTGCGACTTTTTAGTAATATCATTATACCAAAATCATAATGATCATATTCAGTTTTTATTATTTTTATATATAATAATTATAAATTAATAATAATAATAATTAATGGATATGAAAATATTAAATTATTTGAATAAACTATTTTTCGCTCAGAATGTCTGTTTTAAACGATTAAATTAAAAATAATCATTTATTTAACATATAATTAATATTTTCTCCAAATTTTCATACTATAACATTAATTATATCATAAAAATTATATTTTGTCAACTAACCATTCTATAAAAAATTAATTATTTTTTGTGATGAGAATTTAATTTAACTACATGTGGTTGTGATAGTCTGCACGTACACATTTATGATGAGTTTGTTTTTTTAATGGATGGGATAGAGAAATATAAAATTATAATACCCATAATATAGTGATATTAAAAAATATAAATGATAAATAAAAATGTATATTAGTGCCTTTGGACTATATTTGGAAGAATATTACTATGTATAAAAGCTAAGTCATTGATAATACTCATGTTAGGGAAATGCATTTCTCTTACAAGTATCCTTAGAAATAAAGGAATTATGGTACCTAATAGTGACCAAAATAATTTTAACATTGGAGAGGGTTATATGAGGATTAAATCTATAGAGTATTATGAATATATTCAAAATTATTAGTGACTTTTTATGTGGTATAAGTGTTACTTTTTATATGTTGGGAGAGAAGAGTAGTTGTGGAAGAACCCATAACGTTTCCCATAATGTGATGTAATTATTCCTAGGTCAACATCCAAAAAATGAAAAATGATTAGTGGAAAGTAATTGTGGGTAGAAAATCATATCAACCACTAATGTTTTAGAAACAATTTAGTGTTTTAATGCTCTTAGTTTTAATATTATCGTTTTACCAAAATTGAGTTTTACAATAGAAAATAGTTTTTGTTGTTATCAATTAATTTTAATGAAAAATATTATTTACAATATAACCTAAATTGAAAATTATGATTAAATATTTGAAAATAATTTTGTGAAATAAATTTCCATGGGTTTGAAAAATAAATGTTATCATCAACGCACATTACAAGAAAAAAACAGGTTTTTAGAAAAAGTGTGTTTTTATGCTAAATTGTTTTGAGAAATACATAATAATTAAAATTTTATATTACCATGAAAAATATTTTTGTATTTCAATACAATTAAAATTTATGATTCTATAATATAAATCCAAAATTGATTTTCACCTTTAAAATAAATGATTCAAACAAACTCCAAAATTAATTTTATTAAAGTAACATTTTACCTTAGATTAATATAGTTTGAAATAGGTTTTATAAGATTGAAGAATATTTTAAAAAGATAAATTATCTTCCATAAATATATAATTTATCACATAATATGTTTTTTAATTTTATATATTATTCTTATATAATTTAAATTCCTTTAAAATTATATTTTTCATGAAAAGAAAAATTTTCCACTAGTTATATTTTAGAAACAAAAAAAATTATACTAAGCCAATTATGATCTGAGTAATTAAAAAGAAACATAAAAATATTAATTTTATAATAGAAAATAATTTTATTCATTTTTTTACTAATTTCATAAAATATAATGAATAAATAATTACTACAAAATGAAATATTCAAATATTGATTATTTTTATTATTATTTTGTGTCCTTTACCAATTAAATTATCATTGTCGAATATTTAATATCACATAAAATTTATCATTATTTATCCTATATTTCATGAAATATTAATGAAAATCTCATAAAATCAGAATTTTAAGAAATATACTCTTCTATACAACAAATGGAATCGTTATTATTTTTTAAAAAACTAATTTAATTTATTTTTTATTAAAAGTTTCTTTTATTTTATTTATTAATATATTTTATAATTCAATTACACTTATTAATTACCATAAATTCAATGGCTTTTTATAGTTATAAATAAATATTTATAATTTTTGAAAATAGATTTTTTTATTTCATTTCTCTTCAGTGTTACATGTGGAGAATTCTACAAAACATATTGACACCTATAATGGTAATAATATATCAAAATAAAACGTTATTACATCAAATTTGAAATTTTTGGTAAATAAATATTCAATGTATTGATACCAATTGTTATCCTAGAAGATTTTCACAACATATTTAGAAAAGGGTGAATTGGCCTATATAAATTTACACAAAAATAAAACATACCTCTTAAAATAATGTTGAAAATATCCCATTATGTTTCAAATATATATGTAGTATAAATAATAAATATTTTTAGTCAAGGAAATAGTAGATTTATAATTGTTATGGGATTTACTAAATTCACCTAATCCACCCCCATCAACACCATGGCAGTTTTTTGTTATTTCTAAAAAGTGGGTCAGTTTCACATTGACCTTGACAATTATGGAGAAATATGATTCAACTTATTATAAGAGTTCAATAACATCTTCTAGGATCTCCCATTACATGATATAAACAAAAATATCCACACACTGTTCATGGAGTGTTTACATAAAATAGTAATAAAAATTAATTGGAAAAAAAGTTTTAGTTTATCTAATAGTTTCATGTGGAAACATATAGATAATGAAGATCATACAAGTGAAATAATATATCTTCAAATACTATCCCAATGAATGTGACACTTTCAATGTCATTGTTTTTTTTATATTTAATTATTTTATATTATTTTGATACAATTTTAGTTTTAATAGTTTTTGGTATAGAGTTTCATGTTTTTTAATCTTTCAGAAGAAACTCGGTTTTACCACACAGTTATTAGTATATATGTGGTTCTAATGTGGATGTTTCTATCATTGTGATAGGGGAATTTTACCTGTATGACACAAGTTTTTATAAAATATTTATATATCCCTAAAAACTATCAATCATCTTGTCCTAGGAAGAGATCGTCGCACGGTTTGGAAAACTGTGCATCGAAACTAATAGATTTGTTCTAGGTCTTGGATGTTACTAGTTCACAGTTGAAACATAGTTTAGAAAACCATATAGATTATCCATTTATTATTATATTAAAAATTCACTAAAATAATCTCCCATATAATGTGGGGTTTCACCCCTCTTCTCCCCCATTTTCATTGGGTGGACCTTGGGAGACAAAGGATGAAATCCAACCTCCTCATGCATTGATTATTAGTCTATATCTAGTGATTTCCATGATATCTTGTGGTATTTATTCCACTCCTCAACTTTACCCCTTCCCTCTATCCTTCATAGTGTATTTGGGTTCCCCCCATGAACCAAAAATACTTGGGGATGATTTTAGGGTTTTGGGTGGATCTAATATGTATGTTTTTGAAATAATTGGGTTCTAGATTTCGCCTCTATCGCCATTGGTGTTGTATTAATTGATGTAAAAAACATCAGAATTATTTCTACTTCATCTAAGTAAGTATTTATGTGAAATATTTTCACTTTAGAATTCATAGTTTTCTTTTTCATTATAAATTAATATTTTATGAATGTTTTAATATATATGATATATTTTTAGAGTTTTTAAAAATTTATTATTTTTAGATTGGGATTAAGTGTTTCTATTTAAAATTCTAATTTTTCAAGTTTGAGATGGAATGAACAATTGTTATATGATAATATGGATGTCTTGAGGGGGACTTTGAAAAGGTTTTTAGGATTTGTGTTCGATTCTAATTATGTTTTGTTTTTCTATGCTTGAAAAATAAATCTTAATGGGAGTTTTACTTTTATGTTTTGTTTAACCTAAAATTTATTTTTATGTTCATTATTTATTGGATTTCATAGCGTGATTTGAGATAAGTATATTTTTTACCACTTATGTTAAATGCTTTAATGTATCTTTTATATTAGATCTGATGGAAAATAGTGGCCTTTGCATTTATTTTGTATTTCATAAAAGAAGAACCACCATTTAAGGGTAGAGTTTACATGTTTTAAAATTTCATGTGTGAATTAAATAATTTATAAAAACATTAATAATGTTTTGTTTTATGAAACTGTAAAAGTCTTGGTGTTTTGAGAAATGTTTTAGTCTGAAAGACTTTGTTGGAACTATAGTTAGAAAATTTACATAGTGAAAGATGCGACATGATTTCCCCCTTGTTTTAGTTATTCCGTGTGTGGGTTATTGATCTCTATGAGATTATTATTGCTCCCATTTTATGGGAATATTATTGTATAAACTGTGTGTTCTCTTGATGTTGAGGGTATTCTTTATTGGGTAATAGGGGTAGGGTTAACCATTTATTACTCTTTGTGGTTTATAATAGTATTTCTTATCCTTTCTACTCACTTCGCTTTTGGTCATGGGAAAAACAATAATAAGATGAAGATATAATCCTATTTTACTTATTAAATCAAACACTACTAATGGAACTCTATAAATTATAGCCTCAAGGTCTATTAGGTGTTATAATCACATTATATCTTTTGTTGGATAGTTATATGACTTGTGGTTTTTACATCAACACAAACTGTTAGAAGGTTCATGATATGGAATACTCTTATATGGTTAGATTATTTGTATGTTAGAGATCCATGGTAGAGCCCATAAAAATTTGATTTCATGATTAATAGATTCTTTTGGAGTTCTATTTACTTATTGTTTGTATCATATCCCCTACTTCCATTTTTCAAACTGTTTTATTATTATATTGGTGTATGCCTTGTGATATATATGGTGTATGATTTGTTGTGCTTTCACCATGTATGTATGGTCATTTCATTGAGAAAATGAGTTTTCAAGGGTTATTGGGGAACCTTTTCTGAAATTAATGGATTTTTGTGGATTTTTAAACTAGATCTAATTTTTTCGTTTAAAGATGGATTCAGCCGGTTAAATATTTACAAAGTGACTATTTTAATATAAATAAAACAACATTGTTTCATTGAGAAATTTTAAAGCGTGTTTGGTCTTGAAATGTTATATTACAGTGCAAATGTTTTCAATATAATGTTTTAGTTTAATAGAGGAATAAAGGTTTTTTTAAAGGGGAGTATATAAATTTTTTCTTCATATTTTATATTAAAAAAAATTTTAGTTATTTTTAATACTATAATTGAACAATTTTTATTTGATTCATATTAAAAATATTTAGAAACATATAATGTCCTATTGTGATTTTTTACATCACACCTATATATTTAAGGTTATAGGTTTTTTTATTAAATTTTTATACTTGTGGATAACATATGGAGAGTTAAGTGGTGTTGAGATACCAGAAGTTGTATGATGTTTGTTTTCAACTCAGATTGAGTTGTTTTGCTGTTGTTTTATTTTTGGTTAGTGTTGTGTCATAATCACCATTGGTATATATTTCTTTTATGATGATATTTCTCTTATAAAAAAGGGATTTTATTAGTCAAGTTTATTGAAAACAATTTGGAATGTTTATTTATTTTCTCTCATGTTTTTATTTCATCTATTGTATTTTCTTTCTTATTTGCATCAAATCACTCTCAAAGGAGTTCTTGTGATTCCAAAACACTAATTGTTTGATCGTGGGGATTAGAAAAACACTTTAATAATTGTTATGGGATGGGTTGGGTGTCATTTTTTTTGGCATCATAATGAATGTTTCTAAAAAATTTGTATAATAGGTTTTGGATCATTGGGAGGATCCTTTTCCATTTGTGTTTCCTATGTTGTTTTAGAATTTTCAGGATGAATATAGACTAAAATTTCAAGAGCTTCAGAGGAAATGAAACATAGACTCTATATATCTATAAAAAATCCAAATCCTCATTATACTATATGAATTTGGTATTATAAATTTGATTTCATATTTCTTTTATTTTCTCCATATATGTTCGGATACTGTGTTAATCCCCTTTGAGTATATAAGTGATATGGGGGTAATTTCATAGATTCATGGTGGTAGTGGAGGATATCCTGATCTGAACGATTATGTCACAATGCATTGGAAATCTGGGGTTTCTGGTATGGTTTATTTTATATCTTTTATAGAGTGTGTTACATGATTGTCACACAGTTTTAATACCCATGCACCAAAGCATGTACAAAACGTTTTCTTCCCCATATAGGCTATTATGAATCATTTGGATTTCATGTTTTTTTTCATAAATTGACTATACATTTTCTGTACATGGATTTAGATGTTTGTTGATGCCTTTTTTGTTTGTGGTTCTTCTTCACCTTGTTTATGTTCTTATTTAGTTCTTTTAATGTACTTTATTTTAAAACATTTTTTTACAGAATGAAGGAATTTTTTGAAATATCAATTTTCAAAAATAGTTTTTTTATTAATGATATTTTTTCTATATTTTTAACGTGTTTTAAAATGTAAATTGTGTTTGATGAGTATATTTGGATGTTTTATTCCAAAAATGGATTTTCGAATGGAGTTGTGTGGTGTTCTTTGTTTTGGATGTGTGTGTTCTACAGAGGTAGTTTTGTTTTTATTGATTTGGATAGACAAGTTTTAAATTATTCTCCCTAAGGGAGGTTGAATTCTTAATTCCTTCATTAAAATGGTATTTTCAAAAAAACATTACTTTTCTTGGAGTGAATGTTTTATGTATTTGTTAGATGATTACTGTTTGGTTTTATTATTTTCTTCTGAAGGAATCATTATGTTTATGTTTTTAATAATGAATTATTGGGGTTCATTCCTTATTTCTCAATCATTTAAAAATGTTGAAAAGGTACATTATATTCCATAGAATGCTCATATATTGATTGGAATGGTGGATGTGGAACCATCCTAGTGCAGAAACCCTATTTTGAAATTCTTAAATCATTATCTACAATCCTTGTATGGTGATCGAGAATTAGTGGATGTAGTGAGGTTTTTGGGTTAGATTTTGGTGATCCTAAATTATCGTGTGGCACCTAAATCATCATTGATTGGAGCTAAGAAGTGTTTGGTTTTTTATTTCATTTGAGTTTTTAGGGAGTTATTGTTAACTTATTAGCTACATGAATGTATGTAGCGGGGACTCTACCAGATAAAATTTATCCATTGGTTCATTCATGATGATGTGAATGAAAATTATTAAATTGTTCAAAATATCATTTAGCAAGATGGTGGATCATTTAAAAAGTACATTGATCAATAAAAAAATTTAGTCATCTTCTCTTTAATGTTGGTCTTCATTGATTCAAAGAACACTCGTTTTTCTTAGGGGGTATTATCTAGGATTTTGGTTTAGTTATACATTCATCTAGCCTGATATATTTTCAATTGAATATCAAGTAGTACATTTGGGTGGAAGATGACCAGTCTAGGAAACATAATGTGTGTCATTCCTTTTTTCGATCCAATGGTAGTTAGGATAAACCAATGACTAAGGTTAAAATATAGGATGATACAAATCATGGGGAAAATGGTCATTATCTTTGGAAGAAAATTTATATCGTGTTCTTCAATTTTGGGGACCTAGGGGAATCTAATCCCCCTGGTCTGAAGCTTCCTTGATTTTCCCTTTATTACGGTAGTTAGGGTTACCTAAAAAAGTTTTGTAATCTCATTATTAGGAATAGGTCTCATTTATATCCTTTTATGGATGTGTTCTTTTTTGTACTAATCCATTGAGGGTTGTAATATTGGTTTTGGATGTTTGGAATTATTTCTTAGAATCTTTGGAAAAGTTTTTTATGATGTTTTTATGGATAGATTTTAATTTTATTTTTGGAACTATCTATTTATTTTCTGTAAAATACATTGAGGATGGATTTTTTGGTTTTCATTATAGGTGGCCTTCTTCCTTTTTGGTTTATTATGAGAATTTTTGTGATGTGACACATTTTTTGTTTGATCCTTCCATCAGTGTTAGGTTATTCCCAGTAATTTTTTAATACTTAAAGTGACTGATGTTTGGACATGTGAAATTCAACTCGTTTAGGATTGTATAAATAGGGTGTGTGATATACTAGTTTATTTTGGTACACTAATTTTTGTTTTTGGGTTATCTGGTGATGCACCATGTAAGGGTTATCCAATTTTTAACCTTAGGTTTTCTACCTGTGTTGTGACCTGAGGTGATATCCCGTGTCCTTTTTTAGGCCACTAGTGGTTGTTCTCATATCCATTAGATTATAACCATTTTTTATTCAAGATTGAATTTATTTCAGGGATGATTTGATATTTGATTATTTGTTTCTAGTGGTTTTTTATTTATTCCACCATATTAGAAGAATTATAAATGGCGGGGAGACCATGATTGGTCCCTTATTCTTTCTAAGAATTATTGTGCAAGGCTCTGATTTGGTTATTCTTAAATAATTTTGGAAACATTATGTTTGATCAGATCAATATTTTTAATAGTACATGTTAATGGATTAAAATTCAAAAACTATTGAGGAGTTTTTTAACTCAAGTCCTCTTTAGATCATCAGTTTTTTCATGTATTTTTTCTCAACCATGGACATTTTGGGGGTAGAAAGTGGAAAGTTAGGATGTTTTTAACCACCCCACTCATGTCATTGTGTTGTCCATTGTTTATTATTATATATTATCATGAAATTTTTTGAGTTATGATCATATAAGGGATAAAATTTAACATTTACATTGGCTTTTTGGATAAATCATGGTTACTAGTAACTATGAAGTTCCCCAGAGAATGGTATTTTCTTGGTTATAGTTTCAATTTACATGGCTTCCACATGGTTATTCATGCCATGCAGAGCACCCCAGAAACCATACATTCATTTTTTACTTTGAAGAGATTGAACAAAAGTTTTAAAACCATACACTCAAACTACACGACTGGTTCTTGTCCTAGGATGTATTTAGTCCATGGTTAGTGCATGCGTGGGAGATCCATGTATCCAAACCAATTGGTTTTCCCAGCTATATTTTTTTGGAATTTTCAAAAATTCCCTCTTGAATTAAGAGGTATTTCACCCCTCTTCTCCTTAATATTCATCAGTACACCTTTCAAATCCAATGGTGTATCTATAACTCCCTATTCCTTTTGATCTTCACTCTTAATGAGTTATTTTCATGAGAATTTGTTTTATTTCTTCCAATGTTTCCCTATTTCCCCCTATACTCTCTATTTTATCCCGAATTTGGGTTCACACATGAACCCTAGAATTCATGTGGTTGATTTTTTTTTTGGTGGATCTAATGTTGGATTTATTATTTCTATGTTTTTTATATACTACCCATATCCCCATTGGCGTGGTCACCAATTTTAGAGACATGTTTCATCATGGTTTCCATATCATAAAAGTTTATTTTTTTATGAAATTGTATTATTTTTGAATTTATTGTATCTTCCTTGTAAAATTTCTCATTTATGAAAGTATAATTATATGTGATATCTCATTCGTGATTTGAAACTATTTCCTTTTTTTATTTTTCCATAATTATTTTCTCATTTAAATTCCATGTTTTTCATGTTTGATATGGAATGTCATATTTTTATAATATTTTCTAAAATTTATGACGAGCCCTTTGATATGTTAATCATTATAGGTGTTTGATTTTATGAAATTTTTAGTTTTTAATGAGTGAAAAATGTTTTAATTTGAGTTTTTCATTAATGTGACATGTGACCTCAACATGATTAGTAAATTAAATATTTAATGTAATTAAAATAGGGATTTTTAATGGGAGTGTGGTATTTATTAGAAATTCCTTAATTGATCATTTGAAATATATTTGATGGAAATTGATGTCCTTTGGCATTATTTTTATTTCTTTAAATAATATCCATTTATTAAGGGTGGATTTTAACATTTTTAAATAGTGTATATGATTTCAATAATTTTCCAAAAAAATTACTACAGTTCTGTTTTATGATTTGTGAAGGGGATTAGTGTTTTCAAACATTTTTTGTGTTAATATGCCTTTTGGATCATTTACGATAAAATGAAAGTCGTTAAATAATCCCCTTCTTTTCCACATTTTTATGTTTTAACAAAGTGTGGGTTGTTAATATCTATAAGATTTATTTTTCTCCCCTTGTGTGAGAATGTTCTTTATTATGGAATGGGTACATTTTATGTTGGGGTTATTAATTATTGGGTGTTAGGGGTAGTGGATTATAAATTACATGTGCCCTATTGGTTAGAGATGGATTGATTATGCTTTAGCCTCACTTCACTTTTATTCTTCATCATTCTTATAGAAAACTAGGGCTGAATCCATCATTTTTTATGAATAAAATCATGTAAATATCATATTAATAACAAACTCTCACACATTAATTAATTATATCAAATTATAATGAATATAAATAAAATTGAAGTTTATGATAAAAACATAAATGGTATTTAATTCAATAAATATAATATAAATAAACCTTTAGTCACAACACCATTGCATATAGTATATTGGGATGACGAATTACTTATAAATATGAGTATAAGTTATAATCAATGGTCTAGATAACCCCCAGATAGACCTTGTATAATTTGGTGTTGAGAGTGTCTAAAATTTTTCACTAAAAATGAAGCAAAAAATAGACCACCTCATTATTTCTCAAAAGTGGTATCGTTTAATAAAAATATCACTACTACAACAATGTTATAATTCTTATTCTTATTTGTATACAATGTAGATTCTTCTGCTTTTGAGTTATTTGAAATTTAACAAAAAGTGTCCCTCTTATCAACATATGATTTTTATGGTTTTTACATATTTTTTTTTTCATATGAGTCATCAGGATCTATGTATGAGTCACCGTAAACTATTTAAGACACTTTTTTATTTTTTATGTCTGGTTTTGTAATTTATAAATGATTCATATGACACTTAATTGATTTTTTTCATACTATGTATGTGTCCTCAACTTAGGGGAAAGAGTTATCATTCTTATTTTTCATCTTTATGATCATTTATAAATAAGTAATATAACATTTATGAAAATTTTCATTTGGGATAGAAAAAATTACTCAAACACTAAAACACTTAAGAACATTTATATAAACCTATTTTTACACAGATAACAAACTAATAATCTATAAAAAATATACGATTTTTTTAGCATTAAAACTATATATAAGATATTATATTTGGGATAAAAATTTATATTTAAGACAACTACAATTGAATAAATAGATAAGTAGTCGATCATCACCCACAAGAGACTTTTATTTTATGTCTTGGCCTAAGACGTCTACTAGAATCTTTGTTTGAATGAAATCCATCAGCATGACATCCAAAGAGATTAGATGTTGATGTCAATATAGAATAATCAATATCAGGGATAACATAAATAATACCACAATGATAGACATATAATATTAGACCACAATTCACCATAGTATTTATCTAATTCACACCATTCTACCCAGAACGGAGTTATATTCTAATGGACTTCTTATGTATATCACTTTACTGTTACTCTATTAAAAACCACCATAATTTATAGTAAATTTTGATATGAGGGAGATAACATACTACTCATTAAATAATTTGATATCATAGTGATCAAATAAATGTAATTTTAAAACAGTTCACATTAATATATATCCGAATGAATCATAATTATGCTCCTGTTGTCTGACCCTTATATATTTAATGGTTATCCATATAATCATTCATCAATAAACCTAAAAGGATGTTTAAAATTATATATATAATTTTTATATGAATTTTAAAAATAAATCATGATCATATTAAAGGTTCCTTAATTTACATCACATAACATATCTCAAGAAAACCATACAGTACAACAATTCAAGGAGTGTGTTTCATAATTCATCAAAAACACCAGAATAATTCCCACTGATAATAAATTTGTAAACAATCATAGTTTATTAACATATTAATTAACTCAAAAAATATTGTATAACCAAATTAAATACTTTTCCACTCATAATTCAAAATTCATAATCCACTATTTTCCCTCAAACATTGAAACATGGTCATAATGGAAAATATTTTAAGAGACAAATGTATCATTACCATAGAGATTATCCTCTCAATATCATTTTATTGTGGCACTAAAACGTTTTATAATCACAATCTGTAATACAATAACATCATGAATTCAAAATTAAAAATAATATCAACTTTATAATTTTTATTTACCTCCATATTGATTTAATCCTTGGTATGGTAGTAGTTTTAGGTGCTCATACTTGGATACAATGATAAATATCTCATCAAAGTTTATAAAAACCTTGGGTTCCCTCTTATTGGTCAATCCAAATATTTCATAGATCATAAAATCTAATATAACAATGAATCATATTTTGAAATAATTCACAATTTTTTATGTGTTTCATAAAATATATATTTCAGAGATTGAGAATATATCATTGAAATTTCCTAAATTTTTATGGAATTATGGGTCCACTATCACTGGAATTCATGTTCACATATCATTTCCCAAATTCTATAAGATTTATGATTGAACAAAAAGATAACATAAAAATAGAGATATAAAAAATTGAGTATAATAGTAAATGATTATATCTCTTGCATAAGAAGGCATTAACAACCACACCATATATCAAGGTTCTTAGGACTAAATGGATGATATCAATTACCCAAAACATTATTACCCTAGTTTAGAAAACATAAAACTTAAAAATTTCGAGATTTTAAAATCTCTAACAAAGATTTAATCACATTGATATCACACTTGGTTCCCCCAAATGCACTAAGACCCAACATAGTCTATTATATGGATGAGTGTGCATCTCTACTCCCTCTTCTGATACTATTGTAATTCTTAACATTCACCAAGAGGGTTTATATTGAAATGGGAGCAAATTTCTACTGAAACTGTAAGAAAAAATCAAAAATATGTATTATTTGTATAGAAGGAAAACATATATCTTACAGTAAATACAAGAATCTATATTAATGACATATAACTTGTTATGAAATTAAGAAAACAATATATAATTCATGATACATGATGATTGTAATAAAAAAAACAAGTGAAATATGATTTCTGTAAATACAAAAGAAAGTGTTTACCAATTGGATAAAAACATCTCATCCATTATACAGGAAAAGATTGAAACCATGTTATCTTTTATAGATTAATATCCATAGAACCATGGCCAACATGCACTCCAATATAAATAACAAAATCCTACATAACCATGAGAATGTGACCTCACAATTTCTCATTGATCGAGGAGAACAATGGCCCAATATGATAAATAAAAAAGGTGATTTTCAAACACATAATATTCAAGGAATAAGAAATCATAACTATTCAAGTATTCTATTGTTAATTATAGTGAAGTACCTTATAATTTATTCACTAATAGGTTGGGATGAAAATTAACAATGAATCAATTATGAATCATCACTAATAAATATTCAACATCATTTCCGGAGATTATAAACAATCTATCTACAAATATTTTCACTACTACAAGAATTTATAAAATCCATAAATATTTACATCGTAATTTGTATTTTCACATATATATATATGTTTCGGTGCGGATGTGCGTCGGGTTACGCTGTTCCGCCAGGACGCGTTCGCGCGTGCACCCGTCAACCCGAGGGGATGGGCGCGCGGCTTGTGGTCCCGCAGTCCCGCTTTCCAAGGGCGGGCGGCATTCGTCCCTTATTCAGGGGCTTCTGCTCCTTGATCGAAACCGGGATGATGGGATGTCGGCTCCTCCTTCCTTGGACGTCTCCTTGGAACTCGTCGCCTAATCCGGGTCTCCCTCATAGACTTAAGAATGTTCGTGAATCTCGTTCCCGGCGCCATATCTTCATGGACACCGGTTAATTACGCTGCTTCCGCCCGGACGCTCCAAGGAGTCTGGGCGGGGCAGCAACCTGCGGTGAGAAGGCCGGGTGGCTCTGGGTGCTGGGGGCATGTCGTAACACTGCGGCTCTGCACATCTGTCTTCCGTCCCTAATAGGGCTTCTCGAAGGCATGATGGCCTGAGGCATCCCGTACTAGGTGCGGGGAACTGTGTCACCTGAGGTTTTCCTCAGCTTCCCATGTTTAACACGGGGTATGCCGCGAGTTTAACGTCCAGCGGGGACGGCATCGGACCGATCAACACGAAAAGCGGATCAGATGACAGAACCCCTTGCGGGGAACCTCCGACGCTGGGACCAGCACATGGGCGGCTTCCCAAATGATGTGGAGTGGAGTGAAGTGGCATGACCCCACCGGGATGTGGCGGCCCGGGTAAGGATCAGGATGGATGATGAAGTGAAGAGCTTGGACCCCAGAGGGGCTTCCTACGTACCGCGCGTTAACACGGATCAAAGTCAACGTAGTTCGGGCATACAGTTTAACGTCATGTTGGACGTCGGCAAGCCGACTCACGAAGAGGTCTAGGCCGCCGGGCGGAGGATTGAACCGAACCACCTCGCACAGAGGGGGATGGAACGGCCGGGTGGATCACAGTTTCACGTCATGCTGGACGATAAAAGGGGAAATGGAAAAGGGGGGCTGTGGGGAGGCACCGTGGAGATACACACGGGCAGTCTTCCACAGGGGCGGATTCATAGGTGAATCAACGCAAGCGTGAACCCTGGAGGGGTCCACTGATGGACGAACCGACGTAAATACGACCGGGACGACCAGGTGGTGGGCTTGGACCTCAGGGAGGCTTCCTACGTACCCTGTATAGGAGACAGGGATCAAAGTCCACGTAGTTCATTCTGTCAGGACTTACGCACTTGGGGCAGCCCGGATGCTGCAAAACTCAGTTGGAAGGGACTTGGACCGAAAGCAGAAGACACCTCGATCCCAGTCAGACCCTCTACTGGCTTCGGCAGTGGGGAGGCGCAATGGAGATACACATGTGCAGCCTCCCACGAGAAATTAGGGGTTTGTAATACCCTGCCCCCGTAGGGAAAAGCCACTCCCATTAAATCGCCCCGAAAGCGGGACAATCCCGACATCCCTGCAGAGACGAGCGGGTGGGGGCCACATCCAAACCGGGGGAGATCCTGCGTGCAGAGCACGGGATCGGATGAAGCGGACGGTTTAACGTCTTGCCGGACGAAGTACAGTTTAACGTCGTGTGTTGAGGACGAAGCGGACGGTTTAACGTCTTGCCGGACGAAGTACAGTTTAACGTCATGTGTTGAGGACGAAGCACTTGGCAGTTTAACGTCTTGCAGCGCGGAAGATGGGGGCTAGGCAGTTTAACGTCGTGCAGCTTGGACGGATGTGCAGTTTAACGTCATGCTGGACGCATATGCAGTTTAACGTCATACTGGACAGATGCGCAGTTTAACGTCATGCGGGACGAATGCTGAACAGTTTAACGTCTTGTAGCTCGGACGTATGCGCAGTTTAACGTCATGCAGGGCAGAGGTTGCCGGACGATGGGTGTATGTCACTTCGCACGAACCTGGAGGGCCGCACGGGAAGACAACGCACGGTGCGGGCACCCAGGATGAGGAGCATCGGGCGCCACGCGGGCAGGTACCCTTAGGAGGTCAACGGGGACGACCCTGGCAGATTGCGCGCAAAAAGGAAGCTTTGCGCGCAATACTGCGGGACAGCGCGCAATCGGGGCGGCTGGCGCGCAATTGGGCCAGCGCCTTGCGCGCGGATGCTTGAGAATGCTCACACCGGGCTTCGGATAGCGCGCGGGGGCAACGGCTCATTCTTTAACGAATGGCCACTTGAAAGAAGGGGGGGTGCGCACAATCGGGCCGGATTGCGCGCACCCCGGGGGCAATTGCGCGCAAGCGGGTCCTTTTGCGCGCAAAGACCTTAGGGTGAGTGTTTATTCAAATGAAAGGAGCCAGCGGGGATTGCGCGCGAAGGCGGACCCCGAGGCTTTCTTGCGCGAAAGAAAGGAGGTTACCTGAAGTTCGTCATTGCGCGCGGAAGGGGTTGAATTGCGCGCACGAGAGACGTTTCGACTTCCAGCAACCCTTGAAACGTTGGGGGTCGCCTTGTATTTATAGGCAACCCCGGGCGCGGAATCCAGGGTGCGAGCGCGAAATTCTCCTCGCGGGCGCGGAATCGGGCACGGCGCGCCAGGGAGTCGCGCGGACCCGCGGCGCGCAAAATTGCGCGCCGGGCCGGCGCATTGCGCGCATCCCGGGGGGTTTGCGCGCGGATCATCACCTTTGCGCGCGGGCCTCTGAAATTCCGCGCAAGGCCTCCGGGCCCTCCGAAACGTTCTTCCGACTCCAAATATCACTTCGCTTTCCGCATCCGGAGTTTCGTTTGGGAACAACGGACTTTTCCGGCGTCTACAAAAGCCCCCCCTCGGAATCTGATCGGCGAGAGGTCGCAACGATCGGGTTCCGAGGGAGACGCCGGAATGCCGAAGTCCTGGGCGGCGCGGGACTTAGGCGCGCAAACAAGGGGCGCCGGTCGCGAAATTCGCCGCTGCGGTCGCGCAAAGCGCTTTCCGCGCAGCGCGGCCCCGGCCTCGCCTATAAATAGGGGCGCTGGGTCCCGCGTTCCGTACTCTGGCCTTCCGCGCGATAAGCTCCAAAGCTCTCGTGCGCGAAATTGCCTCTTCCGGCCGCGAAATTCGCCCGATCGGCGCGCAAAACCGTCCGTATTTCGCCTGTTTTTTCGCGAAAACCCGGAACTTTGCGCGACAGTCTTCCCAATTGGGCGCCGTCCACTTGGATTGCGCGCCAACCTTCAAACTTTTCCACCAGCCTCGTCCGATCCCGCACGCTTCATCCCTTAACCCGCACGACTCCCGAATCTTCCGAGATGGCCGCGCACAGAGGAAATGAAGGGGATGCCGCCACTCGCAGAGCCGAGATGGCGACGAACGAGGAGGTTTACGGAGCCAAGGAGATTGTTTCTAACAATCAATCCTTGTTCGACTTACTAACGCCGGCCCAGAAGACATATCCACTGTCGGACAACCTGCCGCTCTGGAACTTCGGCATCCTGGATGAGGTTCCAGTGCCAGGGTTCGAGGTTGATGCGCCGCGAACCTGGGTGACTCGGGAGGACGAGCTTCACCGCTATAACATCACCAACAATGGGCATCCTGCCAGGGAAACCAGGCACTTGGATGTCTACGTCCTGAACCCGAGGACGCGAACCATCGATGGGGGTGAGCCTACAGCGGAGAATTCTCCAGCCCTCTACTCGAGCACATACCGTCAGAGTGTCACTGACGACACCAAGGGCTGGCTGAAGGACTGGGACTTGCGATCTGGGGGCAACTTTACCAGTGAATGGGCCTGGGCGTTCTGGGTACGCCACACTTGCGATCACTTCGCAGAGGAGCTGCGGTACATCGGCCTGTTTGAGGCGGTGTGGACGTCGCAGTTCCACTTCTACCAGCAGTCTGAGCTCGGGCCGGAGCTGTTCACTCGCTGGTCCCCGGATACCAACACCTTCCATCTTCACCATGGGGAGGTCGGCATCGGTCTCTGGGACATCCACTGCATCGGAGGTATCCCGCTGGAGGGCTACCAGTACGATGAGTTCCTGCCACCGAAGAACATCTGGGAGGACAGGTCACGGACTCCCATTCTGACCTGGCATCTGCTTGACCTGGCTACGCAGCGGCTCGGGATCCAAGACTTCCAGAAGGACATAGCCTACAAGGATTGGTTCGGCCAGTTCCTGGAGCATGACCCGGCGGTCCAGATGCCAGGCAGGGGGAAGCGGTGCCCGACCGCAGCTCAGAGGAGCCGGAACGGGTCGTACTGGCGGGTCCTGGAGACGGGCGATTACCGCTCATGGGGGTACCGCGTCATCGAGGCCCGGGACCCGAACGTCCGGTACGCGGCGTTCCTGGCTGCCTTTCTGAGCGGGTGGCTCCTGCCAGTGCGGGATGCGAGGATGGGTGTCCGCCCGGCGACGCTGGCGATGGCGGGCGCCATGGCTGCCAATAAGAGGTACAACCTCGGGGTCCCAGTACTGGCGAGGCTGTATGCCATTCTGGGACGCATCTCACGAGGGGGGTCGCCACGAAGGATCTGTGGGCCCTTTCAGTTCTTCCACGGATGGGTGGCTGCTCACCTCGGTGGGTATACGTTCCCAAATGCCATCAGTCCTCCGGGCAACGGCCTGCGACCCTCCCTGCTGAACATTGCGGGGGTCGCTCCGATGACCCTCAGTGAGGAGGGCGTGAGGGTTCGGATTGGCAATCATGCCAATTTCAACTTCAGCCCGTTCCCCACTCCTGTCGGCCAGATGATCGACAACGGACAGGGCCCGCTGGAGCAGCATGAATATTTCCTGAACATGCGGGGCGGGGTGCTCGTGGCTCGGATCGACGGGAAGGTGATCTGCGAGCCTTACGTGCCGACCCGGTTCGCCAGGCAGTTCGGGTGCCTTCAGCGGATGCCGAAGAGGGTATTCACTGCTGTCCGGGAGGAGACGAACCCTGGCGTCCTTCGCCAGATGTGGCTGATGTTCGTCGCCTTCGGCTCTGGCGACGTCATCACTCTCCCTCCTACCGGGATCGACGCAGGCTTGGCAACCGAGTACGCCGAACACTGGGCCATCGCGTACCCTGAGGGGCTCTTGCGGAAGCTAGTTCGGCGGCTCGAGGCTACCCGTGCGGAGACCGGGCGTCAAGGAAGGAGGCGAGGCGCCGCCACACGGGGGAGAACGGAGGCGCGCCAAGCAGCGGAGCCGGCGCGGGCAGGGACTTCGGCGGCGGGCGCATCGCAGGCTGCCGCCACGACCTCGGCGCCCAGAGAGGGGGCGCATGCGTCGGTCGAGGAGCGGCCCGGGAAGCAGGTGAGGCGTCTGCTCGAACCCTCCCACGATGCAGTCTTCCCGGCGCTGTGGTCGGCCTGGATGACCCTGCGGCAGTCACTGGGGACCGACGTTATCTGGCGAAAGATACTCAGAGAAGGAATCTATCTGCCAGAGGTCGGGCGCCTCCAGATCACCGACAGGGTGGACTTCAACCGGCAATATGCATATCTGACGGCCATGGACGAGTACGCGCGCCAACGTGGTCAGCGTGCGGAGCCATCCCTTCTGGTGAAGGTGATGCTCGGTCTCGAGCCCGCTCCAGAACAGATGCCGCCGGGAGAAGATAACAGTAACGACTCCGAGGAGGAGGAGGAGACGGGGGAGGATGAAGGCTCCGAGGGAAGGTCCCATCGGGGGAGCCCACGGGAGAGCGGCGAGGTGGCCGGCTCTGACAACGTCGATGTCACTGAGCTCCTCGAGGTCCGCTTCTATCCCTACTCAACTTGCTTCATCCATTCTCTTATGCAGCTTCTAACCCGTTTCTCCATCCTTCTCAGGAGCACACGGACGTCGGTCAGGCGTCCTCAACAGGAGTAGGAGAGGCGCCAGCAGGACAAGGCGGGGGCCAGGCACCCATTATCGAATTGACAAGCGCTAAGGGGTCCCCTGCTGCAACTGTTCCTGTGGCGACCGGGGTAGCGGAAGATGACGCTCCGAACTCCCGTAAGTCTCCCTACTTTACTGCTGGTGCTTGCCATTGACGATCCGTGACTAACCATGGCATGCCCCGCACAGTGATCTCAACATTGGAGGCTCGTCGGGTTGCCGAACCCGGGCCATCTACGAGTGGACCAGTGGTGGACATGCCGCCTGCTCCGGAACAGGCTTCCCAAACCGAGCCGGCCCCACCAACTGCTGATCAAGGGGCTGCGGACGTCGGCGGTGCTGCCACCGGAGAGAGGTTGGGGGCTGACGAGGGTGTCAGCGCCGCTGGGGAGAGAGAAGAAGGTTGCCCGGATGTTGGGGAACCTATCCCTCGTGAGGACCTCCCAGGGGCGGACCCTGCAGCAGACCTGCTGGCTGCCTTCCCTGCTTACCGGCCTGCCGACCCCGAGGAGATGGATGACTCGGACGCGGAGGCGGTCGAGGATAGCCGGGTAACGCGACGCAGGGGGTGGAAGTGCATCCAGCGCTTCCTCAAGCGAGACCCATCGGAATGGCTGGGGCGCATGGGATCACTTCAGACCTGGCTGCGCTTCCTGTGTGCCGGGGGAGCTGATGCTCAACGCCTTCATCTGACGGTCCGTGATTTCATGGCCGAGAAGATGCGCGAGAGCCGCCGGCGTGCCGACGTCGCACAAAGTCGGGACATGTCAGAGAGCACGCAGGCGCTCATCGCGGCAGAGCAGGAAGTCCGGCGCCTCGAAGGGCAGGCGGCAGAGAAGGAGGCCTTCGTCGCAGCATGTACCGAGCTTGTGGAGCAACTATCGGCACAACTGATCGACGCTCAGGTACAGCTGACGAAGGCGGGCCAACAGATGGTCACACTCCAAGTCGAGCGGGAGCGTGCACAGGTCAGGATCAACGAACTGCGTGCTGCGACCGCCGATGAGGAGAGGGCACGCAGAGAACGAGAAGCAGCTCTGGAGGCCACCAGCCAAAGGGTAGCGGCATTAGAAAGACTCATTCAGCACGCTAATCCCTAAGGGCTGTTTTTTGCCATTCCCAGAACATTTGCTTCTGCTACTTAATATTTTGATCCACTTGTATGAATCGCCATATTTATCTGCGTCTTTTGGTTTAATATGCTCAACCACAATTCGTTGTCTTGCGGGAGTGTTAACCAAGCATCAGGCATCCATAATTGGGCCTGGGTTTCTGGAGAAAAGAGGGAGGTCATTCCTAGGAAAGGAGACCTCAGACCTAACCAATGTATCATCCCCCAACTTGTTCCAACACACGAGCGGGACAACGCTAGGGGCGTTGAGATTTTATCCGAACATAGGGAAACGAGAAAGGGTGAATCGCGTGTCCCGAATCCAGACATCCACAACGGTCGGCCTTCCAGGAAATGCCCAAGACGGTAGGCGGACAGTGGATCGACCATAACAACTGCAATAGACGGACCGAAAAAGGCCATCATTCATATTGCAGGAGGCGGACCACATGTCATCATGAATACCGCTTTGGGGTTCCTTCAGACACAAGGGTGGAAAATCCAGATCAACAGGGCATGCGAAGCGTGGGGCGAAGTGACGATTTGTTCGGACAGAATCCAACGCTCTCAAAATTGCGCCACCGTGGGGGAAGCGTATTAGGCGGATGCACTAATCTGGCCGTGAGTCACCTCAATTCTCAGACAGCACCTCTCTGACGAGGAAACCGTCGCTTCCCATCCTTGCGATGGGGCATCCCGAGCTGAATCGGGGAGAATATCACAACTGCACCACTCTACCCGAAGTCAGGCCAGACGGTCGGCGACGAGGAGGGGCGGGACTTAACGATCCCTGAGGCTGGACCCGAGTCGAAATGCCCGGGCGTTCCTACGTACTCCATCAGGCTGGAGATCAAGACACACGTAGTTCTGTGAGTGCAGTTTAACGTCATGCAGGACGTAGAATCCCGTTTAGGGTAGATCTTAGTTTAGGGTCTTAGATCTCGGACCATAAGGGCTGGATCTTAGTTTAAGGTCTTAGAGCTCGGACCATAAAGGTGGAGGATCTTAGTTTAAGGTCTTAGAGCTCGGACCATAGGGCTAGAGGATCTTAGTTTAAGGTCTTAGAGCTCGGACCATATGGGCTAGAGGATCTTAGTTTAAGGTCTTAGAGCTCGGAACATAAGGGCTAGAGGATCTTAGTTTAAGGTCTTAGAACTCGGACCATAAGGGGAGATCTTAGTTTAAGGTCTTAGAGCTCGGACCATAAGGAGAGATCTTAGTTTAAGGTCTTAGAGCTCGGACCATAAGGAGAGATCTTAGTTTAAGGTCTTAGAGCTCGGACCATAAGGGGGGATCTTAGTTTAAGGTCTTAGAGCTCGGACCATAAGGAGAGATCTTAGTTTAAGGTCTTAGAGCTCGGACCATAAGGAGAGATCTTAGTTTAAGGTCTTAGAGCTCGGACCATAAGGGGGGATCTTAGTTTAAGGTCTTAGAGCTCGGACCATAAGGAGAGATCTTAGTTTAAGGTCTTAGAGCTCGGACCATAAGGAGAGATCTTAGTTTAAGTTCTTAGAGCTCGGACCATAAGGGGGGATCTTAGTTTAAGGTCTTAGAGCTCGGACCATAAGGAGAGATCTGAGTTTAAGGTCTTAGAGATCGGACCAGAAAGACTCAAAGCATGCCACATCGTGGTCATATCCCCTGGATATGCGAAGATGCACTGAGGGATAGTGTCAAGAGTGTTGAGGTTTCGCCTGGTCAGAATGGGAGGTGGAAAATGTGAATCATGCGGCCATTCACTCAAGGACTGGGGGCACCGGCGCAACGATATGGGAGTACTGCCGACCGTGGCGGAAAAGCAGCATCAATATCGCACTAACCGTTGGTGGAATGAGGCAGCAAACGAGCATCGACCGCTCAATCGCAGGATTCATATCGATTTGCTGCCCGAGGCCATTGGGGGTACCGGCCCGAGTCGGTGGGAGAGCACTGAGGCATTGTGTCCGAACCGTTCACGGGGGCTCCACCCAGGGCGTAGACGATGGGTCCGAATGAAAGGGAGCACGAAGCCTGAAAAGTGGAGGAAACCTGACCAAGCGGATCCTGACCCTCCTGGCAATAAACCAGAGTACTCTCGACACCGGTGGACCACGACAAGGGGTCGGGGAACACGCCTTGAGGGTGACCTGAAGGCGGCGGATTCCCCAGAGAAGGGGGAATCTCTAAGAGGTGGGGGGCTGGACCCGAAGTTTCAAACATCCGGGCGTTCCTACGTATCCCATAAGGATGGGAATCAAGCCGCACGTAGTTCTTGAAGCGCGGTGCAACACAATCGGGCACCAGCGCGGGGAAGAGTGCGGGTCTGACCCTCGCACACAAAAGGAGCGGCATTTGATATTTCTTGTTTGTCCTTAAAGATGAATGGTTTTTCTTTGTGCGGCGACATGCCCGTGATTGAGAAATCTCTGGCGTCGCCACAATAATCAAGCCACGGAAGGCATTGATGAATGGCGTGGTCATTAACCAGCGCCCAACATGAGTGTCCCCTGAGGAGGACATCACGATGCAGTGCCGTTTCTCATCGGGCGGCCAAGACGATCACAGTTTACGGTCGTGTGGTAGGACCAGACAACACAGTTTAAGGTCGTGTGGTTCGGACCATGGAGGAATCCGCTTATTGCGGTACGGCGGACACGGCGGAGGTGGGAACATACCCAGCCCTGCGGTCACGCACGATTCCAGGAGAAGAGTCTTGGGATAGGGGTCTGCATATGTCCATCACCCGAGGGGCAGAGATGCTAGCCTCCGGATATACTGGGCCCAGAACGCAATTGTTCGGGCGACTCCCTCCTCCTTATGGGGACGAGGGTCCAGCTACGCATGGCCCTTGGGGAGAACATCCGCATATATCCTTGGTGCTCAGATCATGGGAGCCTCGAACGACATCATTACCCTGGTTGGTCTGCCTAACGTGTAGAGGCGTACCGGAGGTCAGTATGAAGAGAGTGTCAAGATTCCACTACAACGCACAAAGGCGGAGTGTGATGAGGACTGCGCAACCAATGTTCAGAGCCTGAGAGAGCTGACATGGCGATCAAGGACGTTGCTGACGCATTCGTAACACAACATCCGATCGCGTCAGCCTAAGACGGGGCAAGCAAAACGAGCATCAACCGCTCAATCGCAGGATTCATATCGAATTGCGGCCCAAAACCCGCCGGTAAATCGACCCGGAGCGGTGGGAGAGCACTGAGGCATCGTACCCAAACCGCTAACGAGGATCCCTTTGAGTGAAGGCTCGAACAAGAGGAAGCGCGGGGCCTGACAAGCAACACAGGACTTGTCGGGATTGAATCTGACACTACGAGTCATAGACCGAAGCACCCAAAACATGTTAACAGATCTCCGGAAAGGGTCGGAGGACTCACCCTGAGAGCAACCGAAGGGGGGCAGATCCCCGTGATCAACCAAGAGACGGGGCTGGACCTGAGACACAAGCGTCCAGGCGGTCCTACGTATCCCATAAGGATGGGAATCAAGCCATACGTAGTTCTGGAAAGGCAGTTTAACGTCATGCAGGACGATGAGGGGTGTGAGGTAGTCCCACACACGGGGGAGGCGTACGGCGCGGCCAGTAGACCGACGTGAATGAGGACGTAATCCCCCGCTCACGCGATACGCCTCGCACAAAAAGGAGGGGAACTGGGGGCCAGAGGCCCAACGCGGGATAGAGATTCCCAGGAAATGGGGCTGGGCCTGAAACATGAATGTCTAGGCGGTCCTACGTATCCCATAAGGATGGGAATCAAGCCATACGTAGTTCTTGAAGTGCAGTTTAACGTCATGCAGGACGATAAGGAAAAAAGAAGGGGGGAGCAGAAGGCATCCCCAAACGTGGGGGGGCGTACAGCGTGACGAGAAAACCGACGTGAATGAGGGCATAGCCCCGCACTCACACCATACGCCGCACACCCGGGGGCAACTGGGCCAAGGGCCCGAGATGGGATGGAAATTCCCGAAGGATGGGGCTGGGCCTGAAACACGAGGGTTCAGGCGGTCCTACGTATCCCATAAGGATGGGAATCAAGCCATACGTAGTTCTTGAGTGGCAGTTTTACGTCATGCAGGACGAATGCTGAACAGTTTAACGTCTTGTAGCTCGGACGTAGTGCAGTTTAGCGTCATGCGGGACGAAGCGCAGTTTAGCGTCATGCGGGACGAAGCGCAGTTTAGCGTCATGCAGGACGAAGCGCAGTTTAGCGTCATGCAGGACGAAGCGCAGTTTAGCGTCATGCAGGACGAAGCGCACACTCAGGCAAAGTATTGCTTGAGGAACCTAGCGTTGGTGGGAGGAGTGACACGCTCACCATCCATAGTCGCTAGGGAGTACGCGCCATTGGGATAGACCTTGTGGACAACAAAAGGTCCCTCCCACTTGGGCTCCAACTTGGGCGGCTTCCTGCCGGGGATCATCGGTGCTCTTAGGGCTAGCACTAGCTCACCCTGCAGGAAGGAGCGGAGGCGAACCTTCTTATTGAAAGCTCGAGCCATTCTGCTTTGATGCCTCTCCAAGTTGTGCAAAGCGCGAAGTCTATTCTCATCCAGTGCTTCCAACTCGACTAGACGGGCTTCAGCGACTCTGTCCGGCGCTTGCTGGTCGTAGACCGCAGTGCGCAAGGACGGTAACTGGATCTCGATGGGCAGGACGGCCTCAGCTCCATACACCAGGGAATAAGGGGTCATCTGGGTGGAATTGCGAGTCGTCGTCCGATAAGCCCAGAGGGCGTTGGGGAGCTTGTCCGGCCAACTCTTCTGGTTCTGACCAACCATCTTTTGCAGAATGTTAGAGAGGGTTTTGTTAAACGCCTCGATCTGTCCATTCGCCTGCGCATGATAGCGAGATGTATGGTTCGAGCGGATGTTATACTTGGCGTACAACTTCTTCAACTCGGCTGCTCGGAAATTGGTTCCGTTATCCGTGAGGATAGCGTGAGGCAGTCCAAATCGATAGATGATGTTGGAGGTCACGAAGTCAGCGATCGAACAGGATTTGACCTCTCTGAGCGGAATCGCTTCTGCCCATTTGGAGAAGAAGTCCGTGGCGGTCAGAATGAACCGGCACTGGCGAGCTGTCGCCGGCGGGTAAGGTCCCACAACGTCCAGTCCCCAGACTGCAAAGGGCCAGGAATACCTTGTGGTATGGAGAGGCTCCGGCGGCCGATGCACAAAGTTCGCATGAACCTGGCACGCATGGCACCTCCTGGCGTACTCGATGCAGTCATGGATCATAGAGGGCCAGAAGTATCCCAACCTCCGAATCTGGTGGGACAGCTTCGGCCCAGTCTGGTGGGCGCCGCATGAACCAGCATGAACCTCTTGCATGACTCGTGGGATCTCAACTCCCTGAAGGCAACGGAGGAGAACACCATCAAATCCGCGTTTGTAGAGGATCTGCTCCAGGCCGGGACTGCTCTGGAGGACGAACTGCGATGCGCGGCGTCGAACTCGCTCGCGCTCGGCCCGATCTGACGGAAGAATGCCATGTTGGAGGTACTCAACCAAAGGCGCCCTCCAATCACGGGCTGATTCGACTGCTATATCTGGGGTACTCGGGGCTCCGGGCATAGGGGCAACCGTGGTGAGGTTACTTACCAACGGGCCGCGATCTTCTTCCGGGACAACGGGAGCGATGAGCCTGCGGCGCGTCACGCGGACGATCAGGTTGTCCTGTTCAGGTTCCGCAAGTGACGCAGCCAGGCTGGCCAAAGCATCTGCTCGACCGTTCTGCGACCGGGGAACATGGACAATTTCCGGCCGAGAAGGGAACCGGGCCATCAGAAGAAGGGTGCACTCCAACAATGGCACAAGTTCCGGCTTCCTGACAACGTAGTCGCCATTGATCTGCTTAACGACCAGCTCGGAGTCCCCTTTCACGCACAGACGGGGCACGTCGATCTCGAGAGCCAACTCGAGGCCGGTGATGAGGGCATGGTATTCCGCCTCATTGTTGGTACAGCCCTCTGACAACAGGAAAGAGTATGGCAGCACGGCTCGCTCCGGGGTAATGAAGACGATGCCCAAGCCCACTCTATTGAGCTTAGGATTATCGAGTCTTCTACCGGTGGGGATCCGGGAGGCACCGTCAAAGTGCATCTGCCAGCATGGATCGGCTCGATCAACCGAGAGAATGGTCTCATCAGGAAAGCCTGGATCCAGCGGCTGATCCGCGGAGGTCGGGTGAGCGGCCAGAAAGTCTGCCAATGCCTTCCCTTTGATGGCCTTCTGAGACACATACCTGATGTCGAACTGCTGGAGAATCACAGCCCACCGCGCTAGACGGCCAGTCAACATAGGTCGGCTCAGGATATATTTCAACGGGTCTACCCGAGAAACCAACTGTACCTCATGGTGCTGCAAGTAGTGCCGTAATTTCTGTACGGCAAATACGAGCGCCAGGCAGCTCTTCTCGATGGGGGAATACCTAACCTCCGCATCGAGGAGCATGCGACTGAGGTAATAGAGGCTATTCTCTGTTCCCTCGTTGTTCTTCTGGGCGAGAAGGGCACCCAGGGACCGTTCCAGGGCGGTCACATAAAGGACCAGCGGCTTTCCGGATACGGGCGGCATCAGGACCGGAGGTTGAAGTAGGTACTGCTTGATTTCCTCGAAAGCGGTCTGACACTCTTTATCCCATACATAGGTGGCACCTTTCTTCATAAGCCGAGAAAAGGGCTTACACTTGCCGGCCAGATTCGCAATGAATCGGCGTATATAGGCTAAGTGGCCTTGGAACCCTTGCAGTTCCCGGACGGTACCCGGGGGAGGCATCTGGCTAATCGCCCTGATTTTCTCTGGGTCGATCTCAATACCCCGGTATCTTACCACAAATCCAAGGAACTTTCCGGAGGTGACCCCAAAGGCACACTTCAACGGGTTCATCTTCAGGCAGCGAGACCGGAGGAAGCTGAACACTTTCTCAAGATCTTTGAGATGGTCCCGACGCTGGCGCGATTTGACAACCAAGTCGTCGACATAGCATTCCACCAGTGTGCCGAGGATTGGCTTGAATATGCGGTGCATCGCCCGTTGGTAGGTGGCACCTGCATTCTTCAGGCCGAAGGGCATGACCCGGTAGCAAAAGGTACCTTGGGGGGCCCTGAAGGCAGTGAACTCCTCATCCTCAGGGGCCATCCGAATTTGGTTGTATCCGGAGTATCCATCCATGAAGGAGAGGGCTTGGAACCCTGCCGTGGCATCAATCAACAGCTCTGTCACTGGAAGAGGAAAATCATCCTTCGGACAGTGGCGGTTGAGATCGCGGAAGTCGATGCAGACTCTAATCTGCCCGTTCTTCTTCCTGACCGGCACAATGTTGGCCAGCCATTTGGGGTACTGAACTTCCCTCACGAAGTTGGATTTGATAAGCTTGTCAACTTCGGCCTCAACCATGGCACCATGGGATGGGTGAATCTTCCTGGGAGGCTACTTGAACCCGCGATGGTTCGCCGGGAGACCAAGGCGGTGGACGGCTACCTGAGGATCTAGCCCCGGCATCTCGTCATAGCCCCAAGCGAATACATCACGGTGCTGCCTGAGAAAGTCCACGTACTGCTGCCGCTCCTCAGAGGGCATGGAGGCACTGACCAACGTGGGTCTTGGATCGGCTTCGGTTCCAAGGTTCACCTGTATTAACTCATCGACCGTGGCGGGGACGCCCTCCTCAAAGGCTGGGGGTGCATCTTCCACGTCCTCTCCACTCGGGGAGGGATCGTCCACGGGAGAGACTGCGTTGGCAACTGCATTGGGGCTACCAGGTCCTGCTGGGCCACTGGTACTGGCGCGGGCGGTCGCGGCCGTCTCATCAGGAGACTCGCGGACCGTCAAGACCATGGCGACGTCCAACCGGTGAATCGGGAGGACGTAAGCGTCATCCAGACCTGCCCAGGGATCGCTCGCAACAGCGACAGGCTCAACCTCACCTGCCAGGATCTGCTTATCCTTGCTCTTGTAATAGTCCGCGTCCAGGTAACGGGCTTCACATGAGGCAAAAGGAGAGGCATCTCCTTGAAGCACGCCTACTCGACCATTAAGGGAGTATTTGAGGCATTGGTGGTATGACGAGGGAACCGCCGCGTGAAGGTGAAGCCATGGCCTGCCCATCAATGCGTTATACGCAGTGTCCTGAGAGACTACCATGAATTCGGTGTTGGCAACCAAGTCACCGAACTGGGTCTTCAAACGTATCTTGCCGACCGGGGTTTGCTCGGTGCGGTCGTACCCCTGGATCCTGAGGTCGGAGGGAATCAAGTCATCCTCAGACAACCCCAATCTCCGGAGCGTCCGAGTTGGAATCAGGTTAATCCCGGACCCCGTGTCGACAAGACAACGCCGGACTTCAAGGTCGTTGAACTGGACAGTGACATACAGCGGACGAATGTGTCCCTGTATAGGAGGGTCTTCATCCTTACCAGAGAACGAGATAACTGCCTGACATTCGGCGTCCTCGATCGTTTCGGCGTGAAAGGCCTTTGCAGCCGCAACCTCTGTCTCAAACTGGAGGGGGCTCTTCAGGGCTTCAGCGAGTGCCTCGCGCATCTCAGATGACATGCGCAGAGCCTCAAGGATGGAGAGCCTTGCTGGGATGTCGGCCAAGTGCTTCAGGACATCATACTTTTTGGCCAAGCGCGAGTTCCTGGTTGCAGGAGGTTGCTCTGCGGTTGGTGGCATGACGGGCCTTGCCGGTTGGATCGGCGGCCGACTGGTACTTGGCGCATCTCGCTGTTCACTGGTCGCAGTCCGGGAAATGGTCACCGTACTGGAGTCAGGAGGCCGGGATGGACTTGTGGCAGGGCGGAGCTGGTCGCGACGCGGCTGAGGCGGTTCTGCCTGGTCCCACACCACAAACAGTGGCGGAGGCGAATCCGTCATCCCCGGATGGGGAGCCTGCGCACGTTGAGCTCGATCTTGAGCCTGCTGCCTAGTCTCAGTGGCGTGCACGGCCTGGCCGGAGGTACCGACGGCTGTGCCCCGGCGACTCCTGCTGCTGCGGTTCTTCCGACGGTGGCGACGACCGGGGACACTAGGGAGGTCCACCTGGTGTTCTTCAATGTCGGGAACCGAAAAGGGATTTACCAGCTCGACGGTATTAACCGAAGCGTACCCAACACTTTCATCGGACGAATCATCCACCACCGGGCGGATCCGAGGAGGGACCCCCATCTCCGGGGGCATGAAATCGCCGAGAGTACGGGATAGTGGCGGAACTGGCGGGGCGCGCTCTTCCTTCTTGCGCTGCCGCCGTTTGCTCTTTTTGGAAGAGGCAGGCTGGGACGACGACGCCGAAGCAGCACCCGCAGATTCTGGGGGCTCAGGCTGATTCAAGCGCGCACGGATGATTCCCCGGGCGCGAATGGTCGTCTTGCGGGCCATCCAGTTATTATACTTCTGGGACCCGCGGTCGGAGACCAGCTGCCATTCGTCCTCGTTGCCACTATCGTCATCTGATCCCACGAATACGCCCGCCACTTGTGCTGGAGCTGGGCCCAACCTGATTACATTGTTGTTAATCTGGTCTTGGAGCCAGTCCTTGAACACATAGCACCGCTGGATGGTGTGTCCCAGGGCTCGATGGTAAGGGCAGTAGCGGGGGTTATCCGTGAGATGTGCCTCCTCTGGCTTCCAACACTCAGGCAGTCGCACAATCCTCTGCTCCAGGGCGCTCCGGAAATAACCGGGGACCTGATCCTCATGGAATGAGTACGTCAGGTGTCGCGGGCCCCTGGGAGCGCGGTCTTGACGAGGGGCTGGAGGGGCCTGCCGAGGAGGCGGACCCTGATTATCTCGCCTGGGTTGTGGCGGTACATTACGCGGAGGGGCCGGCCGGTTCTGAGGCTGCCGCTGCTGGGCCGGGAACTGAGCCCGTGGAGGCGGATTCCTGTGAGGCGGTGGAGCTGGCCTCACCGGCAGCAGCTCCAACGGCCTGGGAGCCTCTATCTGGGCCACAGCAGCGGGCTCAGCCCTGCTGACTCTCCTTGCAGGAATCATAGGAGGCAGCGGGTGTGCCTGGCTGGCCTGTTGCAGGGCTTCCTCAAGACGTTGAGCTTTGTCTGAGAAGTCCCTGAACCCTCCGGGGTAATTCTGAGTGATCAGGGAAGGGACCAGCTCGGTCTTGACGTTCCCGACGCACATTGTCAGCAACTGCTCCTGAGTCAATGGCATGTCAAGGGAATACGTGAGACCCTTCCATCGGGCGACGAAGTCCGCGACTCGCTCATCAGGCCTCTGCTTGCACTTGAAGAGGTCTGCGATACTCGTCTTCCGGGTCGTGGAACTGAACTGGTAGAGGAATTGTCTACGAAGGTCCTCCCAGCTAGTTATCGACCCGACGGGAAGCTGGCTGTACCAGACAAATGCTGGCCCTTCCAGTGTCTGGACAAAGCAGCGAAGCTTAGCGGCCTCCTGCTGCGCCGGAGTCCCCAACATAGGCCCGCACCTCGAGTTGAAGTGGGCCAAATGCTGTGGCGGATCTCCAGTCCCATTGAAGGGGGCGAAAGTGGGATTCCCGAATCCCGGAGGCGCCGGCATGTCATCCACCCATGCTGGGTAGGGCTTGCCGTCTGGTGGGATCGCCACCTGCCGAGTCTCCAAGGCTTCCAAGCGGGCAATGAGCGCCGCCATCGGATCGTCCGGACATGGGTTCCAGTCCTGGCGAGGATCTCTAACCACGAGCGCATTGCACGGCCCTTCAACCGGGTCATCGACCGGGTCGTCGAACTCGGCAGCTCGTGGGATGGCTGGCGGAGCGGCCCTTGGGGCAGCGGGAGGAATCCGAGCGGGGTCCCTCAAGTAGTCCCGCCGCTCGGGAGGGTGTGGCGAAACATACCGCGCCCTCTTGCCATAGGCAATGGCCTCTCTCCTGTCGGCGAACACGGCATGATCACGGTTGCCCGGGAGAGTCTCATCAAGGAGCGGTTGTTCCGGTCCCTGCTGTCCTGGCCTAGGATCACCATAGTCAGGCCGCCGTTCTGCAGCGCGCTCGGCGAGGAGCTGGTCAACCAGCCTCTTCTGTTCGGCGAGCTGCTGACGTAGCGTAGCCTTCTCGGGATCCTCCTCTGCCCTCTGCATGGAGGCAGATGGGTCGGCGGGCCTTATAGCCTCGCTGTGCTCTTTTCCTTTGCTGACGTTCCGGCTCAACGTCAGTGCTTCAGTGGGTGCGGGGAGCCCCAGGAGGTTTCTCTGATGACGAGTAACTCTCACTGATGGATCTGACGACGGCTTGTCTTCGGGGGGGAAGCCCCCGTCGAGAAGTTCCAAGTCGTTCCCCTCTCCCGACAGGTCAGCCATATTGACCGTTCCTGTCCCTGGGGATATACCCTCAGGGCCACCCAGCGAATCGGGCTGTCGGCGGATCACACTGAAGCGTAGGGCAGCGTACTGCCCCCATCCACGGATATACACGTGGGGAGTGGCTTCCTCGATAACTTTGCGGAGTACTTGAAAACACTCAACGCATCGTTGTTGGAGGGCCTCGTGGTGCCCAAATGACCCGGGGTGCCGAACCGCGGGGAGCATGGCCAGGTCAATTTGACGGCACTGCTCACCAATATCCTCCAGGTGCGCTTGACTCCCGGGGTATGGCATTTGTAGGCAATGAAGACGGGAGTGAGTCTCCCGGAGAGTTCGGCGGAAGCACTCGAACTCATCCGGGGTGAGCGATTCGGGTGCATCAAAGCCCAGTCCTGCGACTGGCCAAAACTTCTCAGGGAAGTGGCCCTCTGCAAGGACGGTCCAGAAGCTCCACGACTCAAACTCGGGACTCAGATCTCCTTGTTCCTCTTCAATGGCTGGGAACGGACGAGGAACTGGTAGTGGTGCCGAGGCGGGCCGCCGGGCCGACGGGCTGGCCGACGGTGAATACGGCGAGCAGGCCGATTGGCCTCCATATCCCGGACCTCCCCCTGAGGGTGGCGGTGGCCTGGCTACCACATCACGATAGGACGGGCCGGCGAGCGAACATCCTGCCGTAGCATCGGTGCTCGCCGAGGGCGCACCAGATCGTGGTTCGACCGTCGGTCCCCAGAAAAAGTCTCCGGCTTCTCCGACCGAGACGGAAGGCACTTCCGGAGGGGCCGGTACCAACCGCAAGTTTGATCCCTGGGGGTCTACCAGGCCCTCGTTACTCCGGATATACCTTCGGAGAGACGCGGGGATCACATCGATCTCGCTCTCGGGGAGCACGAGGCTGACGTGCCGCATTCCTATCCCTGCCCTTGACTGGCGGGATTGGGGAAGGGGCTCTGTCGCCGAATCGTACTCCGCCTCTGAGTCAGAGAAGCAAACCGGTCGGATCTCTGTCCGGAACTCCGCAACATTCTTCCCTCGGCGTCGACGCCTTGCCTTCCTGCCCCTGTGTGGTTCTTCGGGGCAGGGCTGATCTCTGTCCTGGCGTCCTCCGGCCGCACTGGTGCTGGGGCCGAGAGGACTGAGAACCGAGGTGCGAAGGGCACCGGGACAGATATCGAAGGGGACGCGGGGAGAGATGATTCCGGGCAGGACTCCGGGCCGGGATCGGAAGGTGGGATGACCCATGCCTCCTGGATCGGCCACATAGAGTAGATCCTGCCGGTGAATAGCGCTACCGCGAGGTGGTCCGCGGTGGCTACTGCCAGTGCCAGCAACCGGGAGAGTCGACCCAACCTGCCTTTGGGGCGGTCGGGGCCTCGATCCAGGTCGGGCATAGGAGTTCCCCCGCTCAGGATGCGCAGAGGCCTGGCGACTGGAGCCAGCAGTGGCTTGGGCCAATGCGGCCGCTATTGCCAGAGCCCCAAGGTGGGCATCCTCTTCCGCTCGTGCCCGACGTTGGCGTCGAGACAGACGAGCCGGGATGAGCGGCGCGGGCAGGTGGAGAGCCCGCTCTTCGACTGGAGAGGCCTGGCGGCGGTGTCGCCGTGGCCTGGCGGGAGTCCTTACCGAAGATCCCTGGAGCGAATCCCGGATAGGGTGATCTCGGGCCTCTTCCACCTCATCCGCGTAGGGAAGGGAACTGTCAGAGCGCTCTGGGGATAAGCTCCCGAAGCGGTTGGACGTTGAGGTAGGCAGCGGTGCCTCCCTGCGCGGCCCTCGGGGGCGGCGGTGGTGGCGAGGCGCAGCCTCCTCAAGGTCTAGGCGAGCCATTTCCCTAGTGGGGATGACTCCCTCTTCCTCGTATCTCCGCACCAGGGTGTTGATCACCCTTCTCTGGATGACCTCCGAGGGGGAGAGAGGGCGTGGTCGTCCCGCAATTGCGGCTGCTGGGACGGCTGCGGAACGGGCGGGACCGCGCGGAGTAGCCGCGTCGGTGTATCCCCTGTCCCTGCGGCAGTGGGCGGGTGGCGATCGGGCACTGGATCGGGCGACCTGATTTCTGAAAGCAGGGAGAATGACCCATTAATACTGACAGGAAAAAGGAATCGACAACCAACCATTAGCGCCACGACGCCTTCCGTGGGGGGAACCCAGGCCCTCGACGTTGCGAGACGGAGTGCCCGGTTTCACTTCCCCAGCCCCTGGCGGGTAAGACTGAATGCTTGGCCGGGCAACACGCCGGTCTTCCAACACCTCTGAAAGCCATCGGTCTTCGTATTGAGGAGAAGAGATTCACGTCGGGTTCACCATTTTTCTGTTTCGGTGCGGATGTGCGTCGGGTTACGCTGTTCCGCCAGGACGCATTCGCGCGCGCACCCGTCAACCCGAGGGGATGGGCGCGCGGCTTGTGGTCCCGCAGTCCCGCTTTCCAAGGGCGGGCGTCATTCGTCCCTTATTCAGGGGCGTCTACTCCTTGATCGAAACCGGGATGATGGGATGTCGGCTCCTCCTTCCTTGGACGTCTCCTTGGAACTCGTCGCCTAATCCGGGTCTCCCTCATAGACTTAAGAATGTTCGTGAATCTCGTTCCCGGCGCCATATCTTCATGGACACCGGTTAATTACGCTGCTTCCGCCCGGACGCTCCAAGGAGTCTGGGCGGGGCAGCAACCTGCGGTGAGAAGGCCGGGTGGCTCTGGGTGCTGGGGGCATGTCGTAACACTGCGGCTCTGCACATCTGTCTTCCGTCCCTAATAGGGCTTCTCGAAGGCATGATGGCCTGAGGCATCCCGTACTAGGTGCGGGGAACTGTGTCACCTGAGGTTTTCCTCAGCTTCCCATGTTTAACACGGGGTATGCCGCGAGTTTAACGTCCAGCGGGGACGGCATCGGACCGATCAACACGAAAAGCGGATCAGATGACAGAACCCCTTGCGGGGAACCTCCGACGCTGGGGCCAGCACATGGGCGGCTTCCCAAATGATGTGGAGTGGAGTGAAGTGGCATGACCCCACCGGGATGTGGCGGCCCGGGTAAGGATCAGGATGGATGATGAAGTGAAGAGCTTGGACCCCAGAGGGGCTTCCTACGTACCGCGCGTTAACACGGATCAAAGTCAACGTAGTTCGGGCATACAGTTTAACGTCATGCTGGACGTCGGCAAGCCGACTCACGAAGAGGTCTAGGCCGCCGGGCGGAGGATTGAACCGAACCACCTCGCACAGAGGGGGATGGAACGGTCGGGTGGATCACAGTTTCACGTCATGCTGGACGATAAAAGGGGAAATGGAAAAGGGGGGCTGTGGGGAGGCACCGTGGAGATACACACGGGCAGTCTTCCACAGGGGCGGATTCATAGGTGAATCAACGCAAGCGTGAACCCTGGAGGGGTCCACTGATGGACGAACCGACGTAAATACGACCGGGACGACCAGGTGGTGGGCTTGGACCTCAGGGAGGCTTCCTACGTACCCTGTATAGGAGACAGGGATCAAAGTCCACGTAGTTCATTCTGTCAGGACTTACGCACTTGGGGCAGCCCGGATGCTGCAAAACTCAGTTGGAAGGGACTTGGACCGAAAGCAGAAGACACCTCGATCCCAGTTAGACCCTCTACTGGCTTCGGCAGTGGGGAGGCGCAATGGAGATACACATGTGCAGCCTCCCACGAGAAATTAGGGGTTTGTAATACCCTGCCCCCGTAGGGAAAAGCCACTCCCATTAAATCGCCCCGAAAGCGGGACAATCCCGACATCCCTGCAGAGACGAGCGGGTGGGGGCCACATCCAAACCGGGGGAGATCCTGCGTGCAGAGCACGGGATCGGATGAAGCGGACGGTTTAACGTCTTGCCGGACGAAGTACAGTTTAACGTCGTGTGTTGAGGACGAAGCGGACGGTTTAACGTCTTGCCGGACGAAGTACAGTTTAACGTCATGTGTTGAGGACGAAGCACTTGGCAGTTTAACGTCTTGCAGCGCGGACGATGGGGGCTAGGCAGTTTAACGTCGTGCAGCTTGGACGGATGTGCAGTTTAACGTCATGCTGGACGCATATGCAGTTTAACGTCATACTGGACAGATGCGCAGTTTAACGTCATGCGGGACGAATGCTGAACAGTTTAACGTCTTGTAGCTCGGACGTATGCGCAGTTTAACGTCATGCAGGGCAGAGGTTGCCGGACGATGGGTGTATGTCACTTCGCACGAACCTGGAGGGCCGCACGGGAAGACAACGCACGGTGCGGGCACCCAGGATGAGGAGCATCGGGCGCCACGCGGGCAGGTACCCTTAGGAGGTCAACGGGGACGACCCTGGCAGATTGCGCGCAAAAAGGAAGCTTTGCGCGCAATACTGCGGGCCAGCGCGCAATCGGGGCGGCTGGCGCGCAATTGGGCCAGCGCCTTGCGCGCGGATGCTTGAGAATGCTCACACCGGGCTTCGGATAGCGCGCGGGGGCAACGGCTCATTCTTTAACGAATGGCCACTTGAAAGAAGGGGGGGTGCGCGCAATCGGGCCGGATTGTGCGCACCCCGGGGGCAATTGCGCGCAAGCGGGTCCTTTTGCGCGCAAAGACCTTAGGGTGAGTGTTTATTCAAATGAAAGGAGCCAGCGGGGATTGCGCGCGAAGGCGGACCCCGAGGCTTTCTTGCGCGAAAGAAAGGAGGTTACCTGAAGTTCGTCATTGCGCGCGGAAGGGGTTGAATTGCGCGCACGAGAGACGTTTCGACTTCCAGCAACCCTTGAAACGTTGGGGGTCGCCTTGTATTTATAGGCAACCCCGGGCGCGGAATCCAGGGTGCGAGCGCGAAATTCTCCTCGCGGGCGCGGAATCGGGCACGGCGCGCCAGGGAGTCGCGCGGACCCGCGGCGCGCAAAATTGCGCGCCGGGCCGGCGCATTGCGCGCATCCCGGGGGGTTTGCGCGCGGATCATCACCTTTGCGCGCGGGCCTCTGAAATTCCGCGCAAGGCCTCCGGGCCCTCCGAAACGTTCTTCTGACTCCAAATATCACTTCGCTTTCCGCATCCGGAGTTTCGTTTGGGAACAACGGACTTTTCCGGCGTCTACAATATATATAACCATTTTAATTAAATATGTTCCCAAGGTTCACCATTCAATATTTAATTTTCTTCCCCAGATATAACATGGAACTATCAATTTCTATATGATTCACTTCAATAATTTAATGTTTATAATGAGTCAAGTATATCTTGGAACTCATGTGAATAAAAATATCACATTATAGATATGATATTATATTGTAAATAATATCCTAACTCCTCAATATATAATGTTACTTTTAGTGTTCAACATTAGATTAATATTTATAAAAATATTATCTGAATGATGTACATCTTCATCCCCATTATGATCAATGAAACATTAAACTTTAGTGAATAAATCACTTGTTATTGTTTATCCAACTTATTATTAATTTTCTATTAATAAATCATGATATATTGAAGAGTTTTTGACCACTAAAAAATGGAAGAAACTAAAAACCACATTTCAAAACTAGATCCATCTATATTACTTTCAAAACAGACTTTATTCATCAGTTTCTAAGGATTCTCACATTATTAATTATCTTGATGAAAATAAATATGGAAATATATTCTTCCATAGCTACAATTTTCATATTCTCTATAATATAGTTCACTTATTATAGACACCTAGTCATGCAACATAGTATTTATATTAAAAAAATTACAAATTTTGTTGAATTTTAACTTCAAAATTAAAAATACAAATTCCATGAAAACATCCATTGTCTCCTACGTAATTATAAATATTTATACCACTACACACCTTAAATCACATTTTATATACAAAATAGAAATTATGAATTAAAATTTAGTATCCTATTCCATACAGACAAAGGCACAATTTAAAAAAAACACTGTAATATGAATTTCCTCACAGACCTTGACATAGTTATGTGAACCATACTGTATTTTAATTAAATCATTTTGAAAAATATAAAACCTTAAGAAACAATGATAAACTACATAAAATTATAATAATTTCTGTCCCATTACATTATCGACTAAATTTAATATAATAATGATACAAAAACATAACCTTTAGTTTCTATCCCTAACCTGGACACAAAAAAATAAAAAAATGGTTCATCTCAATTTAAAATCAATATATAAAATTTCCCAAATATTTTCCCATAGTACCACAAGAATATGTATCATTTAAAATGATGAAACTTGTTAAACAATTGCGTTTTTTCATCATATTCATTAATGGAAATTAATGTGAAATCAAAAAACAATTTTACCATTTTCTGCCAAACATAAAAAAATTCTTTTGGAATAAACATTGTACTTTATTTAAAAAAAGATGTATTACTTTTGATTATATCCATACCAATAATGTTCAAATTAAATTTTTTTCTAATAATCATTCTATTAATCAAAAATAATACAATGATGAACATACAATCACCCTATACCTCTTATAAAATTCCATACACTATCAATGATTGAATATAATTTAGGTGTTTTAAAAAAATAAAACACCAATTTATCAAATCTAATGAAATTAATCTTCTTTCTGTAATACTATCATTTTAACCAAACAAACATATAATGGTGTATAATTATTTCCCCAATCATATGAATAATTCATTGGTCTCAGTTATCTATCCCATTGTATTTTTTTTCCAATTATTAAAATTAATTAATTTCAAACTAAGTAATTATTCATTAGATATTAATTAGAAGCTTAATTGAGAATACATAATATTAAAAACAATAATAATTAAAATTATTTTTTACTTTTTCCACAAAAATAACTCATATTCGCTTTTAATCATCTCTTTTTTCTACATCTATACTATTGTAATAAAAAAACTATCCTTATTTATTTTATAAGCATATTTTTACACACATAATAAAAAATATTGTTTAAATAGTTCAAGAACTCTATAAAATTATTCTGATATCATAACATCATATAACAACTCACACACGGTATAAGTACAATGAAATAACTGATTTAGCCTTTTTATAAACTCCATGGATACATTCTCCAAAAATAAATCACCAACATTTATGGATTAAAATATACTTTGAATATATTTTATGATTTCTCATTTAATTTTGATAATGTTTTTGATTTAAGTTCAATAATCATATTTAATTATTTAAAGTAATTCATACGTAATAATTTAAGAAAAACATCTATATTTTTTTTGGAAAAACCCCAATATTAAAAAATAATCCTTCCACATAATACTAAAAACTAACAATTTAATGTTATTTTTTTCTTTTAACATTGGACAATAAAAATAATCTTAGAAAATAATTTTAAATAAACATTTAAAAATCAGGTACTGAAACTACAATTAAAAAACATTTTAAATTTCAACAACAATTATAACATATGTTGAAATTATTCTATATACTAAGAATTAAGGAACATTTAACATCTATTATTTGAATAACTAACATTAAAAGTAACTTATAATATTTAAATTAAAATAAATGATATTATAAAATAGTTTCTATATTAGTTAACATGATAGAAAATGATAATTTATAATTTTTTTTTAAAAAAATTATATTACAATAACATACCACATTCCTTTATAAATAGCAAAAAAGTGAAAAATAACTGAAACATTACCTAATTTGAGATAAATACTCATGCAAAATTATATTACAACATTGTTTCCAAGGATAATAATAATAAAATAATGTTTTAATTAATCATCATTAAAATAATTATATTTTTAAAATAATCTAAATATAATTTGAAATGATGTTTAAGGTTTTTATATGAATACATTACAGTATCATTAAAAGGAATAAAATTACCAAAAAATTAATAAAATTAACAATAAAATATATTGATTAATAATATAATAGGTGTAATTATACTAAGCTAATAGAAGGCTATAATCATTTTAATCTAATAAATGAATCAAATATTATAATAACTACATTCAACACTTTTTATATAATGACACTATATTTTTGAAATAAGAATTTCAAAAATAAAAAACTATATAAATGTTTTCTATGAAAAAATATTTTGTAAAATAAAATTTTATATATCTTCTAACAAAATATGACCAATCATTCACTAGGTGACCCCATTGATATAAATTTAATAAAATATTGTTATTTTCATACTAACATAACAAAAGTATCATATACAGTATAATATTAAAGAACCAAAAATAAAATAAAGCTTGATATTCTAACAAATCATTAAATTTTTGCTGATCTACTCCCATTAATTATAATAAATAATATTCTATGCCTTTCTCTTGAAACAAAATTAATTGCATATATTTTCCTATTAAATTGAAACTTTAAACATTATTGACATTGAAATTAATATTTTTTCATAATTTTATATGTCTTCTTACAATTAATTTGATGTAAAGAACTAATAATGAATATTTATTTTAGTTAATATGAAAGATATATATTCAACTCTTACATCTTATTTATGAATTTATCAATAATATAAATTTATATTGATTCCATTAACCATTTCTAATTGTCCTTATTTTTACTGAAAATATTGGAAGTATACCTATTTGGGAAAGTAAAAAATTTAAATTCCTTAATTAATATTTTATTATTTACCTAAAAAATAAAAATAAAAAATATTTATGGGGATTGTAATTATAATAATGGTTTTTACAGATAATCACCAATAACATCACAAGTGATGTCTTTTTAAAATATTTCTTTAAATATAGCCTCTTCTACATATCTCAATGTTCATTAAAAACTCATAATAATTCTTTTCCAAATTATAATTTAGTGAATTTTTTTTTGATCCATTGGGATCACATAAGTGTATCTAAGTGTACTAGGTCCCAATAAATATATTTGTCTAATATTGATTCTTTATATTTCACATACTTTTATAGAAGGAAATTTTATAAAAACATTTCATGTGGTTAGAAATAAGAATTGATAAAAATGTAAAAAAGAATGCATCACTAATATGTCAACTGACCAACATGGCTAGCTTTCCATGAGAGAATAATGAAAACTATATCCAATTGAGGCCAAATCATTAGTAGATAATAACACCAGCGGAGTATGATAAATAAAACCATTTATAACATCACTTAATTAATCAGACTATTTAATAAAATTATGTACAAAATACCTAATAATTTTTATTATTACATACTATATAACTTATAAAAGGGATTCCCTAATATAAAACAAAGAGTATACAGTTATATATGAGTAAATATGGTGTGGGTATAGATAGGCATGATTCATCTATCCTTAGATAACTATGAACATATACGTTAAAAATTAACAAACTAACTCCTAAATCAACTAACCAATTTTTCTATGTCAAGTTATTGAGGAATATATTTTCCCTTATATGTATTATATTTAAATCTATTCTATTATTGAAATATAATAATAATAACTTCCTCATATCATCTTAGGTGACCTAATATTTATTTCATTTATAATCTATTCAAATGTTTTTTCCTTTATACTTTTATAGATAAATATCACATGTATTGTTTTCTCATAACATGAATCCTAAAATAAAAAATATAAAGAACATATTAATGTGATGAATTTAATATATATATATATATATATATGTGTGTGTGTGTGTGAGTTTAAAAATAATAATTATTTATTTATTATATTATTATCAGAAATATACTTTGATTGATTGGTAAGATAAATCCATTTTTTCATTATTACAATTATATATTTTTTTTCAAAGCTTCACTACTTGATATAGCTCTTATTTCATTATATTTTTCTGAAATCATTTTTTCTTACAGTATTTTATATCCTCTACGAGATAAGTTATGAGGGTATACATTCTTAAACTATGTCTTCTGGTGAGATATCCTAGATTCCATTTTAATTAGAATATTATAAATAAATTATTATTTAATTACTATATTATTAATCATATTGGTTTTATAAACATTAATTGTGAAACCATAAATGCTTCCTCCCGTCACCCGGTGAGAAGCAAACCTCATTTATCTTCTTCTAAAAACCCATATTTATGTCATAGATTATTATTTGTTTTCTCTAGAAAAATATAATTTAAAATTAATTAATTTATAATGTTCCACCACAATATTTAAAAAAAGCACATATACTTAATAAATTTAAAAACATGAAAATAAAATTTCAACATTAATTGAATAAATAAATCTTTCATATATTAAATACATAATACAAGAATAATTGTAAATAAAAATAATAATCGAGATATTACATCTTTAAATACTCAAAAAACTAATCAATAATAAACTATTATTCTCTCCTATAATATGAATATAATTTACAAGCATCCCCTAACTCATTGTGTCATGAAACACCAAAACTGATTTGAATTTATGACAAATTTTCTTATTATTATCATTGAATTCAACATAAAATATTTTCTACTATCTAACATAGAGTGAACATTTTGGTAAATGTATACTCCCATGTATTCCAACTATAGGTATATTTTTCTTTTAATAAGAATAACTATTATTTTTAAAGGGCTCAGTAGTAGTTCTACAACTAATTAGTAGAAATATAAGTTAAATTTCACAGATTACTGTAATTATCAAAAGTATATTTATATCAGGATATGCACACATACCATTATTGATATTTCTATTCCTCTATGTACTTTAATTATCTATATGTATTTAAAATAATTGAATTTTTTTACTCATATTCGAATAAAAATAATTTTGATAAAGTAACTATTTGATGATTTAATATTTAATGAAAACTGTAAATATTTTGTTCTATAATAGTTAAAAAAATACATTCAAGAAAATGATGAGAACTATGAAATAATTTTTCCAAAATGATGATATCAAATTTACTAAAACAGAAATATAAATAAATAAATATTATGAATAGTAAATTTATTATGAATATGGAAAAATTAAAATATCTATATATTTTAATATTCTATTGAAAAATGAATTTTTGTTACATGTGTATATAAAGCATAAATATATAACAAATAAATGGTTAAATTATTTATTAATTTATTGATATATTGGTTTACATAAATCTATTTTATTTGATCATTCTATATAACATGGATTATTTCTACATTATAATCATAATTATCCATGGGAAATCATGTAATAGATGAATTAATCTCATATATTTACAATTTATAATCAATATTATGACAACCCAAATGTTTTTTCATGTTAATATTATATTCCACTAATTATTTGATGGATTTCTAATGGAAAATACTCATTCTTCTTGTATCTTTATAATGAATGGTTCTTCTTTTCAATTAATACATTTCAAACTGACAACTATAAATACAAATCCATTATGATTCACACCAAAGTAACAATAATCCTTTTTAAACTCAAACATATATACTAGAAAATTTATGTAATAAATTTTCCATGTTTTCTAAATAGCTCTAAAACAATCTATTGATGTAGAAATTGGGTTTTTTATCCTTTGTACTTGAAAAATTACATCCATCAATAAATATAGTGACACCATTATTTTGAATAGTACTATTTTTACCAATTATTTTGTATGGAATGTATAACTATTAATATAAAAACTAAATAATGTGTTCTAATAAACATATGGTCCCATGGATAACCATTTAAACGGTTTTTATGGTAAAGAATAAATTTGGTCTTGTTCTTTAACCAAAAAAATACATTTTATACTAATTCTTTAACCACTTTTCATTTCATTTTATATATCATAATTTCAAACCATAAAAATGTCATTGTTTATATTACTAAGTGTCTCCTGGTTTATTAAAAAAATATAAAATATTCCTTCAATATTTTATCAAATACGTTTAAAATTAATTTTATTCCAAAAATTTCATTACCTTCATTGTTAACTACCACGTGATGAGATTCATTTATACCATCATGATTAGTTTCATACTGTTAGTCGATACAAAAATCCACCACCTATTTATATATATAGATTTCTAAATAATTGAACCTTTTGGATGATGTGAATTTTTATACATGTCCCTTTAAAATGTTCATATCCCATTTGATTGGATAAATCTATTGTAAATATATAGGACCACATAACTATATAATAATATCCAAATAAATCACTATATTTACCATTATATCATGAAACCATCCCTAAAAATATATCTCTAGTAGGAAACGTATAAGGATAACATTATTCTCTAACTCACGTTAAAAAAATTTATCCATTGATTTTCTACAAAAATAAATAAAAATGAAACATGAAATGAAGAAATTATTTTTTTTAGGAATTAAAAATATTACTTAAAATTATACTGTGGGTACTTATACAGTAAATAGATGAAACTATTGATATTTCATTCTTATTAACATTAAATCTTTTAATAACACCAAATTTAATACATCTGAAGAATATATAGTAGGTAATTTAAAAAAATTTGATCATTAAAAAAATTTCATTTTTCAACTATGGATAACTTGTGACAAGCTTGAGATAAGTAAATTCTATTTCATTTACTATTGGGAGAATACCATATAAGTATTCCCATAGAATTTATATCCAATCATGGATGAAATTTATATTTAGCCTTTATTTTTATATCTAAAAATATTTTGATTATGAAAACACGTATATTTATCTCACAATGTATAATAAAGTTTTTATGTTTTATATCCAAAAATATCAAATAAGGGAGATCAAATTAGATGGATCATTTATTAAATATAGATTTTAGGACCCGAACACTATCTTCTAAAATGAAACATTAATGTTTTTTACTTATTGTGAACTTCATAAATTAACCATTGTTTTAGGGGCATTCACACATATTTGAACTATTACATTATTTTAATATTCATTAAATTTCAAGAAAAAATAAAACTTTTTAATTATGTAGGTATATTTTCTTTCTCCCAGACAATAGTTGATGATATAAATTCTTCTAATATGTTAATATATGGGATTATTATCACTTAAAATTTTATCAAACTATATTTTTGAATGTATGTATGTCGTTTATGGTGAAAATTATCATAGAATATAGAAAGAAATTATTTTTTAAAAAATAAATCAATCACAATACCTCATACCTCCCAATGAAATTAAAAATAACCAATAAATGGTGGCAAAAAAAGATAAATATACTTTTTTTCTATTTTTTTCGAAAATAATTAATCTCAACATAACCTATTTAACTTCATAAGTAACTATGGGAAATGGAACAAAACTACCAACATAATTGTTAATGGACTATATTGGATACTAAATCACCAATGTATACTTATTCCATCTATATATAGTCCCATTCTGAGATTTGTAGCATTATTTCAAAAATTAGGAATTTGGATCAAATCACATCCATTATAGTGAATTGTTACTGGGAAATATTTTTTATTATATATTAAATAATATGTATACATATAATATTATTTACATCATTTGAATTTGTAATAAACTGTTTAAATTGATAAAAAAATAGAATATACCTTATTTTCCTAGCATGAGTTTTCCTAACCATACCTAGGGATGAATCGTAGTTGGATATTTCATTGATTTTATATAATGATATCCTATATTTAAAAAATTATAACGAACATTCACATTCTTTCTTATACAGTGCATAATTAATTATTAATGATTTTTTTGTATACATTGTTCCACTTCACATGATAGTATTTTAGTATAATAATTATAATCTAGAAGGCCATTTCATTTTATATATATAGTTTTAAAATATTTATGCAGTTAAATGATAATTGAATCATTCCGGCAATTTCTCATTTTTTTGTTGACCAATATGTATTACGGATTACTCTATAATTTTTTTAAAAATGAGAAAATTGTTTTCTCAACTTATCTAGATGATTATAAAAAAATAATTATGTCAACTTCTGCATTATGGACTAATTCATCGGAATGATATTTTATCTCATAATTAAGATATTAACAATGTATGACATTGAATTTTGAGTTATATCAGAATATGAGATCCATTGAATCTAATGTGGAATAAAAAATATATAAAATAAAATTTTTTTAAATTTTTATTCCTTGATATTCTCATATTAATACAATTTAAAAACATGTCGGAAGAGTTTCCTCAGTTTTCAATATTTCATTTAGAGAATTCTATAAAATTATAAAAAAACTCAATCAATTTAATAAATTATCATCCCTGAATTTTTCAAATTATTATATATTAATTACCCAAATAAATATCATAATTTAAGACAAAATTTTCTATATTTTCATAAAAATTTATATATTTAGTAATTTTTTATCATAAAAAATTATTACATTATACTTATATAAAAACTTATGTTAAAAATTTATATAAGACTCTCACACACACAAATATATATTTAACATGTATTTATTTATATAATTAAATTTGATACAAAAATGTATACATTTTTATACATGCACAATAAAAATATCACACCCAACTGATGAGAACTCTTGGCAGCAAACGAAGTGTGGTAGGCATACTAAAGGTCATGGAAAGGGGTGTGGGAGAGATGAACCAACAACAAGGAAGGAAACACAATCTGAAGGATAAGACTTGAATATTGATATTGAAACCCTCTTTCAACAAGTGAGAGATTTGGAAGCACTTCACAGAAGAATTCTTAGATGTGGGAACGGTCAAGGAATGGACTGGGGGTCCTTGTAGGACAAAGAACGTGAGATTGATCACACGATCAGAAAAAATATTGGATGATGAAATCCTTTTTTTTTCTTTTTATCTACTACTATCCTTATTTCATATTCTTTTTGATTTAATAATAGGGTACTGGATCTATTTCTTTATAAAAATGACACACTCAAATTAATACACACACATTCATATATTTATACTAAAAATACATGATTGCTAATATATGTTTATTGTGTGTATTTTATAACATATTAATGTTTATATATGTAAAAAATATATATTTATATATATAAACATTTAGAAAATATATAACTGTATATAAATATATTATTATAATAAAATCTAGGCATCTTTAATGTAACATTTCTTTACCATCATTCATGTATGACCTTAGTTTAATTCTTGATTCTCTTTGTTTTCACTTTATCTATAGTTGTTTCCATCATTTCGTAAATATAATAGTAGTTTAAATTCTTATTTCCACATTGTTTTAGTTTTTAGAGTGTGGTGGGAGAGTGTATGATTTTGTTTTTATAGACTGATTGGTGGCCATGGATTTTAGCCTAGTAGTGGGAAAGCTTATGTTTCTAGAGAAGCTACAAAAGGCCCTCAAGATGGTGAGTGAGGGCTACCGGCTAGTCGGTGGGGTGAAGGCAATGGGATCTTCCATCAGGAATCCTAAAAGATAATTGGTGATGTAAAATGGATTCATAGTGGTTAAATATCATAAGGGGAGTTATTATATGATATCCACTAGATAATCAATGGGGTTCCTAAGAACAATACTATTCTATCAAGTGTCACTAGGTTTCTCGTTGAGGCCATTGAATGCAAGGTATCATAAAATGAGCCTATAATTATAAAGGTAACATCACCATTTCATATTTTTAAATCATTATTTCAAAAATTAATTAACTCCCACAAAAATATATTTTCATCTAAACCGTTTAGATACTATCTATGTATGAATTTGGGTCTCTCGACATTGATTCATTATGGAATGATGTGCCAGTGTTTTGTATTGGATATCTTCCGGTTAGTTTAATATTAGTATTTTCATGGATTATTATTTCATCTCTTCTCCCCGTATTTGAGAGTAGTTATTCTTCATGTTGTTTATGGATCATGATATTGAATAATTTAATTTTGTTTCTAGGATGATAATTTTTTTCTTATAACTCAACTCTCCATTTGGAGATCTTGTGTTTGTGTGTTTATTGATCTTGATTAAGATTATTGGTCTTGTAAGGAAATATTTTTCAATATGAATCCTTTGAGGTTTTTTAATTAAAAATGGTTTTTCATTTGATTTGTAAATTATTAATCGGGACTCTTGATATGTGAATTGAAATTTCATAGTTTGAGTGATGAAATTCCTTGTTAGTGGACTTTGAAAATTAGATTTCAATTATTGAAAAATGGTCTTGATTTGATATGAATTATTATAATCATGATTTGTATGAGATAAAAACACATGAATTTTTTTACTATTTGAAAAGAATGGCAGGATTAAAATAAAATTCATACAAGTTTTTGATATAAAATTCCATGTTTTGGAACATGAACTTTTGGTCAACTTGAAATGATTAATTTCACGCTTTGAGATTGAATAAAATTTTTATTTCCCATTGAATGATTAATTTATCCCATTAATCGGATTATTGATTTGGTATTTAGTCAACATGAACAAACTATTAGCATGAATAAGTAAAATATTGCAACATATTGATGATGACAACACAAACATATATATCATTGGGGAAATAGTATTTTATTTGGTATTCTCTCATAGTAACCCTAGGATTTAGATAATGGGGGTGTTTTCACATCTAGATCTATATTTCGTTGAGATTTGTGAGAATCCACATACTAAAAAAACTTTGAGACTCATAACCATGTTGATATGATTATAAATGTTTTAAAAATCCTTAAGTTTTATTGAAATCTTTATCCATGCATATTTATATAAAACATATTATTCAAGATTTTTTTAAAACATTTTCTCATATTTTTTTTATTTCAAAAAAATGAACAATAAAACCTATTTTATATTAACCATTTAAATTATTTGTAAATAATATTTCAATTTGATATTTGAAAATATTTAAATTCCATGATTAATTCAAAATTTACCAATGTTTAATTATTTGTGATAAATTTCTTATGGAATTAGTTGTTATATACTACTAGGATATCCTTCTATCACACTACATTGGAATTAAAAATTAAATATATTTTATTTTTCTACGCCTAGGTAATGGAAATCCACTACATAGTGGTGGTGGATTTTCTTCATTAGTGGGATTTTCGGAGTTGGTACTGATAGGTGGAACTTGTGATTTAATTATAACACACAGTTTATAGGATGATGTTTTGATGGTTTTATCTCATTAATTTCATTGAGTTACTATTTTTAGAAAATTGTGTTTCATATTTTGGTGATTTATATCTTAAAGAGTGTTTGGAATGTAGATTTTTCATTCATTTTTATCCACTTCTTTATCATGATTAGACATTATTACGGGGAAATAATTGCCTATTGTTTTTTTGATGACCATGAAATGGTTTCCTATTTTGGGTTTTGGAAATCCCTTTAATCTATGTCAGGATTGATTTAGGAACCAATTCATTTGTTCATATGGGTTGGTTTGTGAAAACATATTATCAGAGGGATGTCATGTACTTTCATGATTTCAGTATATCGTTTAGTTTTTCTTAGTATAATGGAGATAGGATTTCATATACAAAATGGGTTTTTTATAATGGAGTTCATATCCATGTCTCTCTATAATGAGACTTAAGTTTTCATGGAACACTGGGAAAATTTTTATTTAAGTATTTGTTAAATATATTTATATATTTTTGTTCGAGTCACTGATGAGAGATTTGTGATTCCCAATTGAATTTGGAATGAATGAATTGCTGTAATCATGTCTCTTATCTAATGTTATCACGATGTTTGTTGATGTTTTTTAGTACTATAACGCCATGATATTGTTTGGATAGACATCATTAGGGATCTATTCATGAAATAATGTAAGTGCAAATATAGTTGATGATAACCTTATAGGGTTTTTATTCATTTATTATAGGCTATGATCTTGGTAGCTACTCATGTAACCCTTCCGGATGTAGAGGTTTCATCTGAGGGGGAAAATAGTAGGGATCGTTATCATTAATTACTCATCCTCTATCCACTATATTTCTAGAGATCCAGGGATAATCAAGAGGTAGTAGATTGGATAACATATATTGATCTTCTCTTTTAGTTTTTTTAGATTCATGATTTAGTTAAGGTAATGAGTTAATCCTTTATTCTTTAGGGGACATATATGACGAATTTTTGTTATTTATATGATCCAAATTTTTTGGTAGTCTTGTATGGTGTTATTAAACGAGATGTTAAAATCATTGATGTTTGATATGGGCCTTTGATTAGATATCTAATTTGAGATTTTTTTAATGAATCTAACAATGTATGTAAATTGTTTGGGTAAAGCATTGATGGATGAACATTACTTGGTAGGTAATTTAAGATTGATGAGAATTCTTCATAACCTCATTTATTTCCCATGTGGTTCCTTTAATTGGAATAAGAAGTGGATGAGTCTCACGTAAGAAACATTAGTAGAAGATTTTGGAAGAATATTTATTCTAAACCATATGATGTATTTGGTAAAATGCCACTAAATTATTAATAGTGTGACAAACTTGGGAACCAAAATAGAACTTTTATAGTTGAATGGAAGTTCAACAACACTTTTTTATGATTATTTCACTTTCATAGATCATTCTATTTTTTACTACTATTTCTAGTGGCATGGGATTGAACGCACTTAGGTGATCTATGGAACAATTATATTCTTCATGAATAAAGGGAATCTGGCCACAACACTAGGAATGAAGATTTTTATATACTGTATGACTCTCCTATGGATGATGATGTAGTTCCTATAACAGTCAGTGGTACCATTATCATTGAATCTTCTTTAGTGACATCTTTATATGATAATAGTGATTCTCAATCATTCTTATCTACCCATATTATTTTATTATTGAATCTTTGTACCATGATCATGTCATATAAAATCTATATTTCTAGGCCACTCGGGATGGAGAAATTATAGGGCCTCTCATGTCCCTCTTATGCGTTCTTTATATCATATTATTAAATTATGTTGGACTTTTTATTTTAAGATATGAAACATTCTGATATATTCCTATACATGGATTGGCCTATCTCTCAAAAGTATTTAATTGAGTGTTAGGTTTTGGACGTCTCATTTTCTACCCTATATAGGGTGTATAATTTCTTTTGGGGTTAATGGGATCGGTGGTTGAGTTGAGATTGACCTCTTTTTTTGGGGATGGGTAGGATATTATGTTATTTCCCTTTGAAATAGAGTAGTAATCACCGAGATGTGATATTTATTTAGTGGAATTTATTTTATTATGTGTTTTCTTCTAAATTAATGGGTTTTGCACTAATAAAAGTGGTTGAGTGTTCATTGTACATTGTAATGGGTGCCAAACCTATTTATATTCTCTCGTACTATGTGACCACAGTTGAATTGAAGGTGTTAAAATTTTAGTCGGATCACTTGATGTCCGAAGAACATATTCAAACTTGTGTTTTTCCTTAGGCAGTGCTAGTGATATTTCCATGAAAGTTATAAAAAAGCTTTTCCTTTGTGTTAACTACTAGAAACTCAATCTAATCAGATTAATGAAAAAATAATTTTTTCCCAAAATTGATGTTTTTTATCAATTGAAATGTGTGAAGAGGTTTTTAAAAATTTATCTTGTTTGGGGTTATCACCAGTTAAGGTTTATGGAGTCTAATTTTCATACGACCACTTTCTGGAGTAGTTAAGGCCACTATGAGTACTATGTAATGCCTTTTGGCCTAATTGATGACCCTTCTATTTTTTCTGGATAAATTGGATCCTAATAGTACCTCAAATATTTTTTATTGGTATTAGTGGAATATATCATGGATTACAAAAATATATGATAAGGATTATATAGGTCACATGAATGAAATTATGCACATCTTGTGAAATCAAAAACATTATTCCAAGTTTGTAAATGTAATTTTATAACTCTATATGTCATTTTCCAGGGACACATTATTTTCAAACATGTTATTTCAATTTCTATTGACAAGTTGAAATATATTTTGACTTTGGGGGAACTATAGAGTGCCATTAAAATTTATTGATTCCTTGTAATGGTTGGGTGTTTCCACTAGTTTATGAAGTAATTCTTAAGGTTGGATCCTCTATTGAACCCTCATACTTCTAAGGAAGTAAATGTAATATGATATTTGAAATATCATGATTCCTTTGATAAGTTTAATTGTTATTTAACATCATCTCTTGTGATGACTCTTCCAAAATTAGGGTAGGGTTATATGGTCTCCATTGATGCATCATATTTAATTTTTGGCCATCTTCTCGTACTGGGTGACCACATTGTATATTATGGTTCTTTTCAACTATGGACTCATTATAATTACTATATCACTCATGTTCTAAAAGTAGTAGTTTTTATCCATGCTCTAATGTTTTACAGAAATTTAGTTTTCAGTGAAAGTTTTACCACCTACTCCAATTATAATAGCATTAGTTATATATTCTCATAAAAATATCTAAATATCTAGTATAGGTAATGTATTTAAAAAAAATAGTACCTTGACATTGACATTGTTTAAAACACTAATAAGGTTAATTTTTTTATTCAATGAGTAGGAAACATTTATCCCATGATTTCAAATAATATTCAAATAATGGGAATATGGTGGCTTTTTTTTCATATGAACTATGGTATCTCTGAGTATGAGGTCGGGGTTATATTTCCCAGTGTTTTTTTGAAATAATATCTTCAAGTGATTATTATCTAGGAACAACATATTTATAGTAAGTTCTATATAATTAGATATTCTCTATTTTGTGGGGATAAATTCAGATAATGGTCTCTATATTTTATGGTCATCCTATTCATTTAGATATGGTATGTTGTTCCTTCGAGTAAAAATGTGTTGTGATAATGTATTTCCATATTTTTCTATTTTTGGTACACCATGATAGAACAGTGATGATTTATGATAAGAGATATTGTTTTCGGTGGCCATGTATTAGACCATTTCTTGTTGATTCTATTTCCCATTATTGTATATCATAGAAGATTTAGGTAAATCATTATAATCCATCAACAATTCCTTTATCCTTACATATGATGAAATTGATGTGGGATGATATATTGATTGAACTTATGGTTGACTTATCATGTACACCAAAAGAAAAGAATTATATTCGGGTGGTGATTGATTTATCGACTAAACAGAATCACTTTATTCTCTTTCTTTATTCAAATATATTGAAGGACAATGGTAATCCATATGTGTAGGATATTTCTAGAATATATGAAATTTTATCATTTATAGTTTATTTTTTAGATCCCTGGTTCACTTCCTATCTTTGGATAGGACTCGAAGAGGTCATGGGATTCTTAGTTAAGATGATAATTTTTTTATATCCTCTCATAGATAGTTTCATGTAATATGATATAAAAATTCTTGAATTAATTATTCAATCTTGTTTCCATAACATTGGGGAATCTTGGGATTACCATTTGGGTATGGTTATTTTTCCCAAAAATAATATTTACTAGTAATTTAACAAGATGGAACCCTTTTGAGGAAATGTATGGATGACCATGTAAATAATATCCAGTTTAATATAATTTTGGTGAAGTAGACTTGGATGTTCCTAGTTCAGTATAAGAAAATGTTAAAAAGATTCATTCGATTATTTAAAAACGGTAAAATAAAAAAGTTGTTATAATTCATGTGTTTGTCAACATTTGTTCCCATTAGAGTTCCTAGATTGTGATGAGGGTTTTTAGTATAATAACCATGGTTGTCTCACATATGTTTTGAAAATAGGGAAAGATAACACTATGATATGTAGGAAAATTTGAGTTTATTTAGAAGATAGGTAATTTGGGATACAATATATATATTCCACTTTAGATGATATTGATCTATAATTTGTGTCATGTGTCCTAGAATAGATGGTATTTCCCTTACCCAACTCATGTCATGATTATGAGGGCCTTGATATGGAACCATATTTTTAATTGATTGAGAAATTTCATAATATTTTTTATTCAAAGATGATGGTCTGTCATTGAATGTATATCTCCATTTTTTGTTGTTTTAGAAAAATAGTTATTCTTCACATGGGACATAAGATCATTATCCATTGAGGAAAGATCAGAAACCTCAATTACTCTCGGTCCATTATTCATAATTTTATTTTTATAGGAAAACAAAATTATAGTTGGGATATTGTAAAAACCTATTACTCGATTTTATGCAAAAAAAAATTTCTTAATGGTATTTTTTTCACATTGATCATTATTTTTTTCATCATTTATTTGATATACCTATTGTATCTTAGTTTTTTTTCAATTTTTTTATTTTTCTAGAGGGTTATGAAAGAGTTTTTTATTCTAGTTTTAGAGGGTGGAATGTTATCATGGATTTAAATTTTTTAGTGGGCATTATCATATATTTGGAATAGTTATAAGAGACCCATTGGAGAGATGGTGAGGACCAACAGCCTACCGGGGAGGGTCTAGAAGTGTGGTCTTCCTAATGGAATTCCACGGGACAACCAAAGTGGACCACATGCCCGTTGGTGGGACACTGATGGTGAGGATTTCTTATAGGAACTCTACCATAAATCTATTGGATTCCTATAGACTAGTTGGTAGGATTACAAGGGAAAATGAAATTTATCTTGGTGCTAGTGTATAATTGATAAAGGCCACAGATTGGTTGGTAATTCCAACAAGGTCACGAGTCGGCATGGTAATGTCTTCCTTTTATTTTTTATTTTTTTATTTTAAAAGTAAATCCCCTCTATTGGAATTAATTTGAACATTAACACATTGGATACACTATGGGGATGAATTTTCCACTCCCAAACATGATTCTTCATGGATTGATCTGCTGGTTGTTGTGTTGGATATCTTCTAGTAAATTTAATATCAATTTGACTAAAATAGATTCATTTATGATATTGGTGGGATGTATAGTTTTTTTCACGATATATATATATATATATTAACTTACAAATAAAAAAACTTGTAAAAACATATAAAAACAACATATTTTTCTCAAAAACTCATAAACAAAATCACCAAAATCAAAATATAACAACATATTAAATGTCTTAGTAAATAAAAAAAACAATTAATTTTGAAATGAATTATAACGTTAAATATTACAAAAAAAAAGTAAAAAATTTAACTAATATTAATCATAATAAAATAGCTTATTAATCTTATAAACATCTAATTTCAACTAATATAACAATATAATTTTTATAATAATTCTAAAAAAGGAAATTAATTCAATTAAATGTCATAAAATCTATCAATCCATTTAAAATTAATCAATTATAGATTACAAAATAAATAATTCAATAAATTATTAAACTTATTAATTTTCTAAAAGAAATCATCAAATAAAAAAAATTATCTAGAAAATAGAAATAATAGTTGAACACTTCTTAAAAATAATATAGTTGAAAGAAATAATACCAATAAGGTCTGAATGGATGCGTGGGAGGTATTACTTTCTGACTGGTGATTAATATTGGTAAATTGTGGTAAATGATGGAAAAATGTAATTGGTCATAATGATAGATGGGGGACACAAGATTTGATAATTTTTATTTCCAAAATCTGTTATAAGGTGAAATGGGCAGGAAACTAAATAGAATTTCAGTTAATTTTTTAATGAATACTATAATATGAGTTTTTCAAAAACTAGTGTTGTAGATTAATACATTATATTTATTATTTTATAACTGTTCTGAAAAAACCTCCATTGAAGGGCATTTAAAATCATTTATTATTTATCAAAAATTAAATTTCCACTACTAATTGTATTTAATATATTAGTGGAAATATTTTTATATAAAATTATTCAAAAAAATTGAATTAAAATTGATATCATGAATGACAAGCAACACTATGTTCATATTGGGTTAGATGCAACACCCTGTTTGGCATGCGCTACATGCAACCCTATAATTTTTATGTTTGATAGCATATGCAACGTGAAACCCCAAAATGAAATGAAGAGGGATATATATTATCATTGTAACAATTACATTAGAATAGAGGGTTTGAACATGATTTACATAATTATGAAAATATTACTTACACATGAATATTAAATTATTTATTCAGTGGTCAATTAATTAGAAATGATAATAAAACCCTATTGAAAAATTATATATATTTTTTAAAATCTATTTTAGTGAAGATAAGTTTATTTTAAAAAATTAAAGTAAATAAATCAATAATATTGGATTATATTAATGAAATATGTATATTATATATTCAATTTAATTTTTATTATCCATGTTATTTTTTCTATAGGTTATATAAAAATAAATCCAATTTTATGGTCAAACCTCTTTTTCCCCAATTGTAGTTTTTTATCATTTTAATGGGGAAAATAATTTAAATATATTTTTTAATAATATTTATTTGAAAATATATACTTCATTTTTAGAATCTAAATATCACAATTTGATTTTTTGATGAGTTTTTGGGATTTTTCAGAAAATATTGATTTTCAATGAATAGTGAAATTTAACATTTTTTGTAGAAATGAATTTTATTTTTAATAATTTAAGAAATTTACATGTAACTGTATTTATTTAAAATATTTTCAATTAAAAAATTTTATATTTAATCATTGTAATAAGTTTTTAATCAAATATATATTGGTTTTTATTAAAAAAAATTGTTTAAAAACAGGTTTTTCTAAAAAAAATAAAATGCATAATGTATCAACATTTCAATTAATTAAAATAATCCCCAATACAGGATGTGTTGAATAAAATGTATCATTTATATATTGATAACAATAAATTTATTATCATAAAATTATTATTATTAGTCATAGATTTTGTAACGCCCCGACCCCAGCTACCCAGAGTCGGTGCATTACTTTGTAACATTGGCATTATCACAAAAGATCATGTCTCGAAAGACCGATTAGTTTAGTAGCCTTGGAAACACTAGATACATTCGTAAACGTTACATTACATCATAAAGTGAAAAACTACAATAACAATGTCTCCATAGTCCACACTCATATCCTCTTCTGACAATCCCTGCAGGTCATTCATAAAATACTTCTTCACATCCTGGAAAATATTAAAACATTGAAAGGGGTGAACTCATATCCTCAGTAAGGATAACAATAATGCGGAAGCTTTCATAAATAAACACTAACATTTAAGGCAATGTATAACTAAAACAAAAGCCTTTTAAACATGAACTTCAACATAATATGGCAAAAGTAAAATGAGATAATGCCATTTACTTATTCACATGGATATTCTACTGGTCGAATAATCACATGCAATATCAATAACCACTTTCATAATGAGGGAATGTATAATGCCGGACATTCTGAAACATTTTGTCAAGGCCTCGGCCAAGACGTCTAAAATTAATAAGGTCTCAGCCAAAACCATAAATCAAATTGGGAAAGGGCCTCAGCCAATTCCACGTCTAGTTGTCTCATGAGACCTACCAATGCATCGAGGAGCTATAGCGGGCTCCACCCGTCACTTATTAAGTCCAACACATTTCTCATATGAATAGGTTTAAACATATCATAAACCATAACATAATCTTATCAAATAAAGCATGCATAAAGGAAACATAACATTTCCAAATTTCAATCACAAGATATCAATACAACACATTGATATAATAAAAACGCTTTCAAAACCATTTTCAATACCAAAATAAAATAAAGTTAAAACTTTGTATTTATTTTTCATTAAAAAAAGTGATGGCTTGTAGAGGAATCTGAAACTCAAATAATGGACACGCTGGCGGAGAAGTCGTTGTCGTCACATATGTACGGAAAGAATATCATTCCCTTTTTGTCGTTTAGTAAAACGGTTCAAATAAAAAAAAGATTCCTTTTGAATAAACATAAAAGTCAAAGGGGTTTATACACCATATAAAAGAAAGTTGTGTATAAAACCAAATATGCCTCAATGAAAGGAGATTGAGACGAAGTCCTTAAAAAGATCATTTTTTAAATAAAATAGATCTATTATGTGTATTCACTATAGGTACACATAAAGAAAGTAAAAATACAAAATAATACATAATAATATCATGACATAATTTGAAAGTAGGAGATTGACACAAAGAATGGAAATTGGGTTAAAAAATTCCCTTACCTCGTGTCTGACTTGACTCAACCGTTCTTTAAAATCCTGAATAATAAACTAGAGTTAATATATACCTTATTAAGAACCATTTTTAATTTCATTACCCTTTTTATATCACTTATTACAATGTTATGAACATTATGTAATTATTTAAGTTAATAACGGTTCTTTTGACGATCTTTGGTACTTGAGTCAACAATAAACTTCTTATAATTACAAGTTGTTTATGTGGTAGAATATCCATTATCTCCAGAATTATATTCATGATTTAGATGTCATATATATCATATATATCCAGTATATACATTCATTCATAATATTACATAACATTTAGAGGTAAGAAATGAGATGCACCGTTCATGGAGACGATAAGCCGTACGTACGCATGAACTCTACTTTCATTTCTATTTCGTATCTAATGGAATGAAATTATAATGATATAAATGTATAATATAATTCTAGTATAATATAGTGTATAATACCATTTACTCCATCCTTTATACATCCCACATATGGCATTAACTATTCAAATCACTTTGAGGGGGCGGTAGTCCGCACTTCCTAAAATGAAATTATCGCGTTTTACCCATAACGGAAATCATAAAGTATGCCATAAATGAGAAATACAGAAGCATAAGTAAAACATAAACATATTATATATCATATATAAATATAGTGACATCCTAATGGCCACATTTGAAGGTGTTATATGAGTGTAGAACAATCATCCTTTCGTGAGGCAGAAATTCGCCATCCACAGAAACAGTATGTTCTTTAACCATTAGATGTAGGTGTGTATAAGTGTAGCTCAAATACTTCTTATAACAACATCCTAGTATATTGAGGATACTGGTGTTGTTACAAAATAAATGAATAAAAATATTTTAGGTGTAACGCCCCGACCCCAGCTACCCAGAGTCGGTGCATTACTTCGTAACATTGGCATGATCACAAAATATCATGTCTCGAAAGACCGATTAGTTTAGTAGCCTTGGAAACACTTGATACATTTGTAAACATTACATTACATCATAAAGTGAAAAACTACAATAATAATGTCTCCATATTCCACACTCATATCCACTTCTGACAATCTCTGCAGGTCATTCATAAAATACTTCTTCACATCCAGGAAAATATTAAAACATTGAAAGGGGTGAGCTCAGATGATCAGTAAGGATAACAATATAGCGGAAACTTTCATAAGAAAACATAAGCATTTAAGGCAATTTATAACTAAAACAAAAGCCTTATTGAACTTGAACATCAGCATAATATGGAAAAATTAAAATGAGATAATTCCATTTACTTATTCACATGGATATTCTACTGGTCGAATAATCACATGCAATATCAATAACCACTTTAATAATGAGTGAATGTATAATGCCGGACATTCTGAAACATTTTGTCAAGACCTCGGTCAAGACGTCTAAAATGATTAAGGCCTCGTCCAAAACCATAAATCAAATTGGGAAAGGGCCTCAGCCAATTCCACGTCTAGTTGTCTCATGAGACCTACCGATGCATCGAGAAGCTATAGCGGGCTCCACCTGTCACTTATTAAGTCCAATACATTCCTCATATGAACAGGTTTAAACATCTCATAAACCATAACATAATCGTATCACATAAAACATGCATAAAGGAAACATAAAATTTCCACATTTCAATCACAAGATATCAATACAACACATGGATATAATAAAAACGCTTTCAAAACCATTTTCAATACCAAAATAAAAGAAAAGTATAACATGGTATTTATTTTTCATTAAAAAAAGGGTATGGCTTGTAGAGGAAGCCGGAACTCAAATAGTGGTCACGGCGGTGGAGAAGTCATTTTCGCCACATACGTACGACAAAAACATTCCCTTTTGTCGTTTAGTAAACGCTTCGTATCAAAAAGATTCTTTTTGAATAAACGTAAAAGTCAAAGTGGTTTATACACCGTATAAAAGAAATTTGTGTATAAAACCAAATATGCCTCAATGAAAGGAGGCTGAGATGAAGTCCTTACAAAGATAATTTTTAAAATAAAATAGATATATTATGTTTATTCACTATAGGAACACATAAAGAAAGTAAAAATACAAAATAAGACATAATAATATCATGACATAATTTGAAAGTAGGAGATTAACCCAAAGAATGGAAGTTGGGTTAAGAAGTTCCCTTACCTCGTGTCTGACTTGACTCAACCGTTCTTTAACCTCCTGAATAATAAACTAGAGTTAATATATACCTTATTAAGAACCATTTTTTATTTCATTATCCTTTTTATATCACTTAATACAATGTTATGAACATTATGTAATTATTTAAGTTAATAACGGTCGTTTTGTCGATCTTTGGTACTTGAGTCAACAATAAACTTCTTATAATTACAAGTTGTTTATGTGGTAGAATATCCATTATCTCCAGAATTATATTCATGATTTAGATGTCATATATATCATATATATCCTTTATATACATTCATTCATAATATCACGTAACATTTAGAGGTAAGAAATGAGATGCACCGTTCATGGAGACGGTAAGCCGTACGTACGCATGAACGCTACTTTCATTTCTATTTCGTATCTAATGGAATGAAATCATAATGATATAAATGTATAATATAATTCCAGTATAATATAGTGTATAATACCATTTACTCCATCCTTTATACATCCCACATATGGCATTAACGATTCAAATCACTTTGAGGGGGCGGTAGTCCGCACTTCCTAAAATGAAATTATCGCGTTTTACCCATATTGGAAATCATAAAGTATGCCATAAATGAGGAATACAGAAGCATAAGTAAAACATAAACATATTATATATCATATATAAATATAGTGAAGTCTTAATGGCCACCTTTGAAGGTGTTATATGAGTGTTGAACAATCATCGTTTCGTGAGGCAGAAATTCGCCATCCACAGAAACAGTATGTTCTATAACCATTAGATGTAGGTGTGTGTAATTGTAGCTCGAATACTTCTTATAAAAACATCCTAGTATATTGAGGATACTGGTGTTGTTACAAAAAAAATGAATAAAAAGATTTTAGGGGGTTGGAGAAGAATAATAAAACAAAACAACATTAGAGAAGACATTACCTCAAAATCAGTAACTCTTTTTGATTTGAGCCAAAGGCTTCCTTGGGAAGATTTCTGCCCAAAGTGAGGCTTCTAGGAGTAAAGGAGAGAAGTTGGGAGAGTATTTGGGAAGAGTTTGGCCGAGCCAAATTGCTTGAATGTGTGAATGAGGTGGTGGATGTGGGGGCCTTTTATAAGTGGAGAGGAGGGGCACTCTTGGAAAGTAAGAAAAGTTTACATTATTCTACAATTCTTTTCGGATTCTAAAGGTCCCACACTTATATAATTCGTGGATAAGGTGATAAGGGTTCTAAATCTACCCATACAATAGTCTTTGGACAAGTGTAAGCCTTGGATTGTACATTATCTTTTCATTTTATTAAAATCGTTAAATAATGAGGTCATCGATACGTCATAATGATGTCATAAATAATTTAATTTATTTAATGTCTAAAAAAAATACTGTGATGTAGGAAATCTTCTTATATTTCTAATGAATATTTATAGTCAAAATTTGGACTTGTGTAACCCCACTTAAAAACTATTTTAGTTGAACAACTTATGTTTGTGTCAATTTAATTAAATAAATATATATTAATGTCATTTTCCAACCAAAGTGGCTCCATGGGGTCCCCAAGTTGAGCCATGGGTTGTCATGGTCGGCCATGACTCATCCAATAGGAGTAGGACAAGTGTCAAGCTCATCTCATATTATTAAAACATTATTTTTACCTTAAACTACACTAATTACCTCTAATCGCGATTAAGAACTTAAAAGTTACTATTCACCAAAAAATTATTTTAATCTCATTGAACCACAGTTTACTTCTTAATGACAACCATGTATGTCGGATTTTTGAAAATCAAATCACAGAAGTGGTAATATTTCATTTAAACGAAAAATCAGTTATTTAACTACCACTTAGTGGTTTCACTATTCATAAAAAATTGAAGTTTTTCAGAACAATGCCAAAATTTCACCCTAAGCTATAATTGATATTACGAATTCAAAAATGATTTCTATTTTACGAAATTCCAAACATATAAGTTGCTTTAATTAATTTTATAATTAATTCCCGCTGTCACAACAATAGCGTGTTTTTAAGAAACAATTTATATCAAAAGATTGGCAATTGTTTATGTCCAATTTCAATGTTAAATTAATTATAATGACCCCCATTGGATAAAATGGTAAAAATATATTCTAATTATACTTTAAGACCAATAAATAGTATAATTTATCACTGTAAATTATTTTGATTAAAAAAGTTGTTTTTGAGTAATTTTCACTATTCATAAAAAATTGGAAGTTCTCAGAAAATTACAAAAAATTCAACTTTGGATAATTTCGATATTACGAATACAAAAATTAAGTCCATTTTAAAATATAAAATTTCTATAATTTTAAAAAGTGGTTATAACTATTCATAACGGCTACTTTGATTAGTCGCGGTGTTTTAGAACTCGAAGTTGCGTACAATGCAAGCTATTGCATTATTGAATGAGAAGCGTATCGTGGAAGCTCGGGGTGTTACATTCTCCCTTCCTTCAATAAATTGCATCCTCGCAACTTGAAATTTTTTTTCTTTGAAAATAAAAGGTTGAAAAGTGAAAATACCTTTGTGGAAAACCCACATCGGAAATAAGATTAATAAAATTTAGCCTTAATAAGAGGGAAAGGGAAATTAAAAAGTCACCACACAATTATGATCTCTATTAGGAGAACATTGGTGGCAATTAGAGACATATAATTGGAGGAAAAACGTAAATATTTGTAGGGAGTGATTGAGGTCATCAATCACAATCAACTGTCAAATTGAGGGCCTCAAAGACTTCAATCTATGTTGATTTAAAATATCATCAGTTCAACAAGACATAAGGTATTAGGATAACACATTTTTTTGTTTTAATATCCCTTTAGTAAAGTTTAAGATTTAATTTATTCATTGAATAAGAGATAGGAATATATATATATTTATGCTCGACAATTAGAGTTTCAACCTTCATCTCATCTTTCACTCAAAAAGATAATAGAACTCAAAAATATTATACTTATCCTAATTGTATAAGGTTCCAAATGTTAAAACATACCATTTAGATTTGTAAAATTATTTTGTAATAACCAGGGACTTCCTTTAGGCTAGTGGTAGGGAATAAAGGCTTGTCGCACTATGATTGTGGGTTCGATTCCTGCAGCTTTGTCCGACGCGACGAGTTATGCCCCACCCTGCAGGTTGTCCTTTTCCTAAAACTATAGTATCATAATATTCCAAAAATAATCTTCATAAATTTTTTAACCTTAAAAAATACTATCCAAAGATCAACTTAATCCACTCCATCCTTTATAGTTATCCAAAATACCTATGTCCAGACTTTCTCTAAAAGGTCTCTTAATTCCAAAATCAATTTATCAGATTCCCCAAACAAAGTAAAGTTTCTCTTATTGTCACATACTAAAAATATAATTACCTTCATCATATTAAAACCAAACTGAAATCAACAAGTACTAAAGTACAATCCTTATATATATATCACATTATTCTAATAACCAGAATATAATCCATGAGTCCAAAAGCACCTATACATTAGTTATTCTGCTTCAACTGTAGTAACAGCATAAGATTGTCCTTGATCCCTTGGCCTTTTCTGAGGAAAGTTTCCCTGACGCTTAGGATATTCATTTGAATAATGTCCCATTTCTCTACAATTGTAGCATTCAACTTTGATAGCCTCTTTCTTTCCCTTGCAATCACGAGCCTGGTGACCCTTTTCTCCACATTTATAACGAACTCCCATTCCTTTTAGGCAAGTACCAGGGTGATTCTTCCCACAATTATCACATAATGGAAAATCCTTCTTTCCCTTTTTCCCTTTATCTGTCTCTTGTTCCACTGTTCTCTTCTTCTCTTGCTTTACTTTGTTGTCATAAGACTTTGATAATTCCTTTTCTGTCTTGATAGCACACGAGACAATATCTTCGTATGATGAGAAGGATTGGGATACTAAAGCTCGATGGATAAATGGTTTTAACCCATCAAAGAAACGATCAATCTTACTCCTTTGGTTATGTATATAATCGGCACCATGCCTCGCTAACCTTGTAAAGTTAGCCTCATACTTTGCGACATTCTCATCCTCCTTCTGCCTCAGACTCAAAAATTGCCTTTCCATATCTGCTCCATGTTCACGAGGAAAGTATTTTTCTAAGAAAATCTCTTTGAACTCCCTCCATTACATATTTGATACTTCATCGTCTTCCTTTGTGTTTTGAATCAGCGAACACCACTGATCGGCATCTCCAGTGAGGCGGTAAACTGCCATGACAACCTTCTCCCTTTCTCTACTCCCCAAGGCATGGAATATTTTCTCTAAGGAGTTTATACATTGCTCAGCTACTAACGGATTTGTACCCCTATTGAAGGTTGGTGGTTGTTGCCTCATGAAACGGTCTATCATTGATCCTCCACGTTGCGGATCAGGGTGCTCCATACGAGTAAGGTTGTTATTCATAACCTACGTGAGTTGTCCCAGTACGGTGAGAAGCTGATCAGTACCAGTTGAATCACTAGCTCCACCATAATTATCTTCAGTAGGAGAGAAATCCCTACATGGAGTGCGTGCATTGATACGGTTTCCATTCCTTCCACTAGGCGCCATTTCTAAACAATGGCATAAACTAGATTAGTTTATGAATCAGAATACATAATTCCATACTTGTAAAATACTTAACATAAATTGAACTATTTATAGATATAATCCATAATCATAAAAAGGTTTTATTTGAGGAAGTATATAATCATAACCGTTCATAGTGGTTTGTAATGAAATTGAGAATTATCCTAAGCATATCCCCCGGGAGTGTCGTAACCAAGAGTGCAGCAAGGCCCGTTGTCGTGCACCAGTTCTCGTTCGAGTCTAGCTCAAAGCAATGTTTTCAGGTTTTACCCCTAGGTACATCTGTGCCAGAGCTTCCTCTACCTGCTCGTGTCCAAACAGGGATGTATTTCTCGGAAAACTCACAAAATCTATACAATAACAAAATTCTAGGAAGTTCTTCTATACTAATCCTCAAAGTCTATCTTTGGGATTTGTGCTCTAATCAGAGTTTATCTAAATCTAGCTTCCAAGGTTTGTACTACACTGCCTCTGATACCAATTGTAACGCCCCGACCCCAGCTACCCAGAGTTGGTGCATTACTTCGTAACATTGGCATGATCACAAAAGATCATGTCTCGAAAGACCGATTAGTTTAGTAGCCTTGGAAACACTAGATACATTCGTAATCGTTACATTACATCATAAAGTGAAAAACTACAATAACAAAGTCTCCATAGTCCACACTCATATCCTTTTCTAACAATCCCTGCAGGTTGTTCATAAAATACTTCTTCACATCCTGGAAAATATTAAAACATTGAAAGAGGTGAGCTCAGATGCTCAGTAAGGATAACAATATAGCAGAAACTTTCATAAGAAAACATAAGCATTTAAGGCAATGTATAACTAAAACAAAAGCCTTATTGAACTTGAACTTCAGCATAATATGGAAAAAGTAAAATGAGATAATGCCATTTACTTATTCACATGGATATTCTATGGGTCTAATAATCACATGCAATATCAATAACCACTTTCATAATGAGGGAATGTATAATACCGGACATTCTGAAACATTTTGTCAAGGCCTCGGCCAAGACGTCTAAAATTATTAAGGCCTCGGCCAAAACCATAAATCAAATTGGGAAAGGGCCTCAGCCAATTCCACGTCTAGTTGTCTCATGAGACCTACAGATGCATCGACGAGCTATAGCGGGCTCCACCCATCACTTCTTAAGTCCAATACATTCCTCATATGAACAGGTTTAAACATCTCATAAACCATAACATAATCATATCACATTAAACATGCATAAAGGAAACATAAAATTTCCACATTTCAATCGAAAGATATCAATACAACACATTTATATAATAAAAACGCTTTCAAAACCATTTTCAATACCAAAATAAAAGAAAAGTATAACAAGGTATTTATTTTTCATTAAAAAAAGGGTATGGCTTGTAGAGGAAGCCGAAACTCCAATAGTGGTCACGGCGGCGGAGAAGTTGTTGTCGCCGCATACGTATGACAAAAACATTCCCTTTTGTCGTTTAGTAAACGCTTCGTATAAAAAATATTCCTTTTGAATAAACGTAAAAGTCAATGTGGTTTATACACTGTATAAAAGAAATTTGTCTATAAAACCAAATATGCCTCAATGAAAGGAGATTGAGATGAAGTCCTTACAAAGATCATTTTTAAAATAAAATAGATATATTATGTGTATTCACTATAGGTACACATAAAGAAAGTAAAAATACAAAATAAGACATAATAATATCATGACATAATTTGAAAGTAGGAGATTAACCCAAAGAATGGAAGTTGGGTTAAGAAGTTCCCTTACCTCGTGTCTGACTTGACTCAACCATTCTTTAACCTCCTGAATAATAAACTAGAGTTAATATATACCTTATTAAGAACCATTTTTAATTTCATTATCCTTTTTATATCACTTATTACAATGTTATGAACATTATGTAATTATTTAAGTTAATAACGGTCGTTTTGTCGATCTTTGGTACTTGAGTCAACAATAAACTTCTTATAATTACAAGTTGTTTATGTCATAGAATATCCATTATCTCCAGAATTGTATTCATTATTTAGATGTCATATATGTAATATATATCCAGTATATACATTCATTCATAATATTACGTAACATTTAGAGGTAAGAAATGAGATGCACCGTTCATGGAGACGGTAAGCCGTACGTACGCATGAACGCTACTTTCATTTCTATTTCGTATCTAATGGAATAAAATCATAATGATATAAACGTATAATATAATTCCAGTATAATATAGTGTATAATAACATTTACTCCATCCTTTATACATCCCACATATGGCATTAACGATTCAAATCACTTTGAGGGGCGGTAGTCCGCACTTCCTAAAATGAAATTATCGCGTTTTACCCATAATGGAAATCATAAATTATGCCATAAATGAGAAATACAGAAGAATAAGTAAAACATAAACATATTATATATCATATATAAATATAGTGACATCTAAATGGCCACCTTTGAAGGTGTTATATGAGTGTTGAACAATCATCGTTTCGTGAGGCAGAAATTCTCCATCCACAGAAACAGTATGTTCTTTAACCATTAGATGAAGGTGTGTGTAAGTGTAGCTCGAATACTTCTTATAACAACATCGTAGTATATTGAGGATACTGGTGTTGTTACAAAAGAAATGAATAAAAATATTTTAGGGGGTTGGAGAAGAACAATAAAACAAAACAACATTAGAGAAGACATTAACTCAAAATCGGTAACTCTTTTTGATTTGAGCCAAAGGCTTCCTTGGGAAGATTTCTGCCCAAAGTGAGGCTTCTAGGAGTAAGGGAGGGAAGTTGGGAGAGTATATGGGCAGAGTTTGGCCGAGCCAAATGGCTTGAAAGTGTGAATGAGGTGGTGGAGGTGGGGGCCTTTTATAAGTGGAGAGGAGGGGCACTCTTGGAAAGTAAGGAAAGTTTACATTATTATACAATGCTTTTCGGATTATAAAGGTCCCACACTTATATAATTCATGGATAAGGTGATAAGGGTTCGAAATCTACCCATACAATAGTCTTTGGACAATTTTAAGCCTTGGATTGTACATTATCTTTTCATTTTATTAAAATCGTTAAATAATGAGGTCATCGCTGCGTCATAATGATGTCATAAATAATTTAATTTATTTAATGTCTAAAAAAAATACTATGATGTAGGAAATATTTTCATATTTATAATGAATATTTATAGTCAAAATTTGGACTTGTGTAACCCCACTTAAAAACTATTTTAGTAGAACAACTCATGTTTGTGTCAATTTAATTAAATAAATATATATTAATGTCATTTTCCAACCAAAGTGGCTCCATGGGGTCCCCAAGTTGACCCATGGGTTGTCTTGGTCGGCCATGACTCATCCAATAGGAGTATGACAAGTGTCAAGCTCATCTCATATTATTAAAACATTATTTTTACCTTAAACTACACTAATTACCTCTAATCGCGATTAAGAACTTAAAAGTTACTATTCACCAAAAAATTATTTTAATCTCATTGAACCACATTTTACTTCTTAATGAAAACCATGTATGTCGGATTTTTGAAAATCAAATCACAGAAGTGGTAATATTTCATTTACATGAAAAATCAGTTATTTAACTACCACTTAGTGGTTTCACTATTCATCAAAAATTGAAGTTTTTCAGAACAATGCCAAAATTTCACCCTAAGCTATAATTGATATTCCGAATTCAAAAATGATGTCTATTTTACAAAATTCCAAACATATAAGTTGCATTAATTAATTTTATAATTAATTCCCGCTGTCACAACAATAGCGTGTTTTTATGAAACAATTTATATCAAAAGATTGGCAATTGTTTATGTCCAATTTCAATGTTAAATTAATTCTAATGACCACCATTGGATAAAATTGTAAAAATATATTCTAATTATACTTTAAAACCACTAAATAGTATAATTTATCACTATAAATTATTTTGATTAAAAAAGTTGTTTTTAAGTAATTTTCACTATTCATAAAAAATTGGAAGTTCTCAGAAAATTAAAAAAAATTCAACTTTGGATAATTTCGATATTACGAATACAAAAATGAAGTTCATTTTAATATATAAAATTTCTATTATTTTAAAAAGTGGTTATTACTCTTCATAACGGCTACTTTGATTAGTCGCGGTGTTTTAGAACTCGAAGTTGCGTACAATGCAAGTTATTGCATTATTGAATGAGAAGAATATTGTGGAAGCTCGGGGTGTTACATTTGGGGGTTGGAGAAGAATAATAAAACAAAACAACATTAGAGAAGACATTACCACAAAATTGGTAACTCTTTTTGATTTGAGACAAAGGCTTCCTTGGGAAGATTTCTGCCCAAAGTGAGGCTTCTATGAGTAAGGGAGGGAAGTTGGGAGAGTATTTGGGTAGAGGTTGGCCGAGCCAAATGGCATGAAAGTTTGAATGAGGTGGTGGAGGCGGGGGCCTTTTATAAGTGGAGAGGAGGGGCACTCCTGGAAAGTAAAGAAAAGTCACTTTATTATAAAATTAGTTTCGGATTTTAGAGGTCCCACACTTATATAATTCGATGATAAGGTGATAAGGGTTCGAAATCTCCTCATCCAATAGGCTTTGGACAAGTGTAAGCCTTGGATTTTGCATTATCTTCTAATTTTATTTAAATCGTTAATTAATGAGGTCATCGCTGCATCATCATGATGTCGTAAATAATTTAATTTATTTAAAGTCTAAAAATTATAAAAAAATACTATGATGTAGGAAATCTTTTTTTATTTCTAATTAATATTTATAGTCAAAATTTGGACTTGTGTAACCCCACTTAAAAACTATTTTAGTAAAACATTTCATGTTTGTGTCATTTTTTTATTTAACATTAAATAAATATATATTAATGTCATTTTCCAACCAAAGTAGCTCCATGGGGTCCCCAAGTTGACCCATGGGTTTTCTTGGTCGGCCATGACTCATCCAATAGGAGTAGGACAAGTGTCAAGCTCATCTCATATTATTAAAACATTATTTTTACCTTAAACTACACTAATTACCTCTAATCGCGATTAAGAACTTAAAAGTTACTATTCACCAAAAAATTATTTTAATCTCATTGAACCACATTTTACTTCTTAATGACAACCATGTATGTCGGATTTTTGAAAATCGAATCACAGAAGTGGTAATATTTCATTTAAACGAAAAATCAGTTATTTAACTACCACTTAGTGGTTTCACTATTCATCAAAAATTGAAGTTTTTCAGAACAATGCCAAAATTTCACCATAAGTTATAATTGATATTCCAAATTCAAAAATGATGTTTATTTTACAAAATTACAAACATATAAGTTGCATTAATGAATTTTATTATTAATTCCCGCTGTCACAACAATAGCGTGTTTTTAAGAAACAATTTATATCAAAAGATTGGCAATTGTTTATGTCCAATTTCAATGTTAAATTAATTCTAATGACCACCATTGGATAAAATCGTAAAAATATATTCTAATTATACTTTAAAACCACTAAATATTATAATTTATCACTATAAATTATTTTGATTAAAAAAGTTGTTTCTAAGTAATTTTCACTATTCATAAAAAAATATGAAGTACTTAGAAAATTACAAAAAATTCAACGTTGGATAATTTTGATATTACGAATACAAAAATGAAGTCCATTTTGAAATATAAAATTTCTATAATTATAAAAAGTGGTTATTACTATTCAAAACGGCTACTTTGATTAGTCGTAGTGTTTTAGAACTCGAAGTTGCGTACAATGCAAGCTATTGCATTATTGAATGAGAAGTGTATCGTGGAAGCTCGGGGTGTTACATTCTCCCCTCCTTCAATAAATTGCGTCCTCGCAATTTGAAATTTTTCTTTGAAAATAAAATGATGAAAAGAGAAAATACCTTTGAGGAAAACCCACATTTGAAATAAGATTAATAAAATTTAGCCTTAATAAGAGGGAAAGGGAAATGAAAAAGTCACCACCCAATTATGATCTCGATTAGGAGAACATTGGTGGCAATTAGAGAAATATAATTGGAGGAAAAACGTAAATATTTGTAGGGAGTGATTGAGGTCATCAATTACAATCAACTATCAAATTGAGGGCCTCAAAGCTTTCAATCTATGTTGATTTAAAATTTCATCAGTTCAACAAGACATAAGGTATTAGGATAACACATTTTTCTGTTTTGATATCCCTTTACTAAAGTTTAAGAATTAATTTACTCATTGAATAAGAGATAGGTATATATATATTTATGCTTGACAATTAGAGTTTCAGCCTTCAACTCATCTTTCACTAAAAAAGATAATAGAACTCAAAAATATTATACTTATCCTAATTGTATAAGGTTCCAAATGTTAACACATACCATTTAGATTAGAAAAATTATTTTGTAATAACCAGGGACTTCCTGTAGGCCAGTGGTAGGAAATAAAGGCCTGTCGCACTATTATTGTGGGTTCGATTCCTGTAGCTTTGTCCGACGCGACGGGTTATGCCCCACCCTGCAGGTTATCCTTTTCCTAAAACTATAGTATCATAATATTCCAAAAATAATCTTCATAAATTTTTTAACCTTAAACAATACTATCCAAAGATCAACTTAATCCAGTCCAACCATTATAGTTATCCAAAATACCTCCATCTAGACTTTTTCTAAAAGGTCTCTATATTCCAAAATTAATTTATCAGATTCTCCAAACAAAGTAAACTTTCTCTTATTGTCACATTCTAAAAATATGATTACCTTCATCATATTAAAACCTTACTGAAACAACAAGTACTGCAGTACAATCCTTATATATATATCACATTACTCTAATAACCAGAATATAATTCATGAGTCCAAAAGCACCAATACATTAATTATTCCGCTTCAACTGTAGTAACAACATAAGATTGTCCTTGATCCCTTGGCCTTTTCTGAGGTAAGATTCCCTGACGCTTAGGACATTCATTTTCATAATGCCCCATTTTCCTACAATTGTTGCATTCAACATTGATAGCCTCTTTCGTTCCCTTGCAATCATGCGCCTGGTGACCTTTTTCTCCACATTTGTATCAAACTCCCATTCCCTTTAGGCAAGTACTAGGGTGATTCTTCCCACATTTATCGCATAATGGAAAATCTTTATTTCCCTTTTCCCCTTTATCCGTCTCTTGTTCCACCGTTCTCTTCTTTTCTTACTTTACTTTGTTGTCATACGACTTAGAGAATTCCTTTTCTGTCTTGATAGCACATGAGACAATATCTTCGTATGTTGAGAAAGATTGTGATACTAAAGATCTACGGAGAAATGGTTTTAACCCATCAAAGAAACGATCAATCTTACCTTTTGGGTTACGTATATAATCTGTAGCATACCTCGCCAACCTTGTAAAGTTGGCCTCATACTTTGCGACATTCTCATCCTCCTTTTGTCTCAGACTCAGAAATTGCCTTTCCATATCTGCTCGATGGTCATGAGGAAAGTATTTTTCTAAGAAAATCTCTTTGAACTCCCTCCATTCCATATTAGATACGTCATCATATTCCTTTCTATTTTGAATCAATGACCACCATTGATCGGCATCTCTAGTGAGGCGGTAAACTGCCATGATAACCTTCTTCCTTTCACTACTTCCCATGGGGTGGAATATTTTCTCTAAGGAGTTTATCCATTTCTCATCTACTAACGGATTTGTACCCCCATTAAATTTTGGTGGTTGTTGCCTCATGAAGCAGTCTAACATTGATCCTCCATGTTGCGGATCAGGGTGATCCATACGAGTAAGGTTATTATTCATAACTTGAGTGAGTTGTCCCAGTATGGTAATAAGTTGATTAGCACCAGTTGTATCTCCAGATCCACAATAATTATCTTGAGCAGGAGGGCAATCCCTACACGGAGTGCGTGCATTGATATGATTTCCATTCCTTCCACTAGGCTCCATTTCTATACAATGGCATAAAATAGATTAGTTTATGAATCAAAATACATAATTCCATACTTATAAAATACTTAACATAAATTTAACTATTTATGGATATAATCCATAATTATAAAAAAAAATTATTTGAGAAAGTATATACTCGTAACCCTTCAGAGAGGTTTGTAAAGAAAACGAGAATTATCCTAAGCATATCCCCAGGGAGTGTCGTAACCAAGAGTGAAGCAAGGCCCGTTGTCGTGCACCAGTTCCCGTTTGAGTCTAGCTCAAAGCGGTGTTTTCGGGTTATACCCCTAGGTACATCTGTGCCAGATCCGCCTCTACCTGCTCGTATCCAGACATGGATGTATTTCTCGGAAAACTCACAATATATCTAAAATACCAAAATTCTAGGAAGTTCTTCTATACTAATCCTCAAAGTCTATCTTTGGGCTATGTGCTCTAATCAGAGTTTATCTAAATCTATCTTCCAAGGTTAGTACTAAACTGCCTCTGATACCAACTGTAACGCCCCGACCCCAGCTACCCAAAGTCGGTGCATTACTTCATAACATTGGAATGATCAGAAAATATCATGTCTCGAAACACCGATTAGTTTAGTAGCCTTGGAAACCCTAGATACATTCGTAAACATTACATTACATCATAAAGTGAAAAACTACAATAACAAAGTCTGTATAGTCCACACTCATATCCTCTTCTGACAATCCCTGCAGGTCATTCATAAAATACTTCTTCACATCCTGGAAAATATTAAAACATTGAAAGGGGTGAGCACAGATGCTCAGTAAGGATAACAATAATGCAGAAGCTTTCATAAATAAACATTAACATTTAAGGAAATGTATATCTAAAACAAAAGCCTTTTAAACATGAACTTCAACATAATATGGAAAAAGTAAAATGAGATAATGCCATTTACTTATTCACATGGATATTCTACTGGTCGAATAATCACATGCAATATCAATAACCACTTTCATAATGAGGGAATGTATAATGCCGGACATTCTGAAACATTTTGTCAAGGCCTCGGCCGAGACGTCTAAAATGATTAAGGCCTCGAACAAAACCATAAATCAAATTGGGAAAGGGCCTCGGCCAATTCCACATCTAGTTGTCTCATGAGACCTACCGATGCATCGAGGAGCTATAACGGGCTCTACCTGTCACTTATTAAGTCCAACACATTCCTCATATGAATAGGTTTAAACATATCATAAACCATAACATAATCGTATCACATAAAACATGCATAAAGGAAAACATAACATTTCCACATTTCAATCACAAGATATCAATAAAACACATTGATATAATAAAAACGCTTTCAAAACCATTTTCAATACCAAAATAAAATAAAGTTAAAAAATTGTATTTATTTTTCATTAAAAAAAAAGTGATGGCTTGTAGAGGAATCCGAAACTCAAATAATGGACACGCCGGAGGAGAATTCTGTTGTCGCCACATATGTAAGGAAAGAAAAACATTACCTTTTTTTCTTTTAGTAAAACAGTAAAAAAAAAAATATTCCTTTTGAATAAACATAAAAGTCAAAGTGGTTTATACACCGTATAAAATAAAGTTGTGTATAAAACCAAATACGCCTCAATGAAAGGAGATTGAGAAAAAGTCCTTAAAAAGATAATTTTTTAAATAAAATAGATCTATTATGTGTATTCACTATAGGTACACATAAAGAAAGTAAAAATACAAAATGAGACATAATAATATCATGACATAATTTGAAAGTAGGAGATTAACCCAAAGAATGGAAATTGGGTTAAAAAATTCCCTTACCTCGTGTCTGACTTGTATCAACCGTTCTTTAACCTCCTGAATAATAATATATAGTTAATATATACCTTATTAAGAACCATTTTTAATTTCATTATCCTTCTTATATCACTTATTACAATTTTATGAATATTATGTAATTATTTAAGTTAATAACGGTCGTTTTGTCGATCTTTGGTACTTGAGTCAACAATAAACTTCTTATAATTACAAGTTGTTTATGTGGTAGAATATCCATTATCCCCAGAATTATTTTCATGATTTAGATGTCATATATATCATATATATCCAGTATATACATTCATTCATAATATTACGTAACATTTAGAGGTAAGAAATGAGATGCACCGTTCATGGAGACGGTAAGCCGTACGTACGCATGAACGCTACTTTCATTTCTATTTCGTATCTAATGGAATGAAATCATAATTATATAAATGTATAATATAATTCCAGTATAATATAGTGTATAATAACATTTACTCCATCCTTTATACATCCAACATATGGCATTAACGATTCAAATCACTTTTAGGGGGCGGTAGTCCGCACTTCCTAAAATGAAATTATCGCGTTTTACCCATAATGGAAATCATAATTTATGCCATAAATGATAAATACAGAAGCACAAGTAAAATATAAACATATTATATATCATATATAAATATAGTGACATCTTAATGGACATCATTGAAGGTGTTATATGAGTGTTGAACAATCATCATTTCATGAGGCAGAAATTCGCCATCCACAGAAACAGTATGTTCTTTAACCATTAGATGTTAGTGTGTGTAAGTGTAGCTCGAATACTTCTTATAACAACATCCTAGTATATTGAGGATACTGGTTTTGTTACAAAAGAAATGAATAAAAATATTTAAGGGGTTGGAGAAGAATAATAAAACAAAACAACATTAGAGAAGACATTACCTCAAAATCGGTAACTCTTTTTGATTTGAGCCAAAGGCTTCCTTGGGAAGATTTCTGCCCAAAGTGAGGCTTCTAGGAGTAAGGTAGGGAAGTTGGGAGAGTATTTGGGCAGAGTTTGGCCGAGCCAAATGGCTTGAAAGTGTGAATGAGGTGGTGGAGGCGAGGGCCTATTATAAGTGGAGAGGAGGGGCACTCTTGGAAAGTAAAGAAAAGTCACTTTATTATAAAATTTGTTTCCGATTTTAGAGGTCCCACACTTATATAATTCAAGGATAAGGTGATAAGGGTTCGAAATCTCCTCATCCAATAGGCTTTGGACAAGTATAAGCCTTGGATTTTGCATTATCTTCTCATATTATTTAAATCGTTAATTAATGAGGTCATCGCTGCATCATCATGATGTCGTAAATAATTTAATTTATTTAATGACTAAAAATTATAAGAAAAAATACTATGATGTAGGAAATCTTTTTTTATTTCTAATTAATATTTATCGTCAAAATTTGGACTTTTGTAACCCCACTTAAAAACTATTTTAGTAAAACATTTCATGTTTGTGTCATTTTTTACTTTAACATTAAATAAATATATATTAATGTCATTTTCCAACCAAAGTGGCTCCATGGGGTCCCCAAGTTGACCCATGGGTTGTCTTGGTCGGCCATGACTCATCCAATAGGAGTAGGACATGTTTCAAGCTCATCTCATATTATTAAAACATTATTTTTACCTTAAACTACACTAATTACCTCTAATCGCGATTAAGAACTTAAAAGTTACTATTCACCAAAAAATTATTTTAATCTCATTGAACCACATTTTACTTCTCAATTACAACCATGTATGTCAGATTTTTTAAAATCAAATCACAGAAATGGTAATATTTCATTTAAACGAAAAATCAGTTATTTAACTACCACATAGTGGTTTCACTATTCATCAAAAATTGAAGTTTTTCAGAACAATGCCAAAATTTCACCATAAGCTATAATTGATATTCCAAATTCAAAAATGATGTATATTTTAGAAAATTCAAAACATATAAGTTGCATTAATTAATTTTATAATTAATTCCCGCTGTCACAACAATAGCGTGTTTTTAAGAAACAATTTACATCAAAAGATTAACAATTGTTTATGTCCAATTTCAATGTTAAATTAATTCTAATGACCACCATTGGATAAAATGGTAAAAATATATTCTAATTATACTTAAAAACCACTAAATAGTATAATTTATCACTATAAATTATTTTCATTAAAAAAGTTGTTTCTAAGTAATTTTCACTATTCATAAAAAAATTGGAAGTTCTTAGAAAATTACAAAAAATTCAACATTGGATAATTTTGATATTACGAATACAAAAATGAAGTCCATTTTGAAATATAAAATTTCTATAATTTTAAAATGTGGTTATTACTATTCAAAACGGCTACTTTGATTAGTCGTAGTGTTTTAGAACTCGAAGTTGCGTACAATGCAAGCTATTGCATTATTGAATGAGAAGCGTATCATGGAAGATCGGGGTGTTACAGATTTCATATAGAATGATCTTTTTCTAAAAAATGCTTTTCTTAAAAAGCTGATCTGTCACCACCTCAGTGAGATTATTTTTAATTTTATATATTCCAAATATGTGAATTAAATTTGTAAAATGGGTTATATATTTTTATCATAATTATTTATAATTTTTAATATGTACAACATAATGTTTTACAATAATGATTAGTGAAAATTGTTAAAATTTATTACTGTGATTAAAGTAAAATTTAGTTTACTTATTAGTTAAACATTCGACTTAAAGGGGGAAATGACATAGAAAATTTACAAAAAATAATTTTATTTCAATATTCAGACCATATAACTTATATTATTTTATTTCATTCAATATTTGGTCAGAGAGACATGAAAAATACATGGGTGGAATTCACCCTTTCAAAACAGTTACAAGTGTTCCACTCAACTCACATAATAAAGGCCACCCATTCCCTCCAACATTAACTCCCATAAATAAATTTTTAATGACCAAATACTGGAAAAATTCCATAAAAAATCACAAATATATTTCTATAAGACTTAATTAGTGCATAAATCCAATGAATAAGGCCTTTAGTGCAAACCAATAAAGGTTACATGCAGAAGAGGTAACATTCATTAATAAGATGTTTTATTTTATTTCATCCCAAACCCTTTTAAATTTTTATTATAATATGATTATATAATAAAATAAATTTATCCTATATAAATAGATGTTTTTATGTCATGTTTGAGACCAATAAAGACACACAACTCCATCAAATTGGCTATGAAATCATCTTTTTTATGTACAATGGACTATCACCTCGCAAAACCATGTCATTACGTTTTCCGTAACCACCTCTCATGGTTGTGTATGATGATGGATATAAATTTTATAGATGATATATATTGAATTATTATATCTTTTATGTCCTTATATCATATATAACGTTTTACATTCCATCTATATGGGACACCATAATGTCGTTCATGTGTACAGCGGGCCACCACATTGCGAAGCGATGTGATTAGTTTTTCACTAATACATCATAAGGAATGTTATAATGGTTAATAAATTAAATATATGTGATATACATGGGATATTAATTATATTAATGAAACAATAATAATTATAGAAATATAATATTTCACATCATTTTTATATTTTCACTCATAGTAAAAAATGAAAACGTGTTTCATGGATGTGTGGACTACCACCTACTTGATGTGATGTGATTCCTTTTTTCACCACCACATCACTTGGATTATATATATATATATATATATATAAAGTTTTAAACAATTATTATTATTGTGGTATTTACGATATTGTGATTATTATTTAATGTTGAAATATTACTAACCTTTTTTCAAAAATGATCACTGAAAAATTGAAAGGTTACACTTGAGTACGTATGACCTACAGTCTCAAAAATTGCAATGTTATTTAATTTTTCATTTCAATATTTCATGATGGGCTAAAAATATAATGTTTAGGTAGAAATACGATAATTATCTCCATATTATTATTCTATATATGTTTATATAGAGGTATATTTTACCGTATTGAACCCACCTAAGTCATTTTTTCCCCACAAGCAGAATATAGTCCAAACATAATCTGTAAAAATAGTCAATTATGTAATCATATATATCATGTTAATAATTGAAATAACATTAATAATAATCTTTTTAAATGTAATAAATGAAGATAAAAATTATCATAAGTTTATTATTTAGGAATATAAAGTCAAATGTGACATGTCAGACTCAAGGTAAGGGTTCTATATTCTCTCTTTTATTTTAGTAAGATATAATCCATATTCACCACTTATTTTTCTTTGTGGTGAATATAATACACATTAATGTATTTTATTGTTATTTTACTTAAATTTATTTGGATTCTCATTTTTATCTTAGGATATCCCTTCTATGTGGTTTATGGCATCAAAGTTACCAATGTGGTTAGTGTCTTTATCCTGAATTTACCTCCTTTGAGTCATTTATTATGTTATACACATTTACTATTTTATGTGGGGTATATAATTCCTATTTAAAATTTCATATCATGCATCTCCTTATTTATATGGTTTTATATGTTTCATTTAATGTTAATTTTTTTGGACAATTATGATTCAATGTTCAAAGGTAGTAAAATTATTTAATTAAAATCCCATCATTTATCGGGATTGTGTGTGATTATGTTACCGATGTTGAAATATTATAAAACACATGAATTTTATTTTACTATATTAACTCAATATATTTCCTATTAATTTTATAAAGACGTGAAAATTTCAAGGAAAATTTTTTCTTAAACAATTTGGAATTTTACAAGCCTGTGGTTTCTGACGGCACTAGATTCTGAGGCCCGATGTGCCCAGAATCAATTTCCATTGTTTTGTTCGGCTACGTTCAGTATAAGTACGTGCGGGTTTTTCTATCTTTTGAAACGGTCCTCGGAATTGAAATCTGAGGGAACCGATGAAATCATTACACCGGTATTCGCTTAAGGGGACCTTTACCGTAGTTGCGTTTTATGCTGGTTGAGTGTTATTTTTTGGGGGGATTTAGAATAAAATAAATAAAATTTGTAATACAAAACTTTATTTATGATTGGTGGTTATTTCCTCTCAAGGGGTGTTAGAGGTGGAGACCACACCAACATAACATCCCATGAGAGTATATTTGTGATGTGGGTCCCACATGATCCCCTAACATTTCAACTCCTTTAAACCCCCATTAAACCCACTTGATTAATTTTACTACTCTCCCATTAATTATGTGATCTCTTCACCTCCCCCTCTCCCATTAATTTTTTCCAACACTTTTAATTAATGAATTGAATCCTCCAATTAATTAATTAATGTGTTTGAATTTTAAAAATTCATGTGTGAATAAAATAATAGCATTAGAAAATATTTTATTTTGGTACTCCTTGTGATGAGAGGATTTAGGGAGAGCGCATGAGAATTAGAAGAAGGAGTTCCTCTCTTCAATGAAGAACACCATCCTACCAACTAAGAACCTCCAAAGAATGATGATCATATCCTTCGATATTCAGCCAAGCCAAAGGAGAAGGATCCACCTGCAAGGAATGCCGACGACGCGCCATCCTTAGCTCATTCTTCCTACACGTCAACAAATTGACGTTGTATCCCCGTGACAGCATCTTTTGCAACACCCGACTACCGCGAACCTTATTTCGAGGTAGTGGTTCGCATAATTTATAAGTGAATAAATTATCTCTTTTGTGTTGAATTATTTGGAATAACTTCATCCAATTGATACCGCCTAATGGGGAGGCTGGGGGATGAATGAACACAGTCGGACGACCCTATGATGTTTTTCTGTTTTTTTATTCACGATCGAGGCACGTTGGAAGAGGCGGTGACGAACCAAGGTGGCAGAAGCACACCATCCGCGTGGAGAACGCATGCAGAAGAACCATGTCCCAAAACCATGGGCCGCTCGGCCGAAGAAGAACCGGCCGACCGGGCCGGTGGAACCGCGGTACCCCATGGGGTCGTGTTGAGGAAGACCGCGACCCGCCTTCTGCGGGCCGCACGATGGAGGAACCGACCTACAGGAAGCCAGTCGGGCTGGGAAGACCCGTAGTGCCAGGATTGCACTGCATTGATGGAACCACGTCCCGCATGTGCGGGATGCTCGTGCTGGGAAGAACGGTCGGCTGAGGGCGGTCGGATAGGAGGGTGGCGCCGCTCGGAGCCGCCGGTTTCAGTAGTTGGGGTGTCGCGCCGGTCCGAGCTGCGCCCCACCAGGCCGGGTCGCGCCCTTGTGCGGGTTGGGCCGCCTGCCATAGCCCAGGTCGAGCCCAACCAGGCGGGGCCATGCATCATCGGGCCAAGCCGACCCCTTAGATAGGTCAGACCCACCGAGCCAGGACGGGCCAACCCGCAAGCCCACATGGCTTGACGAGCCGGGACCGTTGCACTTAAATGTGAATAACATCATGACCGTGCGTCTGATCGACACACCATCTGTGGAACTAGGACCCTTACAATGAGGTGGTGCGTTTTCGATACTCTAAGTGTGTTTTGGACGAATTTGGAAAATGATCAGGTTTGGAACGAGCGTATTTCCAACCAGGCCCCTGAAACGGAAAATCCAATATCTCTCAGACAGGGAGTCTGATTGACACGCCGTCTATCATGTTGGGTTTCTTTTGTCTAGACGGAACTTCGGGGTACAAAAAATCTAGACATCATGATATTTGATGTGATGAACCCTTTTCTCGAGAAATGGACCCTCCTAGAATTGAGCATGTTGTGTGCGGAAACCCAAGAGATGGCTACGACTGCGACGTCTACCATATTGGAATCCTCCGTGGGTTCGGCGAGGATGACTAACGTACTAGAATCCTCTGTGGGTTCGGCGACGATGAATACCATAATGGAATCCTCTGTGGGTTCGACAGTAATGACTACTGTTCTAGTATCCTACGTTGGTCCGACTGTTTGACTTCTGTTACAGTATCCTATGTGGGTCCAACATAGTAGATGGTCTAGTATCCTATGCAGGTTTGACAACTTAGCTGGTCTAGTATCCTACGCGGGTCTGACAGATTAGATGATTCAGTGACTACATCTGATCATCTTTATCTCTTTATGAAAGATGTATACTTGTGTAAGGTGAGTCTTGCCTTTCAATCATTATCATCGATGTGATTGACTTCATTCTTGTGTGGACTGGGTTGTGCTTGGGCTCGATAGTTGGAGCCAAACTAGGATTGATGACTTAGGTATATGTATAGTCATATACCTAAGTAGAGTTGGTTGATACTTATTGATTGTATAATTCCTTTGTGGTTTATCATTCGTGGTTTCTGGGAGACCTTCGGGGGTCTCGGGGTCCCTACTGAGTATTTATGTACTCAACCCTGTGTGGGCTATGCCTGCACTACGTTGTGTTGGATGCAGAAGATGGACACCACTGATCCTAGTAGAGACTTCTGGAGTTGGACGGTACCTGGAGGTGGACCACATAACGAGACGTACATGGAGAGGACGGAAGGACCCGAGGTGCTGAGAAGACTATCTGTACCCACCTTTGAGGTGGGATTCCCGAAGGACGACTCAATGGTTGCTGATTTTATTTAATGTTGTTGTACTAGTCTTTCAGTCATACTGTACTTACTGTTGGGATTGTATTTCCATAACCTTTATTTTCAGCACTTACTTTTGTTTACAGTTTAAATTTGTGCTTACTTCAGTTTCATATTATATTGTATTTGTATACATCTATAAGGGAAATGCCTTCCCATTATAGGGATTTACGACTTTGGTGCTAGTCGCCATCCACTGACCTATGGAAGGCAGGCTTGGGTTAGTCACGGAATAGGCCCTGAGGACGGTTCGTGACAAATTGGTATCAGAGGAGTCAGTTCTACCGCAGATCTCATGAATCTGATCATTATTTATGTGGAGAAATAGTTTAAAGAGTATTGAGTGTGGTTTTCATTCCAGGGAGTCCAGTGTTGGTGCGGCAGCCGACGTTTCCAAACACCAGGACCATGGCCTCTGATTTCCATATTAGTGCATGAAAAGACAGATTGCATGTGTGATTCAAAACTTTTCTTTTTGGTTACTTTGTGTCATCTCACCAGGTATATTTTTTTGACCATGGGACACCTATTTCATTTCAGGATGGCCACACGAAGGCAGCCAGCTAGGGTTTCGAGTCACGTTCGAGATGGAAGCCCACCGATCGATGAGGCCTCGGTGTAGGGTCCCATCACAGCGGAGGCACCCGCAGTACCACTACCCAATGGGTCAACGATACCACCAGACCCAGTGGCATAGAGTTCACGCCGCATGAGAGCGTTGCATGAGTTCCAGTGACAGAGGCCGCCCAGTTTTCATGGAGAGACAGACCCTCAGGCAACCGAGGATTGGCTGGAGGCTATTGTCAGAGTCTCCAGATTTGTTGGGACACTATCAGACATTATGGTGATCCTTTTCATGAGTCTACTGCACATATTAGTAGGTAGATGGTGGATCCTGATGCTCCATGTGCATGACGAGGCATCTCTACTCTGGACATACATCGAGTGTCTCTTCTGCTCGGAGTTTGTTTCGCACACCCTTCATGCGGTGCGGATTCAGGAGTTACTTCATCTGCGGTAGGGCAGCATGACATTAGCTTAGTACACATCGATGTTTACTGACCTCTGACTCTACTCCACGGACATGGTACGGGACCCATTCTTCTAGGCCTAGACCATTGAGCTGGGACTCTAACATGATATCAGAGCTTCGATGATCTCCCTCAGCATTCCGACGTAGGCGGGAGTGATGGAGTGAGCCCTTATTATGGAGAGATTTCTCGGTGAGCCGAAACCTACAGAGAGTCCCACCACAGGGCCACATGTAGAGAATTCTTCTGTAGATGGAAGCAGACAGTTGATGTAGAGGTCCAAGAGGACCAGGACATTAGGCAAGAAACCACAAGATACATGTCCGGTTGTGCTGGGCACATGGAACAGAGCCAGCTATACGAGGAGCAAGAAATACTATGCAAGCGACGAGTAGCGTCACATGGCTCGGGACTACCCGAGCCGTCATGCAGATTTGTAGTAGACAGTAGAGGGACCTCCCAAGAAGAGGTAGAGGTTTAATCGTGGTGGTCTGCCGGGAGCAGGCGGATGAGGCAGAGGAGCTGCCTGAGCAGCGGGTGGTGGATGATGTTTTGAGGCTTTACCACCACCACCACCAGGATGTCCACCACAACCATAGGGAGCTGGCGGATAGAGGTAGGATCAAATTCAGGTAGTGGAGGCCTACGACCAAGGAGCACCTGAGATAATTTTTGGTACTATCTATGTCTACTCCACCCTTGCTGTAGTGCTTATAGACGTAGGTGCGAGTCAGTATTTTATTGTCGCTTCCCATATTCAGAGCTCAATGTTTTTGAAAATAATAGAGAATTTTACGGCAGTCGACTCAATGATTACGCACCAGAGTCAGCAGTGTGAGCTTACTCTAGGAGGCGAGAGCTTCGGCTGTGATCTTCTTATTGTGGCGTTGAGGTCTTACAACATCATCTTGGGTATGGACTGGTTATCTAAATTCCATGATCAGATCGACTCTATTAGGCACAAGGTGCGGTGTGACTTCACGGATGGGACCAGGTTATCCTTCATTGGTGATAAGGGAGCCTTTGCAGTGCAGGTTGGAATTACACAAAGGAGAGGGAAACTGATCGCACATTAGTTGGCTAGTCTCATCCTTTGGGTGATTGATGTGAAGAGTCTGATTTTTCCTGTTGTGTTGGATCAGTATGCAGATGTTTTTCCTGATGACGTTCCCGGTCTACCTCCTTGTAGAGAGGTACTATTCTACATAGACCTATACCCTGGGACTTCACCAATATCTACTCCTACATATCAAATGGCTCCCACCGAGCTTTTGGAGCTGCAGGTATAGCTAGAGGACTTGTATGGGATGTTATTTATCCGGCCCAGAGTTTCACCATGGGCTTCTCTGATTTTGTTCACCAAGAAGGAAAATGGGAACTTGTGACTATTAGTCGACTACCGTCACCTGAATCTGATGACCATGAAAAACAAGTACCCACACTTGAGGATTGAATACCTCTTTGATCATCTCAAGGGAGCACGATGGTTCTCAAGGATAGACCTCAGGTCAGGTTGTCACCAGCTCAGAGATTGAGATGAGGATGGGAAGAATATGGCCTTTAGGTGTCGGTATGACCACTACGAGTTCTTGGTTATTCCCTTCAGCGTAACTAATGCACCATAAGTGTTCATGTGTCTCATGAACAGAATCTTACAGCCTTACTTCGATCGTTCTGTCATAGTCTTCATCGACGACATACTAATTTACTCGACTATTGAGGAGGAGCACGCCTACCACTTGTGGGTTGTACTAGATACACTCCGAGAGAACCATCTATATAGTAATCTCTCGAAGTGGTAGTTCTATATTCGGGAGGTTCACTTTCTGGGACACGTCATCTGGGAGGCTGGAGTTGCAGTGGATTCAGCGAAGATCGAGGTAGTACTGGCTTGGGATCCATCCAGTAGTGTGATGGAGGTGCGGAGTTTCCTAGGTCTTTCTAGGTACTATCAAAGATTTGTGCCAGACTTCTCTAGAGTTCCAACACCACTTTCAGCCTTGATGAAGAAGGGGAAACCCTTCGTGTGGTCAGAAATATGTCAGCAGATCTTTCAGGAGCTGAGGCAGAGATTGACCATTGCACCAATCTTGAGGCTACTGGAGGAGGGAATGGGGTACGTAGTGTACTGTGACGCATCAGGGACCAGAATCGGGTATGTTTTGAAGCAGGATCGAGCGATGATATCATATGGTTTGCGGTAGTTGAGACAGCATGAGCATAACTATACTACCCATGACTTGGAGTTAGCAGCAGCGGCCTTCGCCTTGAAAATGTGGTGGCACTATCTGATGGGAGAGTGCTTTACAGTCTACTCTGACCACTAGAGTCACAGGTACATCTTATTACAGAAGCATTTAAACCTGAGACAGCGGTGATGGCTCATGTTCTTCTAGGAATATGACTTTTAGATATTCTATACTCCTATTAAGGGGAACGTTGTAGCTGATTCTATACGTAGGATATTGGGCATTCAGCTACTTGGAGAGGTGACGAAGAAGCTAGTCACGTTACAGATATCCTTTGGGGATATAGACGGAGTAGCCTTTAAATAATCACTCAGAGTCACTCCTCCACTGCTTCAGTGAGTCAGAGCGGAACAACATGCGGACGTTGACTGTGAGATGTGACCTTCTCATATATCCATAGGGCAGGCACCTGATCAATTTTATGAAGGAGGGTATCACATCATCCTCTTCAGGGGATGTACTATGGTACCAGTTGAACTACATGATGAAGTGCTAAGGGAGTTTTAGACTTCCCCTCTTGAGGTACATCCTAGAGTCGCGAAGATGTACCATGATTTCAGACAACAACACTGATGTCCGGGTATGACAAAGGCTATAGCAGAGTTCGTTTCACGAATCCTCACTTGTTAGTAAGTGAAGGTGGAGCACCAGGTACCAGCAGGCGTGGTACAACCCTTAGAGGTCCCAGAGTGGATGTGGGATGGGATATCCAAGGATTTCGTGATGGGGATTCAACGTACATCCAGAGTACACGACACTATCTAGGTGATTGTCGATCGACTCACCAAGTCGGCCCACCTACTACCGATCAGAGAGCAGGGATCAGTAGAGATATTGGGATGCCTCTAAGTTCAAGAGATCGTAGGGGTTCATGGTGTTTCATTGTCTATCATTTCTGATCATGATGCTCATTTCACTTCCTGGCTATGGAAGGGGTTACATGTGGATTTTGGAACGGAGCTACATCTGAGCACCACCTTCCATCCTCAGATGGACAGCCAGACTGAGAGGACCATTCAGACTCTCGAGGACATGCTCCGTGTAGGTGTCCTTGACTTTGGTCGCAGCTGGGAGGATCACCTACCCTTGGCGGAGTTTGCGTACAACAACAGATATCACTCTACCATTGGGATGGCACCTTACGAGGCATTGTATGGCCGACCTTTCAGATCACCTCTATACTGGACTGACCAAGGGGAGTCAGCACTTGTAGGACCAGATATGGTTCAGGCTATGACGGAGAAGGTGCATATCATCCAGGAGAGGATGAAGACTACACAGAGCAGACAGAAGACATATGCTCATAGGATACAGAGACCACTAGTGATTGAGGATGGTGACCACGACTTCCTACAGGTATCACCTCAACGGGGTCTACGGAGATTTTGTCGGGGCTTCATGTTATCTCTGCATTTCATAGGACCTTTATAGGTCCCCAGTAGAGTAGGCAAGGTTGCATACTGTTAGGCCCTTTCACCTCAGTTGCACCGGGTGCATGACGTCTTCCACATATCTCAGTTGAGGAGATACGTGCATGAACCATCCCCCATCACCGATCATGGAGATTTGGACATTGATGACGGGGAGAAATTCTCGAAGGTCCCGATGGAGATCGAGGATCGTTATAAGGAGGTCCTATGTGGGTGGTCGATTCCTCTGGTGCGCATTTGCTGGCAGCACGAGAACCTCCAGGAGAGCACATAGGAGCAGGAGGATCAGATGCGAGCTCAGTACCCCCATTTTTGCCCCTAGGGTGTGTGGTAGCTTTATGGAGACGTAAATCCCTAAGGTGGGAGTAATATAGGGACCCATAAATTTCAATGAAACTTTTTTCATAAATACTTTGGAATTTTGTGAGTCTGTGGTTTTTGACAGCACTTGATTCCTAGGCACGGTGTGCCCGGAATCAATTTCTTATGTTATGTTCGGGTATGTTCTGTAAATGTACGTGCAGGTTTTTCTATATTTTGAACTTTTTCTCGAAATTGAAATTTGAGGGCATCGATAAACTCGCAGCGCCGGTATTCACTTAAGTGGACCCTTACCGCTGTTGCGTTTTATGCGGGTTGAGAGTTATTTTTTGGGGGATTTAGAATAAAATAAATAAAATTTGTAATACAAAATTTTATTTATGTTTGGTTGTTATTTACTCCGAAGGGGATTTTGAGGTGGGGCCCACACCCATATAACCTCACATGAGAGGATATTTGTGAGGTGGGCCCACACGATCCCCTATCCTTTCCACTCCCTTAAACCCCCATTAATCCCCCTTGATTAATTTGACAACTCTCCCATTAATTATGTCATCTCCTCACCTCCCCCTCTCCCATTAATTGTGGGAAACACTTTTAATTATTGAATTGAATCCTATAATTAATTAATTAAAGTGTTTGAATTTTAAAAATTCATGTGTGAATAAAATAATAGCCATAGCTATTATTTTATTTTGGCACTCATTGTGTTCAGAGGATTTTTGGAGAGCTCTTGAGAATTAGAAGAAGGAGTTCCCTTCTTCAACAAAGATCACCGTCCTTCCCACAAAGACCACCGAATAACGGCGATCATCTCCTTCGATCTTCAGCCATGCTAATGGAGAATGAGCTACCCTCAAGGAATGCCAGCGATGCACCATGCTCAAATTCTTCCCTGAAATCAACGAAGTGATGCCGTCTCCCCACCACGTTGTTTTCTGCGATGCCCGACTACCGCGAAACATATTTCACGGTAGGGGTTTCTTATAATTTATAAGTGAATAGATTTTTTAATTTTTGTTTATTCTTTGGAATAACATCGGCCAATTGAAACCTCCTAACGTGGAGGGCGTGGGCTGAACAGACACGGCTCGATGACCATCCGATGTTTTCAATTTTTTTATTTGTGATGGAGATGCGTTTGAAGAGGGAGCGATGAACGAAGGTGGAAACCACGTTACAGACACATGCGGAAGAACCACGGCCCGCAATCGCGGGCCGCTCGACTGAAGAAGAACCGGCCCACTGAAGCCGGCCAAGCTGGTGGAACCGCAGCGCCCCTTGGCACTGCACTACGGAAGACCGCATCACGCATTCTGTGGGCTGCTCGCTAGAAGAACCAGCCGGAAGGCGGCCGACTGGGCTTGGAAGACTCGCGATTCCATGAGGGCATCGCGCTAAAGGAACAGTGGCCCACCCGTGCGGGCCGCTCGTGCTGGGAATACTGGCTAGCTTTGGCCGACCAGACAGGAGGGCGGCGCCACTCTGCGCCGTCGGTTCAAGAAGTCGGGGGGTCGCACCAAACCGGGCAGTGCCACGCCAGCCGGGCTGAGCCCCACATCATCGAGCCGGGATGAACCATTAGATCAGTCAGACCCTCCGAGCCAGGATGGGCCGACCTGCTAGCCCACTGGGATTGACTGGCCGGGCCCGTTTCACTTAAATGTGAATAACTTCACGACTGTGTGTCCGATCGATGTGTCGTCTGCGGCACTGGCACCCTTACGACAAGGCAGTACTTTTATGATACTCTAAGGGAGTTTTGGATGACATTGAAAAATGGACGGCTTTTATATGAGCTTATTTTCAACCGGGCCCCTAGAACAGAAAGGCCAGTATCTCTCAAACCAGGCATCTGATTGACGCACCGTCTATCACATTGGGTTTATTTTGTCGAGACAAAACTTTAGGATAAATAAACTATAGACTTTGTGATAGTTGATGTGATGACCCCTTTGCTCGAGGAGACGACCCTCCTGGAATCGAGAGTGTTGTGTGTGTGATCCCTAGAGCTGGCTGCGACTGTGACGTTATCCATACTGGAATCCTCAGTGGGTTCGGCGATGACGACTACTGTATTGGAATCATCCCTTGGTTCTGCGATGATGAATACCGTACTTGAATCCTCTGTGGGTTCGACGATGACGACTATTTTTCTTGTATACTACTTGGTTCTGATAGTTTGACTTCTGTTCTAGTATCCTACATGGGTCCGACATAGTATATGAATTAGTATCTTACGTGGGTCCGACAACTTAGCTAGTTTAGTATCCTATGTGGGTCTGATAGCTTAGATGAATCAGTGACTACATCTGATCATCTTTTTCACATTACGAAAGATGTATACCTATGTGAGCTGTGTCTTGACTTTCAATCATTATCATCGATATGATTTACTTCTTTCTTGTGTGGACTAGGTTGTGCTTGGGTTCAAGAGTTGGAGCCGAACTGGGATTTAAGACATAGGTATATGTAAGGGAATATACCTATGTAGAGTTGGTTGATAATTCGTGATCATATCATTCATTTGTGGTTTATCCTTTGTGGATTCTGGGTGACCATAGGGGGTCTCGGGGTCCCTACTAAGTATTGTTATACTCATCCCTACACGGGCTATGCCCGCACTACGTTGTGTTGGATGTAGATGATGGACAACACTGATCGGGGTAGAGACTTGTGGAGCTAGACGATACCCGGAGGTTGAACACTTAATGAGATGTACACGGAGCAGACAGACGGACCCGTGGTGCTGAGGAGACCATCTGTATCCACCCTTCAGGTGGGATTCCCGGAGGATGACTCAGTGGTTGCTGCTTTAATTTACTGTTGTTGTACTAGACATTCAGTTGTACTATACTTACTGTTGGTCTTGTATTTCCATCCCCTTTCTTTTCAGCACTTACTTTTCTATACATTTTTACATTGTGCTTACTTCAGTTGCATACTCTATTGTGTTTGTTTACTTCTCTAAAGGTAATTCCTTCCTGGTATAGGTATTTACACCTTTGGTGCTAGTTTCCAGCCCTTGTCCTATGGAAGGAGGGCTTAGGGTAGTCACGACAACGTCCCCGAGGATGGGTCGTGATAAATTTTCTCATTTTCAATTTTTGGTACATAACATGTTTGAGAAATTTTTTGATGAAAATATTACTACATTTCTCAATTCGATTGAAAATATGTTTTCTTCTAAAACATGTTCTCTAAAAATGTTTTCAAGTTTATTTATCCACATAAAAATTATTTAGAAAATAAATTATTAAAAAATTGCTCATTCTTAAAAATATTTTCAATGAAATCATCTTTTCTCTTTCTAAACAAGGAACTTTTCTATCCTTTTTATCATGAAAATGTAATGTTATTTAGGGCATGTATAAAATTAACCACCAAAATGACCGTCATTTAATTTAATCTTACTCTATATTTTTACATGTTTATTTTAATGAATTATTTTAATAATATTATTAAAATTAATATTTTTTATAGTGTTTTTCAAAGAAAAACATTTTCAAAATTGGTTTATGTTATAAAAATTGAGTTTCAAAATGAAATTTATATTTTATTCATTATATTTTTAATGTTATTTTAATGGTATCTGTAATAATAAATGTAGAAAACCATTTTTTTACTTACGATCTCAAGAGGAAATTGTTTAATGATACCATCCTAATTCATTATTCAGAGGGATTAATATTTTTTCAATGATATTTTCCTAGAACCTATTTTAGTTCCATGGGTTAACCATGTTTCAAAAGAATTTTCATGAAATCTATTTTTATTCTATAAGTTAATCATGTTTCAAATAGATTTACTTAGAACCTGTTTAATTTCATCATTTTAACTATGTTATGAAAGCAATAATGATGGTTTTCTAGATTTGGATGATAATATGCATGCTATTTTTACATTATTCAATTTTTTGTTGTTGAACATTACTGATACAATGGGAAGCCTTGATAGTGTGCAGTGAGACCATGAAAAAATTATTTGATGACCTGAACCATATAAAATTGGGTGAGACTATTAGATATTATAAAATGGGGCGGCAAGTATAGCACTGGGTGATCCTTTTATATGTTATATTACAAGTGTGCTCAGATAGTGCCCCAATACATTGGATAATGATTAAATTGGTTGTTGGTTGTATGGTCATTCCAATTAAAATGGGTTTTATAAGTTTTTATGAATATTATTTTCCAGGTTATTAAAGGGGTTTTAATTGATTTCTATGGGGTTATAAATTGTCTTATGATCATGATTGATATAACATGGATGATGTTTATTAATTATGATAACCCTTACCTATCCCTTGTTTTCATAATTGATGATCCAGGTTTTTATGGGTCTATGTTCATTTATGATTCACTAATACACTATGATTATTGTGGCATAACCTTATGAATGTGTTATTGTGATTGATGACATTCAATCATTAATGATTATGTATAACCTTGTTGAGAATTTTACCAAACCCAACATATGATTCCCTATCCCCATGTTAAAAAAATTATGATGAACAAATTATGTCTATAAGGGATTTATTATTTAAGATGTTGATAACCTAATGTAAATTAAAAAAATATTGGTATAAATTGAGAGGATGATCATCATTATGATCCTTTAATTTGTGAATCTAATTTTAAATGAATTAGTCCTAATTATCTTAAACTCTTAACCTAATAGGTCTATTAATATGTAAATGATCCCATATTTATTCATCATGTTCTAATTTTTGAATAGTGGTAGTGGGTTCCCCTACTTCAGTATCAAATTTAAAATGTAAAGTTAATTAATATAGAATTGGGTAATGGAGTGAGGTATATATGTTGTTATTTTTGTTATCAGATAAGTGTATATATAAAAACAGAGATTTGTAGTTTTTCATGTGATGATATATGTAGTTTTATGGATACCTTTGTAGACCTATAATATTAGGAATGATCATATGTTCAATGTATTGGACACCTCCCCTATGGGATTGAAGTAGTAAATATTTTGATATTATGAATGTCATTTCTTGAGTTTCGTTTTTTGGGTCGGTTTATTAGTAACCCCTTGGACTGACATGAAGTTTTATTTTCAAAGAAATTATTTTTTCATGTTAATAAATTGGAATAAAGAATCCTAGATGAAAACCCACTAAATATATCATGATGGTGGGGATTAAACCCAAGACTAATGAATGATAAGGTTTTTGCGCCTACCTTAAGACAAAATGATGTCCTAGTTAGTATAACATTTTTCAAGGTAGAGATTACGATTATTTCAAAAACATATGGGATTTTATTTTAGGAATAAGGGTTAATTTATCATGGAGAAATATATAACCGAGTCCCATTAATCATTGGGTTTTGAACATAATCCTATAATTATTAAACAATATAAAAATTATAAATATGTGGAATTATTTTGATTGAAGTTTAGATATTTTAGTTGAAATTTTAAAATTAATGATTGAATGTTTATTTATATCAAGAATTATATGAAAATGGGCTAACCATTTTGGTTTCATTAATTTTTATAGGTAATAAGGATAACTTGTTATCAAATTTATAGATTTGTTGTCCTTAAAACAATTTTTTGTGCTTTAGGAACAAAAAATTCATCCTAAATACACATTTTTTAAAGAAAATATGAGATTTTGGTGTAAATGGATTAAAGGATGCAATTATTTTCATCAATTATATTTCCCTATTCTCTAGGTCTATAGGGAATTTGAAATCATCAACTATAGGAAAATGATTTTAAAACTAGAGTATTATCCTTGTACCTTCATTTCTGACTAACTGATGGACTTTGAAATCATCATATATTTATGGTTTTGAGTCTCTTAACTTTTCATTGATCATTTACTTGCTTGTGATCAATTATCTCATACACTCTCAATAATTATTTGTTGTTTTCCTCTATTACCATATATGTTATCTTATTTGGAAACCTAGTTATTTGTTTTTAAAAATGACCATCATACAAATCTTTTATCTAATTAAGAGGATGTTTTATTAACCCGTTTTAGGATGTGGGTTTACAAAAAAATTATTTTCCATTTACAACCGCTGATTACAGAGATAAATTTTAGATTATAAGGATAAAATTTATTAAGGGGGAGATATAAAATCATGATATATTAGAAGAAGAATATTATATTCGAGAGGGTAAAGTAAAGGAATCACTATATTCATCTTGTGTTACATGCAACACCTGAATTATTATGTGTTACACACAACCCAGATATTTTTATTTTTGATAGCGTATTCAACACACAATACTATGCTTAAACAACCTATTATACGTATTATCATAATAACCTAACCATTGGAATAACATGCATGCAAATTATAAATTATATTATAAAAATATGGTCTACACATGTATATATAATAAATTTTGAAGTGGAAAATTAATTAAGAAAGAAAATAAAACAGTCATGAAAATAAATAGAAATATTTTTATAAAAAACTATTTTATTGCACACAAGTGTTCATTATACCAGTAAATAAAAAAAATCTCTTTTTTAGAATATATTAATAAAATTTATATATATTATATATTACATAATATGTTTAACTTCAATCATATGTGTTTTTTAGATATGAGATAAAAATAAATCAAATTTTAAGCTTAAACCTATTTTTAAGAAATTTTTATTATTTTTATGGTGCACTTAGTAAATTTTTTCACTTTTATAATTTATATTTGAAAAAATAGAATTAATGTTTTTATGTAAATATAAAAAAAATTGTTTGATATTTTTGGATTTTTGGGAAAATATTCATTTTTATGTTAATAGTAAAAAATAACAGTTTTTGTAAAAGGGCATTTTATTTTTAATAATTAATGTAATATAAAGGTTCTAATATGTTTTTAAGTAAAATAATATATATTTAATAGAATAAATTAATTATTAATCAATTTTAAGCTGGTTATAAATATAAGTTTGTTTTTGGATTTATAAATGATTTTTTTTGTAAAACAAAATTAAAATGTGTAGTGTGTCCCTATATAAATTAATTTAAATAACCCATAATGGTGAATATTTTAAATGGAAGGTATATAGTATATTTAATAAAAAATTAAATTAGTTTGATTTTATTATTATTATTATTATTATTCAAAATGTAAATATGGAATCTTATTTTTTCTAGAAATATTATTCTTAAAAACTCACTGTCTCGCTACATCTACAAGATTAATATTAAGTTAAAATTTTCCACATCAATGAATTAAATTTGTAAACATTTATTCTAATTTTTTAATCACAGTAACATATATATTATTATTATTCCAACTTAATTTTTGAACATAACTATTTTTTAAAATAGGTAAAATTAATTAAAGTGATTAATGTACAAATGAGTTTATATTGTGTATAAAATTTAAACTTAAGGGGCCTAATAACCTATAAACATTTCCAACACCACTTTTATGTCCATATATAGTACTTATAACTTCTAGGTCCAAGTGTTTGTAGAATTATTGGTGCATGGTTACTTGAATAAAACAATGGTTTATTTAATTGTTTCAAAAACATGAATAGTATGACACTCACATCACTTATAAAATGCCTTCCCTATCCTCCACTCTTCACACTAACAAAGCCATTTGGATAGAAAAATAGATACTCAAATTCATTACCCAAATTCCACCAACTAATCTAATATGCCTTAATTTTGGATGATAATTGAGTAAGAAATGCTTTTTTTCTATCCAAATGGTGTTACCTGAAGAAGAGGTAATGTTTATCAACTAGAATTTTGTTTTTATTTCATTCAATAGCCCCATTAAATTATAATTATAAAAGGAATTGATAAATCTTAGTCACCCATGTAAGATCCTACAATTGGAATATTATTGGATTGAGAAAATAAATGGATAACCATATAAATTATTAGAGTTAGAAATTGGAATAGATAATATATTTTGGAATTATAACATCCACTTGGAAAATATTTCATAAGAGACCCCCTTTAATGTTATAATTGTATATAATTTTGAATTATCATAACATAAAAAAATTATTATAGAAAAAATAACTAATGATACAGTGATTGATTTCCATGCCCATCTACCTCATCAAAAATATTATTTGGAATAGCCAATTGGAACAAACCAAATTAAGGGAAAATGAGTAAATCATTTCCACTACCCTATCATAAATTCTCATTAAATATTTTTATCTATTTATCCTAATTTAATAACTAAATTTGTCAACACATATAATTAGACCATCATTTTTAAATAATTATATAATATTATAGTAAGGCATTATTATTTATATTTCAATGAAATTATTCTATTGATGTTTGTAATTTAAATATGATATTAGGTAGATACTATTAAGAATATTAACATTTATTTATCATTAAAGTTCTCTCCATAAGAGGCACTATTATTTATTTTTTGAAAATCATAACTAATCAGTAATTTTTTATGAAGTGATTAATAACTAATTTCATTTAAATCATCTCCAAACAGGACAAATCTAATAAAATTAACTCAGCATAGATACATGAATTACTTGAATTGATTTGTTTTATAGATTACCATAAAATGGTAGTTACACCACTTAGAAACAAATATCAATATTGAAATCTGTATTTATACTGATCAAATGAATATATACAACTGGAAGAAAAGTCCATTTTTGGGGTTGAACCATAATATTAAAATAATAATTAATCAAGTATTCTTTGGTGTTATCTTAATATTTTATTGATACAATTAAAATGTTGACGAATATGAGATGACACCTTGTGATTAATTAAATTCACCTAAAACAATATATCTAAAATTTTATTATTCTAAAGGCATAATATATCTCTAATATCACTAAAATTTGGTTATTTTGGAACAAAATATTATATGTTATCCCCTATATTTATAAAATGTTTTTTTGAATCAATATATTGTTATTGAAACTGGGTCAAATAACCTAAAATGGTGCGGAATTAGTGTATGGTGTATTGAAACAATTCCCATTTCTATCTTATTTAATTATTTAATTGAGCCATATTCAATATTTCTCATGTCATAGTATATATATGTATATTTAATATCATATAATATACAAAATAGTTTTACATGGTTCTCGCTAATCTGGATAGTCCAAGGAGAAAACAATGGTGATGCGCTAATGTGAAAAAAACCTATAATTGAACTAATGTTGAAATGTGCATATAAAACTCTCTATTTGTTTGGGTTCTTTACTAATGTTGAGTTAAATTCTCAAATCACTCTATGAAGAAATCTTCCTATTATTTCTTTAATAAATTGTGACAACCAGGACCCGGTGACAGCACAGACACCCCGCCTTAACAAAGTCGTCGGGTCCTTGCCTATCAGGTACCACCAGTTGCCCCTGCAGACACATAGGGCCCACCCCAGGGTCCACCGACATGCCTGAACGGGTTATCTAACTAATGAGACTCCCCACATTCCAACACATATCTTTTCCAGTGTGCATTGTCCTCACTCACACACACCCTGGGAGACATTCTAGAAAGTCACCCATCCTGATTAAAACTCCAGGACGAGCACGCTTAACGGTGGAGTTCTAATCAGACAGGCTCCCGAAAAAAAGGTGAGCCATTTTGACAAGAGTCATATAATTTAGTCATTTAACCCTTTGTCATTTGGGTTTGTTACATTCTCCCCCTTTAGATCACAACGTCCTCATTGAGGGCCCTTCATCTCAACCCATGTAGTGCACCACACTTATGGTTGGGTACCACCTCTAATACCAAATGTGACAACCGGGTCCCGGCGATAGCATAGACACCCCACCTTAACAAGGTCGCAGGGTCCTTGCTTACCGGGTTCCAATAGTTGCCGCCACAGACACATGGGGCACACCCCAGGGTCCACCCACATGCCTGAACGGGTCATTTGACTAATGCCAGTCCCCACTGGCCAACACATGTCCTTTCCATTGTGCTTTGTCCTCACTCACACACACCATAGAAGAAATCCACAATGGTCACCCATCCTGATAACTACTCCATGCCAAGCACACTTAACTGTGATGTAAAGACCCATAAATTTCAAATATATTTTTTTTCTTAATTTATTTGGAATTTTATGAGTACACAGTTTCTTACGGCACCTGATCCTAAAGCCCAGTGTACCGGGAAAAATTTTCTAAAGTTTAGCTCGGGTGTGTTCATTGAACGAATGAGCAGGTTTTTCTATCTTTTGAACCGGTGCTCGGAATTCAAATATATGGGAACCAATGAACTCGCAACGCTGTTAATTTCTAAAGGGAACCTTTACCATAGTTGTGTTTGTGCGGGAGGAGAAGTTAAAATTTAAAGATTAAATAAGAAGTGAATAAAATTGGGGAACAATTTTATTTTATATATTTGGAAGTTAATCCCTCCCATGGGAAGTTTTTGGTTGGGCCCACGACAAACCAACTTCCCATGTGTGGATACTTGAAAGGTGGGGCCCACATGAGCCCCAACATTTCATCTTCCCCAAACCCCCTTGAACCCCCAACATTATTTTTTTAATTCTTCTTAATTGTCTAACTCTTACTATCCTCTCTCTCTCTCTCTAACTCGTGCCAAACCACCTTAATAAAGATATTGAACCTATCCAACTAATTAATTATGTGTTTTAAATTTTTAATTTTGAGAGCATGGAATGTTTGATTAAAATAAGAGTAAGCCTCATTTTAATTGGGTTGGAAATTTTTGTGTGGAGAGGAATGGAGAGCTCTTAGGTTTATGAAGAGCACCAACTCTCCGACGAAGAACGACCATCCCTCTCTGTGAAGAACGCTTCCCGGTTCTCCATCAAGGGAGCAGACACTGCCGTTGGGAATTCACCAATGACAATGTGTCATCTTTTCTTTTTGACGCGACAAGAGAGAAGACGCCTCTTCTTTTTCGAGGGTGCTCCGACAACGATGAAATCAACACCGCCATCCACAACACTTTCCTACCGCAAATCTTAGCCAAGGTAGGGGGTTTTCGTATATAGTGTATATGTGATTTATACCTCGTGCATGGGTATTTAATTGCTGGGTGTTTATATAATTTATTTTGAATAAACTAAACCCTTTTCATTGATAACTTTCAGAATGAGACTCTATTGCGGAGGTTACAGGCTAACGATCATGCCCGGACCCTCTGTTAGTTTTTTCGTTTGTGCACGGATTGACGGGCGATGATTAAACATGCCACAACGGCGATTTGAAGTCGGCGCAGGGAAGAGCAGGTCCTGGGAGAGACACGGGCGCAGACGGTGGGTGAATCTGACCATCGGAGAATGTCCGGTGGTCCGAAGAGAGCGCTGTTGGTGCACCGCCGGAACAAATCCGCTGCGGCGGCGGAAAAACCGGAACGGCGCGGCCGTTCTTGAAAGGGAGTGGTGCAGCTTCATGCCGTGTCAGCGGGCCGCCAAGCCCCCCCCCCCCCCCCCGGGTCAGGCCGGGGTGGGCCCCACGGACTGGACCACCTGCGCTGTGCCGGGCCACACCCAACCGGGCCGGACCCAGACCCGGGTCGGGTCGACCTAGGGTGTGGTGGGCTGGGTTGGACCGGGCCCAGACCCCCTATTTTCGGACTGTTTTTGATTAAATGGACATAAATTGATCTAAGGACCTTCGATCGACGCACCGTCAGTTGAGTAGGATTCCTTGGATCAAGAAAGCATGTTTCCGTATATTAAACTAAATCTTTTAGCAATTTTTTTTATTATGGTCGGGTTGGTTCGAACCCAATACCAACCGGGCACTCGAAGCGGAAACACTTATAACTTGAGCTCTGGACGTCCGATTGATGTTTTGTCGACTTTGTTGGATTCCTCATGATGATAAGGTTCTTTAAGTATACTTCACCTGAGGTTTGAAAGAAGTTAGATTATGGCCAGGTTGGATTGTACCCGATATCCAACCAGGCCCCAGAGAAAAATGGTTAATAACTCACAGATCGGGTGTCTGATTGATGCAACTTCTGCTACATTGATATACCTATGACGTGACGAGTCTTTGTGATACTTCTTCCTGGGACTTCGTGACACTTGGGGTGTCAACCAGTGGCTCGTGGAGTGGATGCTCCTGCAGACGAGCATACGGAGTACGGTGCCCTTGTAGCTGGCTGAGACCTGATGACTGCTTGTACGATTCGATTCGGAGTGACTTGTATTGCCTAGTGGGGAGCACTACTGTGTTTGGACGGAATACCCATCATGGGGAGAACTACAGTTTTTGGGTGGCAGACCTACGGTACTCGACATAAGGAATACCTCTGTAGGCTATGAGGGGAGCACTTCTTTGTGAGGTGGCAAACCCATGGTGGAGGAGCACTACATTGTGAGGTGGAAGACTCGTGGTACTCGATAGGAGGAGTACCTCAGCAGTCTAAGGTTAGTGGGTGGCATCTTGGAGTCGTGGCAGGACTATTATGCTCGACAGAGGAGGAGTTCACCAGCATCCATGTTTTCTTCATCATGAATAAAAATCCTGGTTTGAGCTGAGTCAATGACTTTTGTGTTTACCTCATGATTGAGATGGGTAACTTGATAACTTATGTATATGTATGGGAATATAAATAGGTAAAGGTTACCTGTTGAGATCATTATTTTTGGTTTATCCTTGTTGGATTTAGTGAGACCTTGAGTGTCTCGGGGTCCATACTGACTATCGTTATACTCACCCCTACACGAGCTATGTTCACACCTCGTTGTGTTGGATGTAGAATACGGACATCACTGATCGTGGTTGAGGCTTGTAGTGCTAGATGTTACCTATAGGTGGAATTCCTGATGAGACGGTACCCGGAGGTGGACTTCATGACCAGATGGTACCCGAAGGTGGAATAGATGACAAGACGGTACCTGGAGGTGACAGACATACATGGAGAGCTGAGGTGTCCATCTGTACCTACCCTTCAGGTAGGAACTCCAGAGGACAATCCAGGAGCATCTTAACACCTTCCTGTGGTGTTGTCATTTCAGTTGTACTTTTCTATTAGTTGTAGATGTACCTTTCTATTGGGCTTTTATTTTTGGCCCCTTTGAACTTCCATCACTTTTGTTGTACTGCTTACTTAGTGTTTGCTTCTGCTTGATCTCTGGTTGTATGAGTTTTCGTTTTATAAAGTCAATGCCTTCCCAGTTATTGGGATTTAGGCCTTTGGAGCTAGTCACCAGCCCCTGGACAATATAAGGGGGTCTTCAGGTAATTATGAAATGGGCCCTAGGGGACGGGTCATGACAATTGGTATCTGAGGAGTCGGTTCTACCAAAAAACATAGGACTCTGATATTTTCATTCTGTGAAGAAATAGAGTTAAGGGTACTAAGTGTGGTTCTTAGTTCAGGGAGTCCAGTATTGGTGCCGTGGTCGATGTATCCATACACCAGGACCTAGACTACTGATTTCCGACTCAGTGCAAGAAAACACAGATTGCTTGTGTTTTTTGAAATGTTTTCTTTATGTCAGCTCAACCAGGTCGACTCAGTAGGTTTTAAATTGTTTTACCATGTCGCATCTGTTCAGGATGTCTCCACGCAGACAGTGAGTTGGATTTCCAATAGAGTACACGATGACGGCCCACCGAGCGACGAGGCTTTGGTGTAGGGCCCTATTGCTCTGTTGGCACCTTTGGGTGGTGTACAAATAGCACCAACACCCATTGGGCAGCAGATTCCACCAGCTGTACTAGCGGATGGCGCACGCTGACAAAGTGTGTTGCAATAGTTCCCGCACTAGAGGCCTCTGAGGTTACGATGCGATATTTATTCCCAGGCAGTAGAGGATGTGATAGAGGAAATTTCTAGAGTTCTACACCTAATTTAGACACAAGTAGAGCATTTGGTGATCTTAGCTACTAGTGTTTCCTAGTGAGTGACCATGAGGATGGTCGACATTGTGATGGTACTTCGGTACGTAGACTGATGCCTGAGATAGTATCTTCGTGTACTGATCCAGCTATATCACTACCTGTTGGTTAGAAGTTTCAACTAGAGGTACCGATAGATGGAACATGTAGGTTCATTGCCTTACATGTGTTTCAGCATCAGATACCCCATAGGTTCTGAGGCGAGCCTGACTCGAAGGCGGCTGAGGACTCATTTGAGGAGGTGGTAGAGAATTTTCTAGAGATTATACAGCTTCGGTAGGATTACATGTCGGTAGCTGAGTATTCACCGAGGCGTACAGATCATTCCTGGTACTTGATGACTGTGATTCGATCAGTGCTTGAGAGCTCAAACCTCAGAGCAAGGTTTTCTTTTACGTATATCAGAGCATGTACTTTTCCTCTACACATTCCTACCTATGTTAGGGAGCTAGAGAGAACCTTTGTGGTTGAATGTTTAATGGCTGAGTGGATCCAGCCATTGAAGGTTAGTAGTGGGAAAACAGGAAACTGGTGCCAGTCTCAGATACTTGTTCATGTAAAATGTTTCAAGAAGAAGAAGTGTTAAGGATAGATGAATCTTCAGAGCAGCAGACGTGGAAGCAGATCTAGGAGAGCAGCATGAGTTGGTGACCATTACGATATGTTACAACCACCTACCTTTGTAGTCCTCGCAAGGCTCAGGGAGCAGGAGGGCAAGGGAAGAGAGTGTTTGCATGCAGTCAAGGAGTTCAACCAAAAGGCTCTAGGAATGATTCAAGGAATGATTTGTGTCTACCACTAGCTTCCGTATCAACATACCTTTATACAAATGATTCCTTCCTTCCATGAATCTTTTCTCAGACCTAGAGTTTACGGTTAAAATCGTTTACTTGACCCTCACATCTGGAGATACCTTTGGGAGGAGACTCAATAATCACGCTTACGCCGACGGTGTGACCTGGCCCTTGAGGCGAGAGTTTTGGTTGGAACCTCTTGGAGGCAGTGTCGAGGCCTTACGACTTTAGTTTGGGTATGGACTGGGCAACCATAGTTCATACATATATTGATTATATTAGTCCAAAAGGTTGGGGATTACCTACAATGTTGGGATGAGTTTTCCTTGGTCTGTGAAAAGGAAACCCCAGGCAGCACAGGATGGAATCATGCATAAGTGGGAGAGGTTTTTCCCTCATGAGTCGGCCAAACATATATTTGAGCCAAACATCTCCAGAGTTGTTGCACCACTTTTAGCATTAACGAAGAAGGGGAAAAATCGTTGTGTGGTCCGGGAAATTCCTATACATATTTTCATGAGATGAGGTAGAGGTTGACCAGTGCGCCCATTTTGAGGCTACCAGAGAAGGTGCAAATCATCCAGGAGCGGATGAAGACTACACAGAGCAGGAAGAAATCCTATGTTGATAAAAGACAGGACCACTAGAGTTTGAGGATGGAGACCACATTTTCTTACAGATCTCACATTGATGAGGTCTATGGAGATGTGTAATAGGTGGTAAGTTAACTCATAGGTTCATCGGACCCTTCTAGGTCCTCAGTAGGGTGGGCAAGGTGGGTTACCTCTTGACCTTTCCACCACGGTTGCACTTGGTGCACGAGGTCTTCCACATATCTCAACTGAGGAGATACGTGCACGACCCTTCACACATCTTCGACAACAGTGAGATGGACATCGATGATGGGGAAACATTCACGGAGGTTCTAGTGCAGATCGCAGATCGACAGGATCAGTTCCTACGTGGATGGTCGATTCCTCTGGTGCACATTTGTTGGCAGCAAGGGAACCTCTAGGAGAGCACAGGCAAGCAGAAGGCTCAGATGTGTGCTCATTACCACTTTTTTTCCCATGTTGGTTTTGAAGCTTTATGGGGATGTAAATCCTAAAGGGGGGAGTAATTTAAAGACAAGTAAATTTCGAGGGAATTTTTTTTCTTAATTTCTTTGTAATTTTACGGGTACGCAGTTTCTAACGGCACCTGATCCCAATGATCGGTGTTCCCAGAATGTTTAGCTAGGGCACATTCATTGAACGAATGAGTTAGTTTTTCTATCATTTTAACCGGTGCTCAGAATTGAAATCCAAGGGCACCGATGAACTCGCAACGCCGGTAATTGCTTAAGGGGACCATTACCTCAGTTGTGTTTGTGCGGGAGGAGAAGTTAAAATTTGTGGATTAAATAAAAAATGAATAAAATTGGGGAACAATTTTATTTTATATCATTGGAAGTTAATCCCTCCCATGGGACGTTTTTTGTGGGGCCCACAACCAACCAACTTTCAATGTCTGGATTCTTGTAAGTGGGTCCCACAAGAGCCCCAACCTTTCATCTTCGACAAACCCCCTTGAACCCCCCATAATTATTTTGTTAATTCTTCTTAATTGTGTAACTCTTCCTCTCATGTTTTTCTCTCTCATTAACTCGTGCAAACCCACCTTAATTAATAGATTGAACCTATTCAATTAATTAATTATGTGTTTTAAATTTTGTATTTTGAGAGATTGGAATTTTTTATAAAAATCAGAGTATGTCTTATTTTAATTGGGTTGGAAATTGTTGTGTTGAGAGGATTGTAGAGCTCCTGAGTTTTTGAAGAGAACCAACTCTCCGACGAAGAATGACCATCCCTCTCGGTGGAGAACGCTCCCTGGTTCCCCATCAGTGGAGGAGACACCGCCGCAAGGAATTCGCCAACGATGACGCGTCATCTTTTCTTCTTTCTGCGACAAGATAGAAGACTCCTCTACTTTTTCGGGCGTGCTCCGACAACGATGAAATCAACATCGTCGCCCACGACGCTCGGCTTCCTCGAATCTTATCCATGGTATGGGTTTTCATATATAGGGTATATATGATTTATACCTCATGAAATGGTATTTAATTGCAGGGTGTTCGTATAATTTATTTTGAATAAATTAAACCCTTGTCGTTGATGAGTTTTTGATTGAGCCTCTAATGCGTAGGGCACGAGCTAACGAACAAGCTCGGACCCTCCGCTGGTTTTTCGTTTGTGCGCAGATTGATGAGTGATGATGAAATGGGGCGCAACGGTGATTTGAAGCCGTCACTATGAAGAGCAAGTCCCGGGAGAGACGTGGGAATCTGACCATCGGAGCACGTCTGCTAGTCCGCGGAAAGCGTTGTCGGTGCACCGCCGGAACAAATACGTCGCGGATGAGCCACAACGGTGGAGGAAAAACTGGAACAGCCTGGCCATTATGGAAAGGGAGAGGCGCGGCTTAATGCCGCGCCAACTGACCGCCAACGCCACCCCCCCCCCCCCCCGGCCGGGCCGGGGTAGGCCACGTGGGCCGGACTGCCAGCGTCGGGCCGAGAAGCGCTAACTGGGCCAGGCCATGCCCAATCGGGCCAGGCTCGGAACCTGGTAGGGTCGACACGGTTTGGGCCAGCCTAGGGGTGTTGGGCGGGGTCGGACCGGGCCTAAACCCCCTATTTTCAGACTACTTTCGGTTAAACGAACATATCATGAGCTACGGAACTCCGATAGACGCACCGTCAGTTGCGTATGATTCCTTGTATCGATTCGGTTGATTCAGTATATTACACTCAGGTTTTCGGAAAAGTTTGGGTACGACTGGGTTGGTTCGAAACCAAAACCAACCGGGCCCTCGGAGCAGAAACACTTATATCTTGATCTCCGGACGTCTGATTGACGTGTTGTCGACATTGTTGGATTCTAAATGATGTGAATGTTCTTTTGGAATACATCACCTATGGTTTGGACACAGTTAGAGTATGGCCGGGTTGGATTTTACCCGAAATCCAACCGGGCCCCCGGACAAAAAGGCTAATAACTCACAGACTGGGAGTCTGATTTATGCACCATCTATTGCGTTGAGATACCTATGACGTGATGGATATTTGTGATAATTATTCGTGGGAATTATTGACACTTGGAATGTCTAACAGTGGATTGTGGAGCGGATTTTCCTGGAGACGAGCATACAGATTACGGTGACCTTGTAGCTGGTTGAGACCTGAAGACTGCTTGTCTGATTCGAGTCGTAGTGACTTGTATAGCCCATTGGGGAGAACTACTGTGTTGGGGTGGCAGACCCATGATGGAGAGTACTACTGTGTTTGGGTGGTAGACCCACAATACTCGATAGAAGGAGTAACTCTGTAGGAAATGAGGGGGAGCACTACATTGTGAGGTGGCAGACCCATGGCGGAGGAGCACTACTGTGTGAGGTGGCAGACCCACGGTACTCGACAGGAGGAGTACCTCACGAGTCTAAGGTTAGTGAGTGGATCCTTGGAGTCATGGTAGTACTACATCGCTCGACAGAGGAGGAGTTCTCCAGTAGCTATGTTTTCGTCATCCTGAATAAAAATCCAGGTTTCAGCTGAGTCAATGACTTTTGTGTTTACCTCATGATTGAGATGGGTTAATTGATAACTTAGGTATATGTATGGTTATATGACTAAGTAAAGGTTATATGTTTTGATCATTCCTTTTGGTTTATAATTTTTGGATTTAGTGAGATATTGAGGGTCTTGGGACCCTACTGAGTATTGTTATACTCACCCTTGCACGAGTTAAGCCCGCACCTCGTTGTGTTGGATGCAGACAAAAGACAACACTAATCGTAGTTGAGTTTTGTAGATAAATACGTTACCCAGAGGTATAATTCATGATGAGATGGAACCTAGAGGTGGACTTCATGACGAGACGGTACCCGGAGGTGGACTACATGATGAGACGGTACCCGGAGGTGACAGACGGACGTGGAGAGCAAAGGTGGCCATCTGTACCTACCCTTCATGTTGGAACTCAGGAGGACAATCCAGGAGCAGCTTGACACCATCCGGATGTGGTGTCTTTTCAGTTGTACTATTCTCTCACTTGTAGATGTACCTTTCTATTGGGCTTGTATTTTTTCCCCTTTGTACATTCAGCACTTTTGTTATACTTCTTACTTAGTGTTTTCTTCTTCTTGATCTCTAGTTGCAAGAGTTTTCATTTTATAAAGGAAATGCCTTCAAATTTATATGGATTTACCCCTTTGGTTCTAGTCACCAGCCCCTGGCCTATGGAAGGAGGGCTTGTGGTAGTTATGACATGGGCCCCGGGGGACGGGTCGTGACATAAATAACATATGATTTCATCAATAAATGTTGTGTACACCAAAATCAGTTTGTCATGATGATCATAATTAACAAAAATAATGAATACCAATTTATTATAGAGATTATAGGAAATTAACTTCTATTTCATGAAAAATAAACATTATTGGAACCATTTCAAACTCTTCTTTAAATATAAAATCATTCAAAAAAATCATAATCACAAAACATCTAGTTCTTCCAAAAACTCAATCGATCAAATAGACACAAGTATATTCAACATCATAATTGATATTCATAAAAGAAGTAAATTTGTGTAATTATTATATAAAATCAAATCTTTTGGGTTTATTTATGTAATTATTATTATAAATGAGGGGGATTCAGCCATTTTAAAGACATTTCTAACCACTTTGGTAACTTATTTCACACCCATGATCCTTTAACTATACATTCATCACCTTAAAATGTATCCCCTCTATCAATGATTTTGGAACATAACTTAGTATCTCTATATAATGCCCAATCCATATTTATAGTTTTCCCATTATTTTATTTATTTCACAAAAATCAATATCTAATGATTTCACAAAAATTTCATCAGATATTTTAATTTTCATTGGTGAATGAAGTATCCATGGATCACCATATTTTCAAAACATTCCAAATGATCATGTAACATTTCACATGGTCCTAGAACATTATTAACACTAATTATAAATAAATACATAAGAACATTTTCAAGTATATTTTTTGACAAACACAACAATCCAAAAACACTAAACGTCACTTAAATGTATTTTTATCGAATAATATCTCCTTCTAAATTTTTTTTGGAAATACATTAAACCAATGATCTTCTCTAACAACCATTAACACTTTTCAACTCCATAACAAGATATAGACTTACTCAAAACATACTATAATCCCACATCTGTCCATATTACCTTGAGAAACATGAGTAATGTGAAAATATCTTCAATCAATCACTATATTCTTGATACTAAATGTTAAGTCGATATCAAATATTTCCCAGAGATTAGAACATGAGAAGATAGCGTCCTAAAAAATTCTTAGTAAAAATCCATCCTTTTGAGCCTAAAAGGATCCCATCCTGATATATATTCAATGATAGAAAATATTAAAATATACTATAATTAAAACTCCACAAATATATTTTCTCTCATTGATTCAAGACGGATAATCTCTTTCCCTAGACATCACCATACACTCCCATGTAACAGATTTAAGAGATTATCAAACCTAAAACTTTCATTTATTTTTCCCTTTTGTCAATGAACCAAAATAATACATGTTTGTCTTCTATAGTATGAATGAAAAATTATCCATACATAAGGAAAGTCGCAATATATCATTGGTAATATGGGTTTCTACCTCCAGACAACATACGTATGGATTGGGGGAGACTAGATCTATGATATAACTAATTCATTTTAAATAATTCATTTGGTATATCTATTATCATATTTTTATAAACTAAATTTATATACAAACATAATCCAACATTAAAAATTCACACTCCTGTTTTTTCATGTTAAAATGATACATTATGTCAATGTGCTTCATCTTTGTGTGATGGATTGGATTTTTATAGGATATAATGCACTTGATTTATTTTAATTTATTCTGACCAGTGACTTCACTTTAACTCCCATGTCAACATGATACTATTTCATCTAAAAATATGCATTGTGTTGTGTCATTATAATATATTTAGCTTTAGTAGTAGTCAAATAAATGATGTCTTATTTCTTTCATAGTCCTGAAATATAAAATCGGCCAACATAGACTATTCCACATAATGTTATATTCAGATCATCCTTTGAACCAATCACATCCATGTCTATATATCCTAAAAACTTGATTTGAGATGTTTCTTTATAAAAAAACCAAATTCATTATTTATTTTCATATACTTTTGTACTATTTTCACCATAATAAAGCAACCTCACATTTGGTTTATTTGTTATTGTGTGACCTATAATGTAGATAAAATTTGGATATGTCACAATTATTTGAAAAAAAATAATTGAATGACCATTCTATATTTGTCGATGTTGAGTTCTTTTCATTCATTATCCCTTGAAAATTTCAATTATTTATAAACCATAGATTTAATCTCCTTGTATTCCTCTATAATAGTCCTTATTAAAACCTCCATGTATTATTTATATAAACAAAAAAATGATTATAGCCTTCCTTATATCATTTGTAGACCATGAAAAATAATTAGTTCTCAATTATCTATATATACACTTCAAGATATATGTAAACTATTTTTAATGCACTACATTCAATTGATGAATGATTATTTCATAGATATGAACCAACAAAACCATCAATTAAATACTCTCATTATAAACATAGACATTTCAGTAAATTTCCCCATATTAGAAACTGAGCTTCTTCATGTATTGATACAATCATGAATGCCACACTCCCAGAGCTTGATTTTCTTTATAAAGTAAATTCTTCTGATGGAAATCATTATTCACTTAATTATGGACAATAAAATCATTCAATTTTTTGGTATACAACTCTTCTTCCTAAAATCCTTTTAGAAGTTAAGAATTGAGGTCCATATATAATTTCTTGAAGGTCCATTTCATTTTTATTTATTATAATATTTATATTATCTCTAAACATGAAACTGTTTGAAATGCCTCATCTCAATCAATTCCCTCAATCTAGGAGTATCCCTTCCACAATATCTATTATTGGTTCTAAATCACTATTCCATATTAACTTATATTTTCATAGAAAACATATTTATTCTAGATTAAATTATTCTCTACCACCCTGAAAAGAATCTCCTAAACTTTATTCTTATTGATTTGGTCAAGATCTTCATTCATTTACTTAACCCAATTAAAATATTTTTTTAGATTTATTAAAACATTTTAGATCTAATTATGATAAAAAAAATATTATATATATAAAAAATTCATTCTTATTATATTTAATAGTTCTCTACAGTAATTTATGATATTTTAATCAAAAAAATTCATCTCGTCTCTTTGGTTTTTTTGAACATTATATCTATATTCATCATTTTTATTGTCATTTTCATCATCATAATTTTCTTATAGAACCTGTTATCTCCTTGAGATTCCCAAATCATTATCATTATTTTACTGAAAGAACTCCCAGTTTCACTAAATATTCTACACATTTTTCACCCTATTCACATAATTTATCTTATCAACCTTTATCAGGTGTTTATTAAATCATTTATAAGATTTTCTATTTCATATGTAGTGAAGGAATACACCTTTATCTCCATGGGATTCAATCATCTTTTGTTTATTTTTATTATGAATGCAACACTTGGAAATTTTCTTAAGTCCATTAATATAATATTATTTCCCCATCATAACTTATGTGGAGTCCTCTATTAATTCAGAAAAAATGAATATCTCTCAGAAATGATAATTAATATTTTTACATATTCTTTATAATAAATTTATGATACATTTTTTTCAATATGAAATATTATTTCCATGAATTTTGTGATCCAATTTATCCTCTCAACTACACCATTCTATTTACGAGTCACTAATGTTTAATATTACAAGTTTAACAAATACATCTCATTTTAATCCTTTACTTGGCTCACTGTGAAATTTGTCAATTAATAGTTTTTAAATTTCATATTTTCCCCCTACTTATCTATTAATACTCTCTTCAATATTTTCTTATGTAACTAAACACCACATACATGTTTTTGATGACCATTTTCCAATCCACCCTACTCGAATTCTTGTTGAAAATATCATATTTTCACTTCTAGTGATTATATCTTGGTGACATTTAAACACACACATAAAAATTAATGGGTTCAAGTACTATTATAGTTTCTATTCTTTTTCCATTTAAGTATCTTTATTAATCATACAATTCTCGCAAGAATCGCACATTTTTTGTATAATCATGTGATAGTATAGATAGATCTCATGATCCATAACATTTCCCCAAAATGTACAACGATGGTTCTATATAATTGATATATTGATTAAGCCAAAGTCTATATTATTTATCCTTAGATAGAAACACATATCATATTCTCCACTAAAAAGATAGATATTCCTCTTTGTGTGATTCTCCTAAAAAAACAAAAAACCATTTTATTCATTTTGTTATATATGTAAAAATATAAATATAAATATATATATATATATATTAATGGTTAATTATATCGATGCCTCAAGTCACGTATTTAACATAAATATAGAATGATTGTATTGAGACCTTATACAATTTAGAAATATGTATGTCTCATATTTTTTACTTCAAATGTTAATTTTCCCTAAATAGTTCTATTTATGACTTCTTCATTTCTAAAACTAAAAATAGATTCATATTCATATTTATTCTTATTACCATATACTTATTTCCCATCATATGGGAATTGCATCTAGAGTAAAGTATTAATAAAGCTGTATAATCTGATGATTTAAGGGATATATTAGCAACCACTATCTTATCATCTATTTTATTTTTTATTATCTTCCATGTATTCACACAAGGAGTTTATTGAATTTAATTATTTTCTTCAGAGTGCGATGGATCTACTTCAACATGAAATGATAAAAATTAATTTTCTATTTATTACATGATTAAATATTGTTTATGTTGATATAAATGACCACTTTGGTTCTTCATCAGCACATTCCACTTCATTTTGGATGAGAAATATCTAGAAATATGTCCAAATATGATACAATAGAAATAGTTTCAATAAAAAAAATACGCTTAATATTAAAATCTTCTTGACTACCTTTGTTGCAATTATGACCAATTATACATCTTGGTGAGGGGACAACCAATTTGGAAATTAAATATCTCTCTAAAAGCATAAATACAAATTCAAGGTGAATAATTGTGTGTCATTTTTTTGAATGAGTTTTCCCATGGGTTCCCTTGATATTCTGATTCTGATTCATACTGAAATAAAACATTAAATTTTAAGAGGGTGCTTCGGATATAGAATACACCATTATTATGTTTTGTTTATGATATTGCTTCATACTTGCCTTGTTATTTGGAATTGACATTTAAATCAATTGATAGTAATTTTAGAATTTTTCTATACAACCATCATCCACATTCAGATTTTTTTATTGGTGTAGTTTCATTTACCTACATCATATCAATAATAAAAAATATCTTCTAATATTAAACTATTTAATAGGGATTGAAAAAATCCTACTAAATAAAATTTATATGTTTGACTCAATTTTTTACTTTTATAGTCAAACCATAAGTACCCAAGTCTATTCATTCAAATTTAGGTTGAACTGAACATCCTTATACATGTTCATTGGCATTGAATACATGTGTTTTTTAAATTTATACCTTTTACTCAAGTTTCTCCTCTTAGTACTACTACATACATAAATTTTCACCATTAAGCACTTAGTTATCTATTTTTATTTATTTATTTCACAAAACAATGATCACTTTATGGGTATCCACTATTTCAACCATGATATCAACCCTTCCCACCATTTCTCATTCATTATCATCATTCTATTCCCTTATCCATGATCTTCCCATTATAGCTATCATAGAATTTTCTATCTGATATTGATATTATTCCATTTATTTTATCTAACATTTTTCAAATATATTTGTCTCATAGGATAGAGTTTTAAGAATCTTCAATACATAACATTTCAAACATTTTTTATAATTCTCATTGGATGAATACTTCTTCATAGAAATTTAATTATCCTCTTCATCATCATGAAAATTACAAAAAAAATATTTCCCTATAGTTTCCAACCATTCCACTTAAAAACAAATGATTTTATGTTTCCCATTAAATAATCCTTTTCCCCATTAAACATTAGAATAAAGGAATGAAATGTCTTCTTCTACCTTGTCTTATTTCTCGAAATCCTCTATTGTGAGATTTTATTTGGCCATAAATTCCACCTCTTAAGAAAAACCTTTTTCCAAAGCCCCATTTTCTTCATTTATATTATATTATAAAAAATAGTATTCTGAAAAAAGAACAAAATTGTGATCATTTGGATTGTGTTCTTATTGTATATATTATTTTTGATTGATTTAGATTGTAAATATTTCCAGGATGCACTTTATAAATTCCACCTAATTATAAATCTCTCTAAGACCATGTATTTCCTCTGAAATATTGTTCACCCAATCAAATAATGCATAAATATATTCTTTTGGGTGTATCCTTAATTTCATGTACATGATCCAAAAAAACCTGTAATTATTCTTCTAAAATTTTTAAATTTCTTCCATAGATATTTATTAGATCATCCCACATTGCATGATAGGATTTACTCAACATCACATTCATGATGATAATGTTGGATAATCCTCCCACAAAGTCAATAATTACATTAGAGCCACCATCAAAGTCTATTTATCTAATTATTAATCAAGTAATTTTATCTATATTTTCCAAAATCCCATTAATAATTGTTTTATACTCATAAATATTTAATTATCAAACGTATTATTGTATCTAATTTTTCCACAGGAAAAGTTTTTTTCCTTGATGATCAAAATCCGGGGTGATTTAATATTTGGAATGATACTGTAGAGAGATAATAAAAAATATTATCATTTATCACTAACACTAATTATTTTTTGTAGTAGGTAAAATAACATGAAGGGTTTGGATCTATTTGGATATATTAATATAATTTATCCTTTGGATATTTTTTCATTAAAAAACTATCTTCAATCATTTTCTCGTTGTAGTGTATATATATATAAGGAATTCAAGAGACAGAGAAACTTTTCATGGTTTATCTTAACTAGGATAGTCCAAGGTGAATAAAAATATAATTTCTCAATGTACCAGACATGAATATAGTGTAGTGTTGTAATAGTGTTTGGGGAAGACTCATTGTCAGCTTCATATCAAATCAAAAGTTGAAAGATCCCTCCAATCTATAGTAATGTGTGATCACTATTCCATATATAGGTAACATTTGATTTCAAATGAAAGGTATAGTGGAATAATTTTAGTCGTGGTGGACTATGTTTTATCTTCTACACCCCCATAAACATTTCATGCATTTTGTCACAACTAAAAAAACCACTTCCATTGACTATTATCATATGTAACGAACTATCTTTAGGTGAGATCCCATGTAAATTTCCAATATTCATGTAAATTTTACTAATTTATACCACAGTATATTTTTAGATTATTCCAAAAATTCAGGAAATTCATTCCGTTTATAATTATGAATATGATATCCTTTAATATTCTATTTCCTTAAAATTACACACTTTTGGGAAACTTGTCATCCATGAAAGCACTATGAGCCTTTAACAATTTAAGCACGAAAAATTATGAATAAATTATAGAGCTTATATAACCCTTCTTCATAGATATCTACCATGGTTCTAAAACTATTTCATTACAATTATCTGATAAATGGATTATAAATGTTTCAAAAATATTTTTCAAGAAACAGAATAATCCAAAAATACTAAAACAACACATTGAGATGTTTTTTCAAAAAATTATTCAATCTTCGGAATAAATAATTTATTTAATTTTTATATAAAAATTATTTATAATTTTTTTTATTTTTTTTACTTTTGATGATCAATATATTTATCTTTATGAGATTATATTTTTAATTCGAGGTAGTAATGTTTTGTTCTAGATTAATTCATTTCATTTCATGTATTTAAATACTCAACTATATTTGGATGTTAATCACGAGTCAGAATATTATAATTTTCATCAATAAATAAATCTATAAAAATAGATCCTCTTTAATAAATAAAATTATTGTTTCACCTATAAGAAAGAAATATCTTAATATTATGAACACATATTTTGAATTTTTAAACCTTCAGGATTTTCACAAAAACATCATTATAAATATTATCATATTGGGATTCAATATCTATATATATCAATAATAATTAATTTTATTAATGTATAAAAATTTCATGATATGCTATAAGGTTATCAAATAAATTATAGAAGAGTATGTATCACCATAACCAATCTCAGGTCATTATACGAAACCTTTAATAACTAGTCATCCTTTATAAATAAAAACATTATCATTTTAATTTCCCTTTCATACAAATACTTTTGTATAACTAATAGGGTGAACCCCTTTGGGGTGTCTACAATCAACATAAAAGCCTCACAATTATCAATTGAATCGAATTATTATTATATTGAGACATCACATTTATCTCATTATTGTATATATTGAAATTTATCATCTATTTTTTTATCTTTATCAATATCAAAAATATCAGGTACCAAATATTCTAATAAATAACAAATATTAGTAGTAAATAACCATATCTTATTACAATAAAAATTGACTAAATCAAAGATAAAAATTTAGTAAGATATATATAACTAATTATAGAGAATATATAATTGTAAACAATGAATGTAAAATGTTAAGGTCACATGGATCATATTATCTAGTAAAAATGGTAATAAAATTTACAATATAAACGAAAAATAACATAATATATGGAATTGAATAATTTAGATAACTGAAAATTAGAATTACTATTTAATGGGATTAGTGTGAATGTATTATTAGGAGTTAAGAGTAAAAATATCTATTATTTGATCATTTGGTATAGTGTAAAGTAAGAAATATGATTGTTGGTTATATATCTTATATGATGTTCCTATAAGTATTTGAGTATATCATTTGTGATGATGATATTTAATTTAAGAATGTAGGAGGAACCGTGTAATCAACCACAATGTAGATCCCATATGATGTACATTTATCAATCCTTGATAAGTATGTATAATCACTATGCTTTTACCTAAATTATTCCCTTGATGAACTTAAGTTTGTATGGTATAAGTGGAATCAACTATGGGGATAGTTTGGGTAAGTATAAATCTCTAAAAAAACATTGTTGATCGAAACAACCCATTAATGTTCTATAATTTAACACCTTGCCCCATTGATTATGATATAATAAGGGGTTATTTATCTCTGGGTTTAGTAGTATTAATTTATAAATTCAATACTATTGAAATGGTGTTTATATAAATGTCACATTTTTAATAAATGAATCAAAATTATATAACAGATAAAATTTCAATAATCAGAAGATTTATTTTAAAAAATAATCACATATGTTGAATTAGGATTTGAAAATTAGGTAGGTATTTATATTTTGTAATTTTTTATAAATACTGTAAAATAAATTTAAAAATGGTGAAATACGTTGAAATATTTTTAATATATCATTAGATATATTTAAGAATGATTAAAATTATAAAATATTTAGCTAACTGTTTATTTTTAGTACTAAAATTTATAGTCGAGTATTAAGAGACTTGGTGGAGAACAATGGCGTGTAGTGGAGTACTTATGATAAATGAAATTAAAAAAAACCAATAAATTATTCAGTGTCATTACACAAATGGTGCCTATAAATAACATCCCTCTCTTCTTATTAATTATTTAAAAACTATTTTCTCCCATTATTTTTGTAATAAAATGGTCTGAGATAACCTGACACATGACCTAATCCATTGTCCCTATGGCCATAGGTGTAGTGACCAGACCCCAACAATCATGATTCCAATGTCATAAAACCATTACATTTATATAAGATACATGTACTTTACATCCCAAAAGACCAGAATATTTTGAAGTGTTTTTAAAATAGATATATACTTGATTCATGTATTATAAATGAATACAATAATTACGATATAAATTTTTCTTCATGATGATACTAATTTTATTCCATCTAGTTCATCCTTTCATATCATTCTTAGTACAATTCAAGGAATCTTAAATTAATGAAATAAAATAAGGGTGGGATGAAATGATTAGTATGGGTAATGTACAGTGGAATAATTAATGAAGCCATTAGAAAAGTCAATATAGAAAGGTAATAAATGAAGACACATTCCATTAAATAAATATACAATGAAGTATGTGATTAAAAAATATAGCATGGTAAGTAAATAACATATTAAATTATAATAACTAGATAAGGAAAAATTAATATGAGAAGGTAAGAAACTAAAACACGTGAAATTAAAAAAATCTAATAAGATTGATATGAATCCATAAATATTCCGACACAAAATATTATGTAAAATTAATATCTGAATCAAAATGATTGAAATTCAGAAATAAATAGATATTGTTTCTGAGGGACACAAAAATTTATATCGTCAAATCCATTCACAAGACAGTTTAAAACTATAGGTAGAAACTTATCTAATTTTTGAAACTATCTTTTCATATCAGAACATGTTGATGCATAAAGGGGATATATAATGTTTAGGACCCACCAATTACTATCTATCCAAATCATTCCACATATCGATTAAATGAATTAATTAATAAACAGTATGAATTTTGAATTATCCATATTTACTAAATAAAAAATATTTATCAATATTCCCTTAGTTGATGATAACTAAAAACATGTGTTTTGATTTTGATGAGTGAATATACCATTTACATATCATTAAAACTGTCCTGATGAAACTAATGTTTAGAAATTCCAAAGTGTCTGATGCCTCTGTGAAGCAATTGAATCCTAATTCCCCATGAATTAAATTAAACAAAGAATATCATGAGAATAAGGATATTCATGATATAACATGTCAATTCAAACATCATATATAAAAAATATATATGATTTATAAAATAAACATATAAATGACAGATTATATGAATAGTTATGAAAAAGTCAATTTCAAATGATCATAAGAAGTTAAATATTTCAAGGTGGACTAATAAAAGAATTAAGGAAATGAATTTCAATACTGTCCTTCTCCAAATAAATCATAAATAATACATATAAATAATTATCAAGGTTTAAATAAAAAAAATACTATTCGGTGTAAAATAATTGTTCTTTCCATTGACGGAATAAAATAAGAACATTAAATAAATTCCTTATGAAAATATAATATTGTTTTGAGAACACTTTTGACAATGTTTTCCTTTAAAATGACTTCTAAAAATATAAAACATTTTTGAAAGGATGAAAGTTCATTTCATAATTAATTTTGAAAATGTTTAAAAAAAATTGAAATCATTTTTATAAAATATGGTTTTTTAATAATGTAGGACGTCATACTAAAGGGAGAGAAAAATTCATGTTTTCTTATAAATAATTTATGAAACATTTTATATACCAAAATGTTAAAAATGGTACCATTACTTGAAAATGTTAATGAAAAAAAAGAGTATAATAAATTGATTTTTTAAATAATCTTTTTTCAAATAATTTCTACTTATGTAAATTCATGTATATATAATCCCAAAAATTATATTTTTAATTAATCCATTAAAAACACCATAATAGAGACGTGATAGTGAATAAAATAATATATTATATATCTAAAATTTTACCCAACATAATAACAATGTAATTAAAATAATATATACTAATAGATGATTACACACATAATCATTGTATATTAATGCCAATGAAGATGTAATATTACCCAATGAAAAGGAATCACGTTATGAAATTATTTTCTACTTGAAAATGCTTAATTAAAATCACCATAAAATATATAATTAAAATTGAAACTAAAAATATCATGAGTAATTCATTAATAGTGATATTACATGTCAAATTGAAACTATTAAACCATATATTATAATTTTTTTGCACAATAATAAATTATTCCTTGAAGAATGGTAATCGAGAGAAAGTCCATTACTACTTAGTAACTTTTGAATATTAAGTCACATGAAAGAGAAACATTAAAACATAAAATTAAATTACATGAAGAAGAATTAATTCATGATATAATATGTCAAATTTTTTAGTAGACACAACACCAAGAAAAAGTATGTAGTTAATATGACATTTATCTCACGGTTGTATAAAGTGAGATGAAAATCCCTTACCATGGGTTTAGTTTTTTGGGTGAATATACTTTATATCTATGTATAGTTATTTAGATCAAATTATAAACTTATAAAAGAACCAATATTATATTAATAATTTCATATAATATATTCTTATAATATTTTATTACATTTTTTTCACAATATTTCATTACTTTCACTATTTCGTTTGTTAATTGCCTAGTTTGACAAGATTTTTTTGAATTTTTATTTGTTGTTATTGTTACATAGATCATGATTTAATATTATATTGAATATTAAACATAAATTAATTATCATATGTATTAAGTTTATATATATTTATGATAATACATAATATTTTGATATGGTAAATTAAATGCACTGTTCAGGGAGATGGTATATCGCATGTATTGATGAATGCTACATTCATTTCCTTGCCGTATTTAAAAGGATGAAAATTAAATGATGTATTTGTATTTCTATATTATAATTTCAGTATAATATTTTTTTCTTATATGTTACATATAATTATTAAAACAATTATTTTTGTGTTCTATGTATAGTGTGAATGAATCACAACGCTTTGAGTAGGCGGTAGACCACATTTCCATAAATGATGTTACCGTATTTACACCAAATGGAAAGAACCAGGGTAAGTGCTATATAAAAATTATAGAAAAATAAATTTATTTTAAATATCATATATATCATATATAAATGGTGTATATATCATAATTCACAACCATGAGAGTTGGTAAATGAAAAATGAATGATACCATTTTGTGATGCGATAGTCCAACGTACACATAAACGATGAGTACATTACATATTAGATGTTATTGTGTGTAATGATAGGTAAAACCATTATATAAAACAAATATAAGTATATTTATGAATCTTTTTTTGTTATATATTCATTTAATAATAATATTTTAGGAGTGTAGAATGAAAAAAAAGAGCTTGAGGAAGGATGTTACCTCATACTTGGTAAATCATTTTGGTTTACACCAAATGGATTCATTGGATGGAATTATTAAAAAAATTTGGCATATATTATGTTATGAGGTATTTATATTATCTATTTTGAATGATTTGTTTTTTAGACAAATGGGCTTTAGAGATGTGAAAATGTCAGAGGCCATAGTGTCTTTTTATAGTGTGGGAGGAGTGGCATTCATATAAATGTTTGAAAAGGGAATTCCACCAACCTTTATATTATGAAATGTGGAACGAATAATACAAAAAATTTTATAAAAGTTTTAATATGGTAAATATATAGAAATAAAATATCTTTTAAACAATTTTATAGGTCATTTTTTCTTTTAAGATTAATTTTTAGTCCATTATTAAGCTATTTTTTCTCATAATTGTTATAAATAATTTTAATCACTTTCTCTATTAATTATTTGTCAGAAGTTAAGTTGAACTTTTTAGAAATTATAATTTTTTATTATTAAAAATATTCAACCCAATTTTAGAAATTAAAATCACAAAAATACTAGAAATTAATTTAAATTTAATCCTACATATTGGATGAAAAAGATAGTTTTTAAAGTAAAAATATTCAACAAATGTTTATTCTTTTATATTCAATTCCAATTTTAAATTGATTATAATGATCAATATTTCATTTATTAAGTTATAATTTATGAAATTTTACTTTAAAACTAACATAAAACATAATTTAACCTTATAAATTTTTTTGATGAAATAAGAGTTTTGAATTAAAATTCAGTATTTTTTCACTATTCATCAAAAATATTAAACATCACACAAAAAGACAAAAAAATCATCCTAACATTATTTTCTTATTTATATTTAAAATTTATTTTCTTTAGATATAATATTTGTAATATTGATAGATATTGGACTTAAAATAGGTTCCCTATTAAAAGGTGGAAAATGCCGTTAGAAATAATATTGATTTTATACGAAATATTGATTTTGTTCTTATCTTATGATTTAAAAGTCTAATGTATGGATTTAAAAATTATTTTAATTAAAATAATATATATATATATATTACATTAATATCATCCACTAATTTAATTAATTGAATTTATTAAGATAAAATAGCTTTGATGGCATAAATATGGTTTTTTATACGAACATTCGGTTTATATTTAGTTGGTTCTTAAATTCATTTTTAATTAATTTGTAAAAAATGAATTAATCTTATATTTTTATAAATCATAGATTTAAAAATGTTTGTTAATAGTTTTCATAACCTCTAACTTAACTTCTGGGTTATATCTTAATATATTAAAGAAAAATATTTTAATTTTATAATGTTGTTTGGTAAAACATGGTATTGTGTGTAACAAATGTCATAAAAGAATATATTTGTTTCATTTAATGCAATCAAACTAAGTAATCCATTTCTTTAAATCTATAGATTGAATTTAATTAAAATACAAATTATATTTTAAATTCATGGGTTACTATATTCCCTTACATTCTTGGAGTTTTGTGTCATAATATCTATCAAATAAAATTTTATAATTTTCGAATATCAGCTCATTATATTGTCCCGACCATAATTAAATTTCCTCAAGAAAATTTAAGCTTGATCTTGGAAATTTTTTTGATATTTCCTATATTGAAATTCCACATCGAGAGATGGGTTCTTAAAATATCCTATAGAAAAGAGAGAATTGGAATTATAAAGGTCACACGTAACAATATATAACAAGGTTTCTACATAGGATAAAATTAATGGAATGTGAAGATAATGAATTGGAGGAAAAGTGTAAATATTTATATTGACTGATTTATGTTGTCAATCACAATCAATTGATTTATTAATGGAATGTTGAGGGTCTCTAATTTATAAATATGTGATGATTTTTAAAACCATCGATTCAAAATAAAATTAAGATATTGAACCAACATTTTTTATTCATTTTCATAATGTTGACTAATTATTTTTCTGAATAATAATATATTGAAATATTCTTACTAGATATGTTTCATTTTCAAATTTACAATTACATCTTTCAATTTGGCTTCAATAAAATTATAAGTCATATCTTATTCAATAAAATGGATACCTGAAAATTAACAATGATTATTAAGGTACTGAAATAAACATTTAATGGATCAAAATTCCCTTAAAAGAGTTCAAAGTATATCCATTTTTCTCTAACTATTCTACAAATCAAATATGGTAAGTAAATTAACATTGAAACCTAAAATGAAACACCTTTGGTTCATCATTAATATTAATTCATCAAATTATTTAACTAAAAACAATTAGATATTACCTAGTATGTTTTGTATTATAGTTGTTAGATTTAAATGCTTATCATCCTTCAGTCATAGGTTCAAATCCAATGGTCACACTGTACCAGATGTCCTGTCACCCAAAATATAGTTTTTCTTTTCCTCAAACCATATTAATAAAAAATTCAAAATAAATAAGATGAATTTCCTTGAAATTTAATCAATAAATTTCCTTTGCAGAACAGTTTTCAATACAACCACAACACATAAATAATTTATCCAATCATTTTCACATTATACATTCCATGATATAAACTTTATCCTATAGATGGGGGAATTTTCGAAAACCAAAAACCATAGTGTGGGCATTAATTATCATATTTTAATCCCCATGTAATCATTCTTAGGATGCCTAAATCATTACACAATATTTTCAATCTAAGACCCCTCATGTTTAACCTACGTCAATCATTGATATTATAAAATAAAATACTTCATAAAGATTTATAAATAAGATGTTAATTATCATAAGAATATACCCCTGTATTGTCAATCGAGGTGCATAGTAAGGATTTTTTTTCATTATCATCTTTTGCTTGAGTTAGGCATGTCACACCTAATCATAGTTGTTACATGTAGGTTCATATGTTTTAGAACCACCTCCACATGTAGTATAAAAACATTTATGAGTTACTAGTAAGACCTAGATAATATCTACCTTACCAATATTATATTATTTTCTTCTATAATTACCCAAAAATTCTACATTGGGGTTATTTTCAATAATATATGTTTTCTAAATCTAGTTCCCAAGGTTTCTATAAAACTATCTCTGATACCAACTATAGAAACCCGACCCCAGAAGGCCTAGAGTCGATGTCATGTATCCATTACATTGTCCTTTTATAAATATAAATTGGGTCCTAATTTACTGAATGATTTATTTGTCTTCGTAAACTAGACACATACATGATTCTTGTATTACAAATGAATATAATAATAGAAAATTATTTTTTCTTTTAAGGATAATAACTTTATTCAATCCATTGTATCCTTGAATATCATTCAAATTACACTTTAGGGAATGATGGGGAAAGGAAATAAAATGATGATGAGATAAAATTATCCTTATGGGTAATTAATATTGGATGAAATAATGAATCAGTAAGAATAGTAAACATGGAATGGTAAAAACTGTAGAAACATTCGATGAAAAAAATAAACTAAAAATGAAGTATTTATTCAATATGAAATGGTAAATAACATGAAAGACATTCCATTTATATAACTGAATATGTGAAGATCAATATTTAGTGTTATGAAAATGAAATACATGAAATTAAATAAATAAAATTAGAATCAAATACATCCATAGACATATCGATGAAAAATCTCATACATAATTAATAATTGAATCAAAATAAAGGGACTGATTATTTATTGAATGTCATTTCTGAGGCACAAAAAACCCTATATCGTAAATATATTTCACATGATAGTTTAAAACTATAGGTAGAAATCTGTTTAATTCGAGAAACTAATTGGTAACATTAGAACCTGATGAGGCATTAGGGGATATATAAAATCTGGGGCCCACCCATCACTTCCTATCCAACGCATTCCTCATATAAAGTAATCAATTTAATTAATAAACAATATTCTTGTTCAAATATCAGTATTGAATAAAGATTATTGATTTATCAATATTTCCCTAGTAGAGGATAATTAATAACAAGTTTTATTGACGATAATGAATTGACATACCATTAAAATGACAATCATTATTTAAGAAAATAATATGCTAACATTTTAAAGTGTCACATACAACTTTAAAAAATTTGAACAAAATTCTTAATGAATTAAATAGAAATATATAATATCCTAAGAATAAGGAGATTTTTTATATAACCAGAAAAAGTAAACACTACATGTTGAAAATGATATATATTTAATGAAATACACATATCCATGATAAATGATATGGATAATTAGGTCAAATTCAATGTCAACTAATCATCAGAAATAGAATATTCAAAAGGGGGATAACAAATGAATAATAGAAGTGAACATCGATGTTATACATTGAAAAATCAATAATAAAGCATCTAATATAATAATAATAATGGTATAAATAAAAAATATTACAAGTAATGTAAAATTATATTGTTGTTTTCAATTATGAAATAAAATATGTATTATAAAACCATTATTGAGAAAAATCATTTTTTGGTTTCGAAATTATTTTTTAAATTTTTTTTATGAAAATAAATTTTCAAAAAACAAATAATACAAATAGTGAATATTTCTTTCATAAATAATTTGGAAAAGGATAAACCCATATTTCAAAACATTTTTATAAATTATGGTTTTTAGAAGAATGTTGGTTCTCCGACTATAGAGAGAAATGAAGTCTCGTTTTCATAATCACATTTTATAAAACACTTTAAGTACCAAAGATTGTGAAATTGTAAATTTAAGTAGAAAAGGTAATGAATAACCATTATATAAGGAAATTAAATGGTTTAAATAAAAATTATCTAATAATTTTCACTTTTTCAAATTCATGTTTAAAACATCTGGAATGAAATGAGATTAAGGAGTAAAACATTGAAAAGGTCATAACGATGATGTGAGGGTTAATAAATTAATAGATTATGTGAATCAAATTAAAATTAAAACAACAAATTTTAATTTTAATAATATATAGAAAAAATATATTACACACATAATCTTATAATATTAATGATAATGAGGATGTAATATAACCTAAGGGAAAGGAATCAAGTTTAGAAATTTTTTCCCACTTGGTAACACTTAATTAAAATCCTAATAGTTGAAATAATTCATATTAAATATCAAAATTCATAAATAATTAATTAATATTGATATTACATGTCAAATAGGTAATATTTACCCCATACAAAATAAATTAGTTGCAAAATAATAATGTTTGTCTTAGAGAATAGAAATTACAATGAAGTCCTTTATTACATAGTACCTTTTGAATTGAAAGACCCATGAAAGATATAAAATCAAACAATAATTTAAATAAAATTAATATTATAGAATTAATTATATAATATATCAAAATTTATAGTAGATTCTTTACACTAAATACATTAGTAGTGAATATGAAATTTATCTCATAGATGTAAAAAGGGCGATGAAAATCCCTTACTTTGGGTTTTATTTTCAGGTGTACATCTCTAATATTATGGTATAGTGGTTTAAAGTATTTTATTAACTAATAAAAAACAATATTTATATTTATAATATATTATATTAACTTATTACTCGTTTGTTAACAATCATTCATTGTTATCACTATTTCTGGTGTTAATTTCCTAGTTTTTTGAGTATGTTTTGTCTGGTTCTTTGTCATTCCTATACATAGATCATGATTTAATAATATATGGATTAAAAAAATGATTTAATTATTATATATATTCATTATATATGTATTTATAAAAATCCATAATATTTTATTATATGAAATGAAATGCACCATTTGTGGAGACGGTAAGTCGTAAGTACACATAAACTCTACTTTAATTTACTTTACATATCTAAAATGATTAAAATTAAATGTTATATATTTATATGAATATTATAATTATAGTATCTTATTTTTTTCATATATTTCACATATTTTTATTAAAACCATCTTCTATACACTCCGTTTTCAGTGTGAATGAATCATATCACTTTGAGGTGGCGATAGTCCACACGTCCACAAACGATGTGAATGAATCACATCGCTTTGATACCCATTAGATTGAAGTGTGTATAATTATATGTCTAACCCATAAAATATAAACATATTAGTATATTTATTATACTAGGTTTATTATATAACAATTTAATATAATGCGTTGAGGGGGTAAAGAATTTAACCAAAGAAAAAACGGACTGAGAAAGAACTTTACCTCTTATTTGGGTAACCCCTTTTGGTTGGCACCAAAGGGATTCCTCAGTTGGATTTTTGAAAAAATGGATGCTTCTTTGATGATTTTAGGTATTTTTAAGAGATTTTTGGGTATAGGTTGGTTGATCCAATGTTTCCCGAGATTTTTTATAAGTGGGAAGTGTTAGTGTTTTTTTATAGTGGAGGAGTGGCATTCTTATACATTTTGTAAAAGTGAATTCCACCCATGTATTACCTATGAAAATTGGATCCAATAACAAAAAATATTTATTTGCATTATCATAGGTTCAAAATATGGCCATAAAATATCTTTTAGACATGTTTCTTGTTTATTTTGTCTTTTATGTTTATGGTGTATTCCCTAATTAACCTAGTTTTTCTCTTAATTGTTGTAATTAATTTTAATCATGTTCAATAATATTTTTTTTCAAAAAATATGTTGGCCACTTTACACCTTATACCTTTTTCTAATTTTAAATAAGGATTTGATTTCTACAAATTTCAATCAGTCAATTTGTGTAAACTTATTGAAATTTAATCATGTAAATAGGATGACATATCGGGGTTCAAATGTAGAAATGTTCAACAGGTTCCAATGTTTTTATATTAAATTTCAATGTAAAATTGAATAGAATTACCTAAATTCTATTACTTTATTTAAAATTTTCTAACATTAATTGAAAACTAATTACAAACAAAATATAAACTTATAAATAAGTTATATGAGAAACATGTTTTGAATTAAAATTCTTTATTTTTCACTATTCATAAAAAAATGAAACGTAACTGAAAAAGACCAGAAAATCATTTTAACATAATTTTTATTTTTATATTTAAAAAATTATATATAATATGTAACATAAAATATGTAAAATTTTAAAAAATTCATTTTAAAATAGTGTCTCCATTAAATGGAAAAAAGTGTCTTCAGAAAAATATTGAATTTAATGTGAAATAATGTGTTTATTCATATATTATTCTTATAAAATATACATGAATTATTTTTAAAATATTTTAATTAACATATAATATATATTTTATGATAATATTATAAATAAAAAGTTCAAAATTTAATTTATTAATCTGAAACATCTTAGTGGACATAAAAATGGGTTTTTATAAAAACATATTCTTTATATTAAATTGGTTCTTATATCAATTTATAATTAAATTTTAACAAATGAATTTATTTTATATTTGTGTCAACAATATATTTCAATAGGTATGTTAATACTATTCATCAATTCTAATTTGACTGATATGTTATATCTTATTATATTAAATAATAATATTTGAATAATATACTATTGTAGGTAAAACTCGGTCTTGTGAGTAATGAAAGTCAAGAAAGATAGTATTTTTCTGTCTAATTAAAAACCACCAAAGTAGCACAAGTGAACAAGTTGGTATGATTTCACCCTCATTAAAACAAATATACTCAATAGTTCCAACTTTGAACTCAATATAGGGTCTCCTTATATTGAATGGCTATACCAAAACAAAAAATATTAATCAAAAAACAAAGGATAGTCAAATACGAAATAAATGTCAATATAAATGAAATTCATTCATGAAACATTATTTTACAAATGAAAAAATTTTAATTGAAATATTTTATATTTCCAATAGGAAGAAATATAAATAGACTCAATTAAAACTAGGATACTGAAGACGATGATTCACCACATAATATAAAACTGGTTAGGAAATAACTGAAGGAAAAAACCAATATCTCCATGTGTATATCAAGTCACCACCAAAACACAGACAACACCCACTTCCCATCAAGGAATGGTAGAAAAGCAAACTGCAATCAATAAAATGGGAACATACAGAAAACATTTTGATTTTATAACCTCCTATGTGAGCATGTAGGATATTGAAGAAAAACTATTAGGATTCTATAATGAGACCATGGTATTACTTTTTAATAAATAAATCACTCCCACTACATTGAACATTATGAAAAAATATGTATTTAATTAACATTATTCAAAATGGAAATAAGTATGTCATTTATAAATCAATACTCAATGAATGAATAATAAAGTATGTCTATTTTCAAAAAACGAACCACTTTCATTTAAGATGAAAACATCATTCATTTCAAAAATAAACTTTCTATAACACTAATTTTTATTCAAAACATACCCTTTTGGAAACATACCACCATGTGGTTTTAAATTATTTACAAATCATAACAAAATCAATTCATTTATATCAAGCATTCCTTTTAAAATTTAAAAAATCAACATACACTCACACCTCATACATGGTTATAAGAAAGGGAAAACATAATAAGAAGAAAATCCATGAAATTCATAAATCAATGGAAAAATGATTCAATGAAATAAATTCCACAATAATGATCAATAATAAAAAATAGAAATCATAGTCAAATTGCAATAATGAATTTAAAAACACACATACAAATATGAAACAAAATTCATAAAATATGACATATAACTCGAGGAAGAAACCCAGGGAATTGTGGAATTATTAATAGATAGTAAAAAGTGGAACTAATGACATGTATATTGATTGTCACAAATGTCATCCCCAAATCACCCTCGACTAGTAACATCAGTGATAACCACCTAGCCATATCATCAAATTCAACTAGAATCTACTGGATAGCGTATAAGTATCAACTACTATAATAAACATCACTTGACTCCGTGATTTTCTCATAGCAATTCCCATAGAATAGAAAATTATGTTGTACCCCTATTAAGCAAATCTATGTTACATGAATCCATAATTAAAAATGCCTAAAAACACAACAATACTATTTTTTTCACCTCCAACACACACACATAAATAATTATCCTCACTATAAAACAAATAACGATGACTCAACATTCAAATATCTTTAAAAAAATCACACGTCCAAGATATATAATATAATGACTCAATTAGATTGTAATAAAAAATAATCGAACCACCTTCCCTCGATTTCCCAATTTCTAATTATCATTATACAAAATAATATAATATTTTAAAAATCCATTTTTTTAAATAATTTTGAACCCAAGGATAATTGCATTGGAAATGACACACAACACTATGGTATGACTAAAATATTAGATTTAATAATTTCTTTTAAAAAAACATCCAATAATAGTAAAACTTAGAAAACACATAACTAGTTAAAAAATTCATCATGAATGAAGAAACAATGATTTATCAAAGAAAAAAACCTAAATAAATTAAAATTCCTTTTAAAATTATCAATCCTATTTAAAAAATTGAAAACCCTTAATATAAAAAAGTAGCAAATTTATAAACAAGAAATTTTATTTTTAAAAAATAATATAGCACCTGTTGAAATAGGAAAAAACGTTTTCATATAATAACACTCCACTTTATCAATAAAAATTGGATTAAAAATAATTAACCAATCCTTTACTTTTAAAAATAAATATATATAATTTCATTAAGAACCAATAATATTTAAAATAACATTGAAAAACAATTATCCCTTGAAAAAATTACTCATTTATCACAAATTAAAATAAAAAAAGGAGAACCAGAAATTAAATAACTAGTTATCATATATATCATTAATTTATTTTAAAAAACACTTCAAAATAATTAAGATACCAATAAATAATTTATTTAGTATAAATAGAAAGGGAACACCGACCTTATGTTGTAGAATCGTCCCCCCCCCAAATGAAACCACTAGAATGGGTCTCGTATAATGGATTACTACCCATAGAAACTAATTAACCAATTTATAAATAAACCAAAATTTAAAATAATCCCACATGTCCACTGGAATTATACAAAAAAGTGGAAAATGTTGGATAAAATGGAAGATAATGAAATAGGAGCCATTACATTCCAATTTGGTTGAGAAACTACCAATGGATTACATAAAATCCTCCCAATAGAAGAATTATAGAGCCAAATAAGGATAGTTGAGGAACCACGTGTTAGTGTGTTTAGTGATGGGATATTTTTGGAGAGACACATATTAAATTTAATCCATAATGTGAATAAAATCCCCCAACTCTAGTAGGTCACCTGATTATCTCAAACAGCTTACCAAAACGTGTAACAACCACTAACTTGAAATTTTTGAGGTATCATTGTGGTATTTTATGGGTTTTTAAATCAATAATAGACAATTTTAAGTCCCCCATTTAATAAAATAAATGTTAGATTATATTTACTACCTAGTTTCCCAAAACATTTACTAACAATGAATCCCTAAAACCCAAAAAAAATTCAATTTATCAATCAAAAAACACCAAAAAATTAAGGGAGAAGTCAACCTCATACAACAAAAGAAGATTTTAATATTATGAAGAATCACAATTCTCTTCACCATACTATAGTATTCCCTATGACATAGTATTCCAACATATTAATCAACAACTTAAAAGAAGGGAATGTTTAATATTACCTCAACAATGACATGGGTCTAACAAAATGCCAACTCCCAAAGGCATAACTTGAAATAAAGGACCTGAAAAATATTATTATAGTGAATAATCGAAAAATGAATTGTTACTCCGACTTCTAGAACACTACAGACAATATGTATAGATTCCTAACATTAAAAATCATTAATACATCCCCAACTCTCGATCAACCAATGATAGATGTTGTATAATGAAACAATATACCAAAAAAGTAACTTGAATGAACCCAAAAAGAAGCAATAGAGAAAACATTATGATGATCTTTAGTTCCCCATAAAATTTTCTATTTACATAAAATAGAGAAATATCAATGGGACTTCCAAAAGGAACGATCCTCACTAAATAGGAAAGATATGTTGACTTCTATCCATAATATCTAGCAACCATACAGAGAGAGACATTAAAAATATCTAAATATAACTAAGATAAAAGAAATAGAAAAATAATATAAACAACCAACAAATAGAAATATACATTATTAAATATTGAAAATATTCTAAATTTGGTACAAAATCTAGATATAGGGTCACTAGGGGCCAAACTCATGAAACAACCACTCTCAGTGATCATAAAAGAAATACTCAACTTGGTAGATCTCACGGTCTATCTAGAATCCATAAGATTATCCCCATTACCCCACTAATATACATTAAATTAATATGATAACCATTAAGAAGATACTAAACCAAAATATACAATTCTCAAAATGGAAAAAGAATGAAAAGAAATGAGGCATGAATATATCAGAAGATAGGAACATGATCCAAAAGGTCTTCCATATATTACTAAAATAATAAGTGTTCTCAAATTATATAATAAGGTCCAAAATAAATATTATAAAATAGGAAACTCCTAAAATTACAAAAAGGAATTCGACTGTCCATGAAGTAGAAGTACAACATACCACTACTTACATCAAATCTAGACACAAGATTTATTTTTCATTTATATATTAATATATTGAAGAACATTTATAGATGAATGTGATGTCCAAAATGAGAATGTATTCTCATATTCATCCAAAAATAATGGTTACAATACTTATACATCCTATAATGATACCACACAACTGGTTTCTTCTTCTCGTTAGTTGACTTATTTTTTCCCACACTATAAATGGTCAAAACATCAATTCCTCACATTTCCATATAAAAAATAAATAAGGATATTGAATTATAAAAAACATAAATGAATCTATTAAAGATAGAATAAAACACCATTGAGATGAGATCTGGACAGATGAATCTATAAAATAACAATGACTACTTAGAATAATTAATAGCCAACTCCATAGAGAATGGAAATTAGAAGGTCAAATGTTCAAATAAGTATTTATTTGACCGGTCACCCAAATATTCCATCAAGAATTATATTTCCATATAAGTATTTACCTCCCCATGACAAAATAAATTGATGAATGAGGCCTTGAAATAATAACAAATCTGATGCTTCAAAATATGTGGGAATAGATATCATGTTTCAAAAAATCCAGACACAATCCCTCTTACAATGGAGTGCTACACTTCAGTCTAAAGGGGTCTAATGATCAATGAGACTCGAATATCTCTATAATGTAATCTATCGACTCCATAACCTCATGAGTTACCTAATCACAATAAAATAATTATGGATTTTAAATCATGAACTCTCACAATTGATACACAAAATGAGAATAACTTCTTCATTACAGTCCTTAATATGTTTTAGAAATGACGGAGCTAGGAAAAAAACTTCTGGATTACTAGGAACACAAGCTAAGAGGATTCCCCCTTAACTTTTGGAATACATTCTAAGAGTCACATTATAAAAAATTATAAAAACACAAGATTTTATCAAATCACCAAAAAATCCAACACATGGGAAAAATTCACAAATCAACTAAAACAATATTATAAAACACCCTTTGAAACGTCAACTCAAAAAAATTTAATGTGGCATTTTCTCCATTTCAAAATAGAAATTGGGTTCCAAATATAAAAAATGTTCAAATTAAATAATAAAAATTATTTATTTTGTGAAAACCATTTTAACATTAAAAGAAACATTCAAAAAAATTTCAATAATTTCACCACTTAAAAACCATAATATCATTTACTGGAAAACTAACACAACCCCAAATTCTTTTTTATCGAATAATTAATCTTTTTTAAATAAAAAAGTCATTCTTCCAAAAGAAATCATGAAACCGAAACATGGTTTTAAATTAATTTAAATATCCAATCATAAGAGCCTAATTTTAAAATTTTATGAAAAAATAATTATAAAATAAAAACAATTTATTTGATAATTAAAAAATAAGCCTCATCAAACAAAAAATGGGATAAAATTTTCTATAGAGAAAAAAATACTCAATTCTCTCAACTATTCTTAGTTCATCTACATGTTTTTTCAATAAATTCATCTATCATGTAAATGAAATTGGTGTTCTCCAAAATGGTATTGAGGGGGCTATTAATTGATTGAAAGAACATATTCCATAAATCATGAACTACTGGATTTCAACCATTTTCACTATAAAACATGTATGTTCAAAATACATCTCATAAGATCGTATTGTAACTAATATTAGAAGAAAAACACATAATAATATCTCTATAAAAACCTATATTTTATAATACATCATGGTAAATCACATGAAAATATTTGTAAACATACTGTTTAGCGGGAGGAAGAGAAGTAAAATCAGTCCTCCACACCCACCACTCCAGCACCGATGGACCCATCATTAATCATCCTTTCCCTCCAAATAAACACGTCCTTACGATACCAATTATTACCAAACTAGATTAAGCTAACCTCGTATCTCACCTGGGTTGTTTCACTACTAGGAATGAGGCACATTATTGATCTCTATATGCTGGATAAAATAATCAAAGTACTGTAAGTAAAAAAATGGGACTGTTTTCAATATCATTAAAACAATTATCATTAGTAGATCTAACTGGGAAGAGGTCTAGAGGGATCCATTTATTGGATTTTTATTTTGTAATAAATAATTATTTATATGATCTAAATCCAAAAAAAGGAATAAATAACATGATAAAGTAATATATTTTATAAAAAAACTCCCATAAATTATAATAATTATATGAGAAACTATTACATACCCTACACAAACAAATAAATATAAAAAAAAGTTTTGTAGACAAAAGACGCCAATATAACACATGAACTAAATTGTTTTACATAAAAATAGGGATATAAATCTGAACATCTCTACTTGACTCTCATGCCACAATCACGTACTAAAAACACCCGCTCCATGGTAGATAATGGTCATAAGGTAACCTAAAATCCATTACCTATGAACATGTAAAAAACATGAGGTCTTCATACCTGCCAACACGAGTATGAATGGAATGAGGAAGAGGATAATAGTATACCAGTATAATTCCATTTCATTAATTTTCTATAAATTAGAAATGTTAGGTAGTTTTAAGGTAATAAAAATATGTTTAAATTACCATTATAAAAAGATGAAATAAACATAATATTTATGAAACATTACATTTATAAGACATACTAAGATGATTTCATTTTAAAAAACTAACCATTAATCATTAAAAAAATAATAGGGATTTCAAAAAGAAACATGTTAGACCCTTAGTTTTTGATTTAAAACTACACTTCTTGAAGACAATCACTCTCATGGTTTTAAAGGTTTTTAAAATAAATATTATCTAAATCTTACATTTAAATTATCACTATAATTACGTTTTTAAAACAAAAAATTCACACATAAAACATGGGTTTAAGAAAGGAAAAAAATAACAAAATTTAGAAAAAAAATATTCATAACTATATGGAAATAATTATATATGGAAATTATTATCACAATAATCGTCAAGAAGAAACAATAAATAGATGAAATTATGTTCAGGAATGAAGATAAGAATCTTGCATGACAATATATAGAAAAATGAATAGAATATGATATATACAAAAGGAAATATACTAGGGAATAATGGAATAAGGTCTATAGTTGATAAAGTGGAAACAACTTATAGAATGTTAGTAGTGACATATCCTATCTCCGAAATAACTTTAAGCTACTTGTGTCATCGAAAAAATCTTTATCTAGGACATAACATTCTACTATGGGCAACTTGATAGTGTGAAACTCTTAAATATTATATCCAATGTCCCATGGATCCTAATTTTATTTGGTAATTATAATCAATTCATATATAGCATTAGGGAACAATTATAAATTTGATGTCTCTTGAGTGATAGTATCGATCTCAATGGACATTAAACAAATCAATCACATTCATTACACCTACAACAATCACCCTAAAATAAATATCTTCAATATGAATCAAACAATAATGAATCAATATTTATATAACCATAACACAAGAACACAATTATAACAAAGGATAAAAAATTGATTTATTAGGGTGAAATCCTTGATAGTTAAACCATATTAAATTAAGACCCTTGAAAAGTGATATCTTTATAAAAATATTATACATTGGAAATCAATTATTCTGAATCATTTTGAACCAATGAAAAAAACAAGGGAAAGAATAAATAAAACTATGGTTTATGAAATAAAATATTAAAAACAATCTTTTAAAATAATGTTCAAAATAACATAAATCCTTGGAAACACATAACCAATACCAAATCATCAACATTCCCAAACTGAAAAGTATTAATCAAATACAACAAAAAAAATAAAATAATCCCATTTTAAAATAGAATAGCCTTCTTAAAAAAGGGTTACCAATTTATTCAAACAACAAAAATGCTTTATAAATATGATTTTTTTTTATAAAATGAGAACTCTTCCTAAAATATAGAAAAAAATTTAAATAAGAGAACACTGAAATTTACCATATCAATTTCTTTTAATCCCTATAAACCAATATATTTCAATTATAAAACCCCCATGGAATTTTCCCAAACACCTAGAATTTTTAAAATAAAATTTAAAATAAATTTCAATTGAACAATAAAGATAATGATTTTTAGTAAAGGAAACCCAAAAAACCATGAAAAACTATGATTACATAGATATATGTTTCATATACATACTTAATTTAGTACAAAAACAGTCTTCAAAATTAAAAAAGATAGTAAGTCCTAATTAAAAGAAAATGGAATCGAGTATCTTACCTTTGGTGGTGGAATAAAGATGTATATGATTGAATTTATTGGATTATGTCTCCTAGGATGTCTAAAAAACCTTTAAAAATCCATAATTTAGAAATAAAATAACAATTAAAATAAGGCCACATGACAATTTTAGTTATCATAAAAGAGGGTAAAATAGGAAAAACTAGCTCAAAATAGAATGAGGATGCCATACAATCCTATCCAGATAAGAAAATACTAAGGGAACACTCCAAATTTTTCTTGGAGAATCATGGAAGGGAATAGAGGGATAATATAAGAGCCTTGGATGGATGGGTGGAGTGGGTGGAGATTTTTTGATAGACCCCAAATAAAGAGAAGCCAAAATTTAAAAAATAACTTAATAAATTAGTCTACATATTTTCATCACGCTGTTTACCCAACCATATTTATGAAATGAAACAACCACTACCCTAATAGTTACAATGTAGAATATTTGTCTTAAATGATTTGGACAACCCTATATAGAACATGTGATAACCTTTATCAAAAACTATTTATGGAACATGGTTTCCACTATATGGTTCCACAAACTATGCACCTAACTTTTCATCCCTATAAAAGCATAAAAAATTGGTTGGTAATAAGGGTCTGATAGAGGAAAATAAATTTAGTAGTGATAAAGGTCATTTCCCCCACTAAAATTTCTATATACATATCCATTTTAATATTCATTTCAATTTCAATGTTTTTATTGTATAATTAATTTGATATCATTACATGCACTTTCATTTTGATATTATATGTATGTTATAACCCACTTAACCCACATTATATTTCATTAATAATAAATTTTGATAAATAATTTATATTTAACAATAATATAATTCAATATTTTACCTTGATCAAATATCTAAAATTATGCCTTGTATTTGTTGTATTATAGATAAATTATTTTGAAAATGGGACCATATCATAAAAAGCATTATTGGGATGTCTCATACGAATCCACTATTAGGAACCATGTGGATTAAACAATATTTTTACAAAAGAAATCCCATTATAATAAAATATGTAGACCTAGATTATTCTCCTTATAATAATATTATATCCCTAATGTTTATCAACTATTTATGATAAGATAATGAATGTTTTTAGAGGGGGGATATCAATAAATTTTGTGCTCTGTTACAATTTCATATACATGTATACAATGTTCTAAACACATAGATAACCATAATATTTTTATGAACCTAAAAAAATATAATTTTCAATTCAACACTGTATACGAGTATTTTTTATTCATTTTAAATCCCAAATTATTCTTTATTGTTTTAAAGTAAATGGACACAAAAATCACTGATAATTAATTGACTATGTATATATTTTGACATTCCTATCAAATATGTTGTTATATAGAGTATTATAATGTATGATAAGCATCATTGATAAATTAGACTAACTATTTTTATGTTTTTATTTTTGAACATTATGTCAGGTTTTTTCTATTCTCTCTAAGTATATGATACAATGCATTTTATTTTAGCAGATGGGTAGGGACCAAAATTATATACCCCATTGGGGAATTGGTTAGTCTCATGAGAAATATAAGATAGGTAAATTTGGGTGTCTTTACTATTTACATATGATGTCATATTAGAATTCTGTGATGATATTCTTATTATCTTTAATATTATACATAACCATCATCACCACCATTTTTAAATTAATTATTGTTATCTATGTTACTATTTTTTCTCATAAATAGATTATATAATGATTATGTATTCATTTATATGGAATCATTATTTATCTTTTCACATTATATTTTATATAAAATTTTTATTCATAGTTTACTTCTATTATACAGTACTGTTTTAGATGAAAATAAATCATGCCCCCCCAGTTTGACTATTTTTGGGAATTTGATTATTTCACAATACGTCATGTTGGGTTCTCCATTTTTAGTTCATTCTCAAGTAACATGTAGTCCTGGAATGGTTTTTCATGGTGTTGGTGGGATAAAAATCACGTAGAAACATATACCAACATCCTTTCTTGGTGGTTTTCAGTGGGGCTTGTTCATGGAAATGAAAACACCAAATGGTTATCATATTCATGATTACATATAGACCTTCATTACAAAGGTAAGTTCTTATTGGGGAATTGTTCTCATGATACATAAGAACTGACATTTGTTGAGGGGGTGGGAGGTTAGGCTCATCAATCCCATTAATGGGGAATTATTTCTTACTCTATGACTCTTATAAATATATAAGATATTCTCAGAAATCCTTTTTTAAACACCAATGTATGACATAGGTATCCCTTGAATTAGCATTCAATTATTATCATTCAAGGATCATAGAATCAGATTTATATATCTATATTTCATCATTGATAGATATATATATATATATATATACATATGCATCCATGGTTCTCCATCAATGAAACCATATTATGAGAGTATTAGAGATTGTTTTTTTATTCTTTCTTAAAATGCTATTTGTAAGACACATAGTGGGGTGATGTAGATTGTTTCATCATCTTGGGAGACAGAAGTTGTTTTGATGTGGGGATCAGACCCATGATATGTGATTACTACATATCCTTAAGAAAGGAATTATAACCCATGTAGTTATTCCCACATAACGAGACATATCAATCCTTTTATGGTCATGTGACAAAGTACAAACAATATAGTTTCATTTCATTAAATAAAAAAGTAAGGGGGAAAGGTGACTTCCCAAAAGGATATTGTCAGATGTACACTAAGGTGGCCTAGCAATGCCTTAAAGGGGTGTGGTCTCCTAGGTTTCATATTATTAAATTGAGAGAGTGTCCCATATAGAATTAGAGTGGGTTTTTTGGTGTTGGAATTGGACTTCATGGAAACTTCTTATGTATATCATTTATAAGGAAATGAAATCCCACCTAGTTCAGTTATAATGAACCATGCCTATGGATGCCCTTTGAAATTTCTCATATAGAAGGACATGGCCCTTTGAGAGAAATAATGAATGATTTTAGGGCTTCTACCATCTAAGGGATGCCGTGGTGAGTGGGCCCATGAGGAATATCTCATGTCATGATGATTTAGAGGTATGCTTTGGGCATAAACCAAGAAGGATTCCATGGTTGTTGGATACATGGATACGAGGACCCACACCTATAGATTCTATTTCTAGGTGGGTGAATGGAAAATATAGAATCAATATTCTATGATGATACATGCATCTAACCATAAATATGTTAGGCTAATATATAACTTCTCAGACAATGTGATTCATAATTGAATGTGAGAAACAAGAGGATGTTTGTATGATATAGAAAACTACATAATCCTTCTTCTACTGGTGGATGTGGCCGAGCATACGAGAGAAATATAATGGGATTTGACATTCCTATTCCCTTTCAGGTTTTGGTAACCATGATAGTCACACATGACAACTTGACAAGGTAATACCCTGTATGAAATGAGGGGGTATTACGATAGTAGGGGATCGCTACACATAGTTCTATAGATTATTGGGGGATATGGATTTGCTTTTAAAGAAAAATTTTAGCATAATACCCTCCCTCTCGATCTAAAAATGGATATCCTCAATCCTAGAGATGTCTAGGAAAATACATGGCCCTAACCCAAGTATATTTGATTAGAATATACCTAATAATTCCTTTAATGGTGGGGTCCTCACTATTGATAGGATACATAAGTTTATCCACCCTGAGGACCCTACTCATCAGTATGATAAGTGATTGACACATCAAACAAAATGATTAAATAACATAATGCGAGACACACTGGTGTGTGTCTCACCATGTTCATGTATGTTCAAAGGCTTTTTTGAAGTTTCCATGTTGGTCCCCATTATAAGAGTGTTCCAAAGGAAGGGGATCCCTACCATTGGTGGTCTGAAAGGGGTCTAGAATGATTTCTCACATTGGTTAAGTAATTGTGAAAAGAGGGTTCTTTACGCAGGGTTACATTATAGGAGTTGGAAGTAATTCACCTAATGCTTGGCCTACAAGATATGGTGGTGAATTTTGAGACTGAATGTGTTGGAAAAAACACCTGGGATGACTCTTACACTAGGTTCCTAGTGTCTCTGTAAATGACCCTGGAAGGATATCTTGTGAGTCTCTTTCATGGAGAGGGACCATCGTACTAGTAGTTTTAAACTATAGGTAAAAGGGTCTTGACACTTGAATATTCTATTTTAGAAAAATAGGGACATTGATTACAAAATACCCCTTGATTACATATTCTCTTGGTTTATGTATAGAAAACTGAATTTTTTTTGAGGACCTAGGTGAAGGGGATGATCACACCATAATTCACTTTTTTCACCATTACACCATCGTGTTAAACTAGTTCAGTATTTAAAATTTAAAAAATAATAACAAATTTAACAAAAAATTTGATTCAGTTGTTTAATTTATATAAATTTTTAAAAGTAAAATTAAATTGTATTGTTGATTCATTCTAGGATGAGGTGATTTGGAAGATCTAGAATTAGGGTGAAGAAAAATGGTCCAAACTGCATGGAATCCCATAAACACTTGTCAGCTGTTTTGCATGTTACACTAAATCTATAAATCCATATTTTGTGAAATTTGATGGTCTGATCTAAAATTCACTAGGATAAAACTATTATGAAGACACTAAATCCCTATTCATCCATTAAGAATCCAATACTAACCAATTTATTGAAGAAAAAAATATGCTCCATGTTAAAAGCTAATTCCTATATTTTATCTATATCCGGTGATATATGCCTCCAAAAGATGCTAAAGTTTCTATTAATCTATTAATATGATGGAAAATTGGTTTTTAGTATACTAAAATGTGAATTAAGATAGTACGGATGCTAATTAGCATGCTCCAATTGGTTTTATGAAACCTAGGTGCCTAAAACCTCTTACCAGATTGCCTAAAAATTGGCACCATGGGAACCCCAAATGAAATTTCCACCAGGTGGTAATGTGATACTATATTGGAGTTTTAGAGGAGTACTATACACATCATAGATGTTTTGGAGGTCCCTACCCTTATTTTGAGATACTGTATGAAGAAGTAGATACGCTCCAGCTTCCTCATCCTCTCAATGACATGCTAAATGGTGGGTGATCGTTGCGAGGGAGAAATAAACATGAGGAGGGAGTTCTAAAAAATTATCTATTAGTCTATTATATATTTTGTTGTTTTTATAATTTTAAATGTATCTTTACTTGTTTTTATTCATTTAATTGAAATACTTTTTTTTAATAACTGATAAGTGTGTAATTTCAAGAATGTGGCTTCTGTTGTTCTGATTTGAAAACAAAAACAAAATCATATTATGTCCCAAAAATTTGAGATTGTTGTGTTACCTGAAAACCCTTAATGCATACTAATGTGATAGAACATGACTACATGATATTTATGTCACTACTACAAAACCGGGCTTTAACAGTGTTTCCCTTTACCAGATCTAGGAAATGAAATTAATGTTCCTTTTATCAGTGCTAATTTTTTTTATAAATGGTTACTCTTTTATTCATTATTACCTACATTAGATAAAAGTCATTGTTTATTAGTGGGTTCCATGAGGTATCGTTGGTGGAATAGAGTGGGAGAAATTTCACCCTCAAACCATTTCCATTATGAACCATGTCATTGGATAAAACATAACCGAGTGGTACGCCCCAACATACTATCACCGTAAACTCAGTTCATAGACAAGGGAAGCATGTGGTGTCCCGTGAAACATTTCATTCATAGGATTGAGGTGATGATTTCCTCCATCAAAAACCAAAGCCCTGAAAATATCTTTTGATCCAGTCATTTTCAAGCTGAGTAATTCCCCCATGGGCTTTTGCAAAAGGTGTCAGATGACCCATATATATATCCTCCCCGACACTCTATAAATGGATCCTAAGGGGAGTTGTGAAAAATAGAAAGTAGATAGAAGAAGGATTTTTGTAGAGAACATGTAGTTTATGGAAAAAATCCTTTGAATGGAAAAAATAGAAGAATTATGAAACTGTGAATAGTTTATAGCATGTATAAATCCGATGTGAACCATAAAAAATAAGGAATCATAATAATATGGGAGAACCATGAACCAAATTTTATAACCAAAAACCATACCACCTTTTTTTGATGAACGTCCCATGAACTGTAGTACCAATGAACCTTATCCAATCTGGTGCACCGCATATCAACTTTCTACGTGGAAGAAATCCTACAACACCTAGTGTTCTGCTACATGGATGGTGTACATTACCGCATTCCACTATGGTATGCAGACAGAACTCGAGGCCGCATACCACTATGGTACATAGACCACCTTGAATTCAACATACCTCATTGGTAGGAAGACGACATCCAGGTCTGTGTAGCACCTTAGTACACAGAAGACCCCTCCATCGGCATAGAAATGCCCAATATGGTGTGTACCTTACCCTTCCTGAGAAAATTGAATGCGGAGTGGGGTACCATCAGGTGTTACACATTCTAATCCGGATCATGCACGTCCATTTACATCCCTTCTTCCAAATCCTCTCTACTAACCAGTCTAAAAACATCCTATCAATGAACCATCTAGAGCCTCCAGACCCATATGATAAAACTATCGGGTGCATCAGTGTTTCCTTTTTAGTTTACATACCCATGGTAAGTGGATTCATGTCTGTAATCCTCTCAAGGGTGTGGTCCCCATAATTTCTTTAAGTTTACATTCCCATGGAACCTATGGCCCATATTTAGAATAATCATGTGAACCACCCCTTTCTAGCGATCAAGGGTAGTCACTGGATTTTCCATTCAATGAGGGACAAAGAAATTCCAAATGGATTATTCCTTGTTTTCACATAGATTGGAAAAAATGTGTCTCGTCTTTCCCCGAAACCATTTTAGGGAACTCTCCCAAAGGTAAGACACTAAAATTTTGATAGGAATTTGTTCTCTGGAGCCTATTATAATCCGTCTGGGATACTTACAAATAGATTTTAAAATTTGTCTATCATGGATATCAACACAGGAGACAAAATTGCCACATTCAACCCCCCCCCCCCAGCACCCTCTCTCCCTTTGGGCTCTAGTTCCGTCTATCAGTAGATGAAGTGGGATGTGTGATATTCATATCCACTACCTCTTCTTGTTTTTAACACGGAGAATGAATCATGTGGTCTTAGAGGTTTTCAGTGATCTCAGAATACACATAACCCCAATACATGTGCCTCCTCGTAAGTGTAAGCCCCGATCATACATCCAAATAATAATGATTCGAGATCATCCCAATTGTTTTATAAAAATAATCATCTTATTATGTGTAAGCCCCATACTATATGAACTATGATAACTCTGATTCCTACTCTAAATAGGATACATATGATTCCTTTCTAATGAACATATCTCAAGTTGATCCTTTTAAATGGTTACTCCCCAATCATTCCCCCCAAAAATAGGTCATCCTTTATGGTATATGCCCCAACATAAACTAAAATAATTTGGATTTGATTCCCAATTATCTAGGATACGTAGGATGCCTCCCTAAGGTCAAAACCCATCACCCTAGTGTTCACGGAGCCATATCCCTGATAAGGCATGTCCACCCATGAGATCATGCCTCTCATGTGTGTCCTGAGGCAATTTGGTGTAATTTTCACATGAGATCATGATTGGGAATCCTCTTCCTAGTGATATTTAATGCACGATTCTAAACTAAATGGATGGGTCTCATTCATACCACCTTAAAAAGTGATTTTTTCAGTTATGTGGCACCGCACTACGTGAGTTTGAGTTTCTCTCATGAGGATATGTAGGAATACCATATTGTGTGTTTGATCCTGATATTGAAGAAATTACCATCATCCTATGGTAACTATAAAATCCACATCATCTCATCATATGGATTTAAATACTGTTTTCTCAGTAATTATTGCCCCATGCATATATTTTTTTAATATTGCATCCTAGGGGTAATTTATGGACACATGCCTGGTAACGAAACAATGATTCAGAAAGATGTGATCATTTATTAAATCTATAAGAGAGTCATAGAGTAGAAAATAATTTCCCCAAAAAGTGTGATGAGACCGACCTCTCATCCTCTCGAGAAGGGGACTCCTTAAGTGTCATCGGCCAAATCATCCAATGATCACCTACCATTTCAATGTAGGTCCACAAATCATAAATAAAATGGTCTTTGGGTGTTTCTGGCTCTACTAATAAACCCGTTGGAGACCATCTGATGAAATCATACCTAAGACCAATGGATTGAACACATACTCAACACCCATACTATCACCTTCAAAGTCCATTCAACTATGACACCTCCTTCACAATATCAAAAAAATCACACACTACCATGTCCCGGTCTGACCAAATCACCCACAAAAAAGGGTCATGACGTGAATCAGGTCGAAATGGAATGGTAAAACAAATGTGAAACTCTATAATAGAAAGAAATTAGCTGTTTTTCATCAGACCGTTTTGTTTAACCTGACATGATGACAATTTGGAAGAAGAAAAAATGGTGAACCCAACATGAATCCTTAACCAAGGTGGTAGGTTAACCCACCTCAAGTCCCTTTCACATTCAAAAGGACGAGGGCTGAGCAATATTACCAATCAGGCATGCGATCATGAGATGATTCCTTGATGGGGTCTCTTTTTCTATTCCTGTTACATATATTGCAGGCATTTCAAAGAGATCTATTTTATCCAAATAGAATCCCAAAAATTTTCTCAGACATGAATGTCAAGAAACCACACATGAGGTCAAGTACCCAAAAAATAATAAGAACCCTCACCTTCCCATTATCTCTAACACTAGGTTTCAAACATGGTGATCAAAGAGTTCCACTAAAACAGTACTCTCCCTACATTGGAGGATGAAGGTAAAGCCCTCCAACCGATGAAATATCACCAGTCATATCTTCAGTCGTGGCCAAAAATATATACCAATATGACTCCACTAGCCTTCTGAAATTTTTTTGGGAGTTGATCCCCAGAACATGAAATGAAAACCTCCATTATCGTAGGGAGGAAGTTGAGGTCAACACCAAAGAATTCATCTCAGTTGTATAGGAACTCCACTCTAGTGCTCCTTCCAAAGGATGTCTCCACCCGCGGTATACAACCTAACATCCTCATTATGAAGAGGATCCCATCCCGAGGGAACCTACTAAATTCCAATGGACACAGGCCCCTCGATCGACCTGTCAAGGGAATAAAGTGTATGAGTAGGAGCATGTTATCACCCCAGTTCCTAAAGAGGAGATACTCCACAAATACATGGAGGCATATAATGGAAGGGAACACAATTCTTCCCCTCCATCATTAAACCACCACAGAAATACGTCTTCCATCTATGAGCATATTCACATCCATTCTCGCTCCTATAATCCCACCATTGAAATAGGGTTGAACAATACGTGAAAATACATATTACTACTAGTTCTATCCAGTCCCACCCCACAGATAGAGCATAAAATTATAGGCTATTTAAAATCACTACCATTGCACAAGAAGACTGTCATCCAAATTGGATCACAACAAGCTATAAGCAGGGGAAAATTATTGCTGATTCAATGAAATCCTGATATCTAAATTGGATAGAAAATTATGGGAATTAATAAAACATTTCCTGTATTCTTGATGTCCACCTATCAGATATGGTCGAATGTAAATATGAGAAGAGTCAAATTCCTACACATAGAAATCAATTCTATAATACCCCGACCATAGAAGCTCAGAGTTAGTGCATTATTACGTATCATTGTCATGATCACAAAAGATCATGTCTCGAAAGACTGATTAGTTTATTATCCTTGAAAGGATTAGATATATTCATAAGGATTACATTAAATCATAAAATAGAAAACTATATCAAAAATGTTTCCATAGAAAACACTGACATCCCATAGACTATCCCTGTAGGTCAGTCATAATATAATTTTTCGCATCCTGGAAAAAATTAAACCTAGAAATGGGTGAGCTCAGATGCCCAGTAAGGATTACAATATAGCGAAAGCTTTCAGAAATAAGCATAAACATTTAAGGAAATGTATAAAACAAAAAAAGCCTTTTCAACATAAACTACATCATAATATGGAAAATATAAATCAAAATAATACCATTTACATACTCACATGGATATTCTACTAGTCGAATAATCACATGGAATATCAACTCCACTTTCATAATGATGGAATGTATAATGCCGAACTTTCATAACCACATAGTCAAGGCCATGTGTCGAGACTACAAATATGATTTTGTCAAGGCCTTGTTCCAAGACATTAATTTTTCCCATGAGACCTACCGATGCATCAAAGAGCTATAGCGGGCTCTATCCGTCACTTACTCAGTCAAATGCATTCCTCATATGAAAAGGTTTAAACATAACATAATCATTAAAATTAAAAATGGCATATCAAATGTCAATACATTATCCGTTAACCATGAATGGTATGAAATAACACATCAACAGTCAAACATATCACAAAAACTTCAATACAAGATGGATGTTTTGTATCATAATAAATCAACTTCAGACAAACATAAAATCTATCAAAGTATGTTGACTTAGATGAAATCAAAACCTTTTTAGAGAAATATATCTTTCTATTTTGAAATCATTTAAAATCCATGTAATTATAAATGAAAACATTTATATTTGAAAATATTCTTATAATCTTTTAAGGGAAGCTTTGAAAATATTATAATGGTGGAAAATATCCTCACACTCCATATAAGAAAAAAAATACATTCTTACCTTAATTTTGTCGAAAAGGCTATAAAGGACATTGTTTGGAAAAATGATGGATAGATTACTTTATAAACAGCATTAAAATGTCAAACAACGGTATAAATGACCTTAACCCATAGTATAGTAAATAGTAAAAATGATTTGAAATACATTTTTATGAAACATTGATGTGGATGATAAAGAGGTCCCATTAGATAATTACGTATAAACAACCTTGGATAATGAAGAGATTGTAGAAATAACCCTTACCTTGTAATTTTACTAGGACTAGGGTAGGATAACCTCCTGTATAATGGTGAAATAATTGTTATTAAATTATAAAAGAATCATATACATTAATATGATATCATTTATGATCATTTGACATTTCGTTCTTAATAATATCTTAGTATTATCGTCGTTTCTGGTGTTAACTGATTCGATTTCCTTTATATGATTTGTTACATATGTAATGTTTATTATGGATAGGATGTATATTCTTCATATTCAGAATTAAATTATTTCTTTAAACATTATTTTTAATCATATAATGAAAATTAGTCTTGAATGAATTACTATGGGGAATGAATCTCATCGCGTTTGTGGAGACGGTAATCTGTACGTACGCACGAGCGACAATATCATTCTTTTGATATTAATATATTATATAATTGGATGTTATATCATATATACAGAATCATTATCATAATTTCTTTACCATTTAAATCAATTAAACATCATTATTATACCCATCAAAATAATAATTTATTGCAAAACAATTACACCACGACGTGGAGACGGTAAACCGTACGTACGCATGTATGGTGACATGTCAATAAAAGAATGGATAGAATAATTAAAATGTTTGTACCATATTTATAACAACATAATAGTATACAGAAGATACTGCAGTTATTATTTTAGAATGGAAACAACAAAGAAAGAGAAAGTGGAAGAAGAAAGGAAATTGAAAGAGGTGTTGAAATATTTACATCTTCTTCGGGTTCTTCATTTTGATTTGGTCAAAAGGGATCCTTAGGATGGATTTCTGACTAATGTAAGCCATCTAGGACGAATTAAGGAGTGGAGAGGGTATTTTGGCAGGGTTTGGCCATGTCAAAGGGCTTTGATGGTGTGAATTATAGAGAAGTTAGAGTGCCCTTTTTTAAGAGGGGTGAGGGGAACCATAGGAAAATCTAGAAATATTATTTTATAATAAAATTATTTCCTGTTTCTAATGAAACAAAAATGAATTATTTATAGGATACGGTCGGGATAGGACAAAAACCACTCAACCAATAGGTTTTATATAGGTTTTTTTCTCCATATTAACCTTATCTTTTAGATTTAACTCTAAGTTAAATAGTTTGACATTTACCATGTCTTTTTGTATTTTTATATTATATGGTTTTCAAACATACTATAAACTTCAAAGAGAACCCCATGTGGTTCATTAATTATTCAACTATCACTATATAAGTATTTTGGCTGAATAATAGTTTTTAGGAATAGATTACCAATTAATAATATAATATTTTTTTTAAAAACTCTTTTTTGTAAATTTTGACACTATTTGGTATTTTGTTTTTCCTAATTTCATAACATCATTATTACTTAAAAAAAATTCATATAACCAACCCTAACAGTTCATATTAGCTTATATAATTAGTGTAATTTATAAAAAGGCTCAAATTACAATTATTTTGATAATTATAATATCAATTATTTTAATCTTTCATTAATTTGGTAATTATTGCATCATCAATGTGTCATAAATAAATTAAATTATTTATTGTCTAAAAATTATAAAAAAATTACCATTATTTAGGAAGACTTTTAATATTTATAATGAATAATTATAGTCTAATTTATCTTATGTGTAACCCTATATTAATAATGGTTTAGTTGTTAAACATTGAATTTAATATTTTTAACTCTTGTTTGAATTTAATAATAAAAAATTTCCTAATCTAATCCAAGTGGACCAAAGAGGTTCATATATTATTCCTATGGTTTTTTTGTCAAATTATACTAATTAAATAGAATTAGGACATGTGTTAGTGTAATAATAATATAATTTTTACCCTTAATTTCCCTATTTACATTTAACTCTGGTAAATAAAAATAAAAAGGAACAATTCATCAAAAATTATTTTCATTTTATTAAACCACATTTTACTTACTGATATAAACTGTAACTCTTGGATGTTTGAAATTCAACTCATGGAAATAGTAAATTTATGTTTTATTTAAAATTGAAAATTCTCTTAGGAGGTGGGTAAAAGATGGTAAAAAGTTCAATAAAAATTTTATATATCTAAAATTATTATAATCTGACTCTAATGAATTACATTGAACATATATATATATTATGTATCTATATTGACCTAAAATAAATTTAAATAAAATAAATAATTATTTATATAAAAATTCGTTTTTAAACTATAACTTAGTATTTTTCACTATTCATCAAAAATTTACTGTTTTCAGAAAAATACCAAAAATTCACCCTAAGCTTATTTCTATATACTGAATCCAAAACTTTATTCCATTTTGAGAGATGAAATTTATAAAAATTCAAAAATTGGGTATAACTATTCATAATGGCTAGTTTGATTGGTTGTGGTGTGTAAGAACTCGATGTTGGGTACAACACAAGCTATTGTTTTTTACAAAGAGATGCGTACAATGGAAGCTTGGGGTGTTCCATTCTCCCCTACTTAAAATAATTTCATACTCGAAATTTTTAGAATATTGCTGCATAAAAAGACTCGGGTGGTTCTTCATCATATGTTCCTCAGGATCCCACATTGCCTCTTCCATCTTAGGGTTTCTCCATATAACTTTTACCAGATGAGTCGTTTGGTTTCTCAACACTTGTTCTCTTGTTTCAAGAAACATTCCAGTCTCTTCACAATAAGACAGATCGGGTTCCGGTTCTAATTCCTCATAGGTGAGTACATGCCTTGTGTTAGGCATGTATTTTCTCAACAATGATACGTGTAATACATCGTGAATTTTTTAGAGACTTGGTGGCATTTCTGAATGTTAAGATACATCCCCAATTCATTCTAGAACTTTGAAAGGTCTGCTGTACCTGGGACTCAATTTTTCCTTCTTACCGAAATGTATAACACCCTTCCATGAAGATACCTTCAAGAAAACTTGATCTCCTACCTGAAATTTGAAATCATTCCTTTAGTTATCGGCATAGTTCTTCTGCCTACATTGAGCTACTTTGATTTTTGTTTGGATTACATTCACCTTTTTCATCGTTACCACCACATGTTATGGACCTATGAGTTTTCTTTCACCAACATCATCCCAACAGGTTGGTGTGCAACAACTCTTTCCGTATATCACTTCATGTGGTGAAATTAGAATACTTGAATGTTTGCTATTAAAAATTCTACATGAGGTAAATATTGATCCCACATACCTAGAAAGTAAAGTGAGAATGATATCAATATGTCTTCTATGGTTTGAATAGTCCGTTCTGATTCTCCATTAATTTGGTGGTGGTAGGCACAGCTCAAACGAAGATCAGTATAAAGGGATTTCGGAAGACATTTCAACAATATTGATGTAAAACATGGGTCACGATCAAGAATAATTGATAGTGGTACTCCATGAAGTCTTACAACTTCATTAATATTTAGTCTTGCTAATCATTCAAGTGTTAAATCTTCACTTATAGAATGAAAAAGAGCTGACTTGGTAAATGATCAACAATAAACCAAATTTCATCATTCTTTCATGAGTATTATGTAGTCCCGTGACTAATTCCATTGTAATATTATCCCATTTCCACTCAGGTATGGGAAGAGGTTGCAAGACACCTCCAGGATGTTTCCTTCTAGCTTTCACATGTTGACAAACCATACATCTTGACACAGAATTAGCAATCACCCACTTCATGTAGTCCCATAAAAAATGTTCCTTCAAATCCCTATACATTTGGGTGCTCTCAGGGTATGTAGAGAAATTGGATCTATGAGCATCATCCAACAATTATTTTTTTAGATCAGGTATATCGGGGAAAAAAAGCCTCTTCCCAAATTTCAAAATTCCATCTTCATATACGAAGACACTCAATCTCCCATTGATCAAATCATTAATATTATTTATAAACTCTTTATCATCAGCCTGAGAACATTTCATCCTTTCTAGTAAAAATGGTTTGGAAACCATTAGAAAAAAGCATTGATTTTTCACCTTCCATGGTTATTCCCATATACATCTTTACTAGATCCATGTATATAAGATCCTTTTCAACTCTCATGTTGTTCCAAAATCTATGATATTTTCTAATAAAAGCATCTACCACCTTATTTTCCTTCCCTGGGTTATAGTGTATCGTGCAATCAAAATCCTGGAGAAGTTCAAGCCATCTCCTTTTCATCATGTTGAGTTCTTTATGTGAGAAAATATACTTCAAACTCATGTGATCGGTATAAAATCTCACAATTTTTACCATATAGATAGTGTCTCCAAATCTTCAAATCAAATATTTCATCTTTAACTCATACTCATGAGTAGGATAGTTTTTCTAATGATTTTTTAGCTATCGTGATGCATAGGTAAAAACACTATCATTCTACATAAGGACACAATCAAGTCCTTTCTTCGATTCATCACTATAAATAACCAACCCATCATTTCCCCAAGGTAGATTCAAGATAAGATTATTGAATAATCTTATCTTCAATTATTCAAAACATTCTTCACACACTTTTTTCCAAACCAAATTTAACCCCTTTACGTGAGATCTTGGTTAATGGGTTAGCCAATCGGGAAAAATTCTATATTAATCACCAATAATAACCTTCTAAACCAATAAAACTATGTACCCCAGTTATATTCATCGGTGCTATCCATTCATGGACTGCCTTGGTATTATAAGGATCAACAGAGATTCCATCCCTGGATATAATATGTCCACGAAATGAAATATCGTGAAGATATAATTCACACTTGCTAAACATCCCATGTAATTCATGTCTTCGAAGAGTCTTCAAGATAATGCGCAAGTGATTTTCATGATATTTGTTGCTTTTGGAGTATACCAATATATCACCAATAAACAACAATAAAATTCCTCAAGATTTTCCTTGAAAACTCTATTCATTAGATCCATGAAAACAGAGGGTGTATTTGTCAATCCAAAAGGCATTACTATAAACTCGTAATGTATGTACCTTGTTTGAAATGCTATTTTCAGAGTGTCTTCATTCTTCACAACAAACTGATGATATTGAGATCAATGGTCGATATTTGAAAATTATATAGCTCCATGAAGTTGGTCGAATAAATCATCAATTTGAGGCCGGGGATACATGTAAATTATTATTATAGCATTGATCTCCCTATAGTCAATGCACAACCTCATATATCCATTTTTCTTCTTAACAAAAAGGATTGGGTCTCCCCATAGATAAACACTAGGGAGAATAAATCCCTTATTAATTAATTCCTCTAGTTGTTTCTTTAGTTCCACTATTTCCATAGTGGCCATTCTATAAGGGGTCATCGATATGGGCCTTGATCCTAGGATTATATCAATGGAAAACTCAATTTCTCATTCTAGAGGATGTCCAAGTAATTCATCTGGAAGGACATCGACATATTATTTCACAATAGTTACATCCACTATTTGAACATTCTTTTTCTCACCCATAGTTATTTCATCCTATTCCTCACCAATAATTTAATTTAGTTGAGCTGCTGGAGGTGGATCAAGATAAGAATTAAGTTGTGATGATTCTGCTCTAAAGATAATGTTTTTTTAATCATCTTCATCAAAAATAGTAACCTCCTTCTTCTTACACTAATTATTTGCATCCTAGTCCAAAATCCAATCCATACCAAGGATTATATCGAATTCAATCATGGGTATGATGATGAGATCAACAGATAAAGAACATTTATTTACCCTAATGGGGATTGATTCACTAAATTTTTTTGCAATGATACTTTCCTTAAGATTTTTGACTAATAACTTTCTTGTTAAATCAAATTTGAAATATCAACTTTTCATAGAAAAATGGGAAGATATGAAACAATGCGATGATCCAGAATCAAATAAAGCATTTACTAAAATTGAGGAAACCATTAAATTACTTTCTACAACGTCTTTCGAAGATTCAACCTTAGTAGTAGTGATAATATAAGCTTGGCCTCGATCCCTTGGATTTTATTGGTTTACGTTCCCCTGACACTTTGCACATTCATTCGCATAATTTTTCCTTTTTCTACAATTGTAGCATTCAACATCAACAACACCATTCTTCCCCTTGCAATCACGAGGTTGGTGGCCATTTTCACCACACTTGTAATAGACTCAAATTCCATTCAGGAAAGTACCTGGGTGTTTCTTCACACATTTTCTGCATGATGGATATTCCACTTTTTCCTTCTTCCCCTTATTTCCATTTCCAAAGTGTTCAAGGGATCTCTTCTTCTATTGCTTTTCTTTAAAGTCATAAGACATAGAGAATTATTTTTCTGTCTTGATAGCTCATGGGACAATATCTTCATACGATGAGAAGGATTGTGAGACAAATTCTCAATGGAGATATGGTTTTAACCCATCAAAGAAACGATCAATATTACTTCTTGGGTTTCGTATATAATCTACAACATGCCTAACTAACCTTGTAATGTTAGCTTCATACTTTGCGACATTCTCATCCTGCCTTTGCCTCAGACTCAGAAATTGCTTTTCCAAATCCGATCGATGGTCACAAGAAAGTATTTTTCTATGAAAATACCTTTAAACACCCTCCATTCTGTATTTGATACTTCATCATCTTCCTTTGTGTTTTGAATCAATGACCACCATTTATCAGCATCTCTAGTGAGGCGGTAAACTACCATGACAAATTTTCCACTTTCACTACTCCCTAAGGCTTGGAATATTTTCACTAAGGAATTTATCCATTGCTCAGCTAATAATAAATGTGTACCCCCATTAAATGTTTGTTGTTTTTTCCTCATTAAGCAATCTAACATTGATCCTCCACGTTATGGATTAGGGTGCTCCATACAGGTATGTTTATTATTCATAACCTGAGCGAGTTGTCCCGATATGTTGATAAGCTAATTATCACCAGTTGTATCACCCACTCCACTATAATTATCTTGAATAGGAGGGAAATACCTACATGGAGTGCATGCAGTGATAGGGTTTCCATTCCTTCCACTAGGCGCCATTTCTAAACAATGGCATAAACTATGTTAGTTTATGAATCAAAATACATAATTCTAAAATTGTAAAAAACATTACATAAATTGATCAGTTTATGGATATAATCCATAATCATAAAAAATGTTTTCTTTTGAGAATTTATACACTGATAAACCCTTCATAATGGTTTCTAAATAAAAAGATAATTATCATAAGAATATCCACCAGGAGTGTCGTAACAAAGAGTGCAGCAAGGGCCGTGGTCGTGCACCAATTCTCATTCGAGTGTAGCTCAATGCAGTGTTTTCAGGTTGTACCCCTAGGTACATATGTGCAAGATCTGCCTCTACCTTCTCATATCCTGATAGAGATGTATTTTTTAGAAAACTAAAAAAATATCTACAATACTAAAATTGTAGGAAGTTCTTCTAAACTAATCCTCAAAGTCTATCTTAGGGTAATGTGCTCTAATAAGAGTTTATCTAAATCTAGATCCAAGGTTTATACTAACTTCCACTGATACCTACTATAACAACCTGACCCCAGAAGCCCAGAGTGGGTGCATTATTACGTATCATTGGAATGATCACAAAAGATCAAGTCTCGAAAGACCGATTAGTTTAGTAGCCTTGGAAGTACTAGATATATTTTTAAGGTTTACACCACATCATAAAATAAAAAACATCAAAAACATTGTTTCCATAGACAACACTGAGATCCCATATACAATCCCTATAGGTTGGTCTTAATATACTTCTTTTCATCATATGAAAAAAAACATAGAAAGGGGTGAGCTCAAATGCCTAGTAATGATAACAATATAGCGGAACCTTTCATAAATATGCATAAAAATTTAAGGCATTGTGTAAAACTAAATCAAATGAATTTTCATCATTAAAATCATCATAATATAGAAAATATAAATCAAAATAATTCCATTTACTTACTCGCATGGATATTCTACTTGTAGAATAATCACATTCAATATCCATAGCCACTTTCATAATGATGGAATGCATAATGCCAGACATTCATAACCACATAGTCAAGGGCCTATGCAAAGACTACAAATAATATTTTGTCAAGGCCTTATGCCAAGACACTAGTTTTCATAATGAGTCCTCCCAATGCATCGAGGAGCTATAGCAGGCTCCACCCGTCACTTACTATGTCCAATGAATTCCACATATGAAAAGGTTTAAACATAACATAAACATTCATATTAAAACTGGCATACGAAATGTCAATACTTTATCCATAAACAATTAATTCTATGAAATAACACATCCATAGTCCAACATATCAAAATACCTTCAATACAATATCGATATTTTGTTTCATAATAAATCAACTTCAATCAAACTTAAAATCCATTAAAGGATGTTGACATATATGAAATCAAATCCTTTTTTGAGAAATATATCTTTCTATTTTGAAATCATTTCAAAGACATGTAATTATAAAATAAAATCATTCATATTTGAAAATATTCTTAAAATATTGTATCGGTAGCTTCGATAATGTTATAAAGGTGGAAAAAAACCTCACTTGCCGTATAAGTTAAAAAAAGACATTTTTACCGTAATTTTGTCGAAAAGGATATAAAGGACCTAGTTTGGAAAATGACCAAAAGATTCCTTTATAAAAATATTTAAAAAAGTAAAACAAGGATATAATTTACATTAACCCATAGTATAGTAAATAGTAAGAATGTTTTCGAATACATTTTTAAGAAATGTGGATGTGGATGATAAAGAGGTCCCAGTAGATAATTACGTATAAACAATCTTAGATAATGAAGAGATTGTAGAATTAACCCTTACCTTTTAATTTTCCTTGGACTTGGGTTGGTTAAACTCCTATATAATGGTTAAATAATTGTTATAAAAACATTTAAGAATCATATATATTAATATGATATCATATTTGATGTCTTAACATTACTTTGTTAGTAATATCATCGTATTATCGTCGTTTCGGGTGCTAACTGATTCATTTTCCATTATATGCATTGTTATGCATGTAATGATCGTTATGGATAGGATGGGTCATATTCATATTCAGAGTGATATTAATTCTTCAAAAATTATTTTTAGTCATCTAATAAATTTTTTCTTGAATTGATTATGATGGGGAATGAATCTCATCACATTCGGGGAGACGGTAATCCGTACGTACGCACGAGCGACAATATCATTCTTTTGATATTAAAATCATATATAATTGGATGGTATATAATATATACAGAATCATTATCATTATATATTTATCATTTAAATCAATTTCACATCATTATTATACCCATCCAAATAATAATGTATTGAATAACAATTACAACACGACATGGAGATAGCCAGCCGTACGTAAGCACGTATGGTGACATGTCATTTAAAGGATGGATTGAATAATGAATATGGTTGTAACATATTTATAATAACATCATGGTATATAGAATTTAATTGATTTATTATTTTAGAATGGAAACAACAATGACAGTGGAATTGGAAGAAGAAATCAACATGAAAGTTGTGATGAAATATTTACCTCTTCTTCGGGTTCTTCCTTTAGATTTGATCAAAAGGGCTCCTTATGTTTGATATCTGACTAAGGAAAGGACTCTAAGATGAAGTGAGCATAGTTTAGAGTGTATTTTGGTAGGGTTCGGCCATGCCAAATGGCTTTGATGGTGTGAATTAGAGAAAAGTGGGGAGGTGCCCTTTTAAGGAGGGGTGAGGGGCAACTTAAGAAAAGATAGAAATGTTATTTTATAACAAAATCATTTGCGGTTTATAATGGATCCAAAATTATTTATTTAAATTATAAGGTATTTATGGATCGAAATCAACTAAACCAATAGGTTTTAGCTAGTTTTGGGTCTATATATTAACATTATCTTTTAGATTTAACTCTTAGTTAAATAGTTTTACATTTACCATGTCTCTTTGTATTTTAATATTATATGGTTAATAAACATACTATAAAAATCCAAGAGAACCCCAAGTGGTTCATTAATGATACACCTATCATTATATAATTATTTTTTCAGAACCTCAGATTTTTTGTAATAGAATATAAATTAATAATTTAATATTTCTTTTAAAAACTCTTTTATGTCAAGTTTGACACTATTTGGTATTTTGTTTTCTCTAAATTCATAACAATATTATTACTTCAAAAAAATCATCTAACCAACCATAACATGTCATATTAACCTATTATATTAGGGTAATTGATAAAAAATCTCAAATAACATTTATTTGGAAATTATAATATCAATTATTTTAATAATTCATTAATTAGATAATTACTGCATCATCACTGTGTTATAAATAAATAAATAAATATATTTAATGTCTAAAAATTATATATAATATACCAATAAGTTGGAAATATTTTTATATTTATAATGAATATTTATAGTCAAATTTATCATTGGTGTAACCCAATATTAAAAATGGTTTATTTATTAAACTTTGAATTTAAAACTTTTAACTCTCTTTGAATTAAATATTAATAAATGTCCTAATCTAATCCAAGTGAACCAAAGAGGTTAAAATTTTATACCTAAGGTTGTTTTTGTTCGAATTGTGCTTATCCAATAGAATTAGGACATGTGTTAGGGTAACAATAATATATTTTTTACCCTTAACTACCCTATTGACTTTTAACCATGGTAAATAAAAGTAAAAAGTTATTATTCACTAAACCTTATTTTCATCTTATTGAACGACATTTTACTTCTAATATAAACCACGTCTCCTGTATTTTTGAAATTCAACTCAAAAAAGAGGTCAAATGGCATTTTATTTAAATTTGCACATGCTATTGGGAGGTGGGTAAAAGACGGTAAAAAGTTCAATAAAATTATTAAATATCTAAAATTTTTATAAACTGAATCCAATTAATTAAATTAAAATTATATTGGTATTATATATTTATTTTGACCTAAAATAAATATAAATAAAATAAAAAATTATTTAAATAAAAAATTGGTTTTCAACTATAACTTAGATTTTTTCACTATTCAGAAAAAATTGAAAGTTTTCATAAAAATACCAAAAAATTACACTAAGCTAATTTCGATATTCCGAATCCAAAAATGAAGTCCATTATGAATGATAAAATTAATATAATTTCAAAAAGTGGTTATTACTATTCATAATGGCTAGATTGATTGGTTGTTGTGTGTTAGAACTCGAAGTTGCGTACAACACACACTAATGTTTTATTCAAAGAGTTGCATACCGTGGAAGCTTGGGGTGTTACAAATGTCATGAGGTAAAAATAATAGAAAAGGAGCAGTAAAAAATTCATGCTCTTAAATATAAATCTTACTAGTCAAATAAGGATGAAACTAGAGAAAATATTTTGTGTATCTCAGTTATTCTTCTGTAGACTCTTTCATCTTCCCCAACACAAGAGAACTGCCAGTACCCACTAGAAACTCATGGAGGACCATACTAAATAGAAAATCCTACTCCAACATCATAATTTTCATTTATGCATATTATAGAAAAAGATTTATCACATCACATATTATCTATGGTGGACGATAAAATGTCGAATCAAGAACATATCCTCCAGACCTGTCAATACATCGTTGTGTTGACGGAAAAATTGTGGGGTTGGACCCACAACCCGATCTCCCCGGATGGGGCGATACATCCACTAAATCAAATAATCACTCTAAAGCAGACCAGCATCCTGGCACCAGTCTAGGTGGGTCGATGACTATATTCTATGATACAATGACAACCATATTGGGAACAAATAGTTGTTCTATGTGGGTGCATCGATCAAATGTGGTGGCCACTCCAAGGTAAGAAAATATCTCTACCATAACTCAAGATGTTCACAAGCGTATCCTAGTGACATCGTGGAAAAAATTTAGACAGGGACCCATATATGAAGTTCATTTCTAATAGTAGGCATCCCCAGTTTCCCATAGAGAGTTCTCAAAAATTAAAGGGGAAAAAGAAAACAAGAAAATGAAGACCACATTAATGATTCTTCTCTGATGGAAGCTGGATTACTAAACGCATTTAAACAGATTTCAATATAGGCTCAAAATTATGTCGATCCGTTAGAAAATTCTGGAAGTGATAATAGTAGTTGAGAAGGTCCTCCCTACAATGTCTCTACCGGCAACTCTAAAGGTCCTCCCTAGAGCACCCACATGGGATTACTCTGTGGGATAGAAAGTACTGATCATGAGAGCCTATCTCTTAATGAGTGTCAAGACATCCATCCCATTAACCATAAGGTCATATAGAAAGAAGGGCCTCCCATTACTATAGTTCACCATGATGGTCCTCACCATGGTATACAGTGCTGATATGTTTCTCCCTATAGTCAGATGTTAAGTAGTAAGGGTATTCCTCTCAATGATGGAAGTCACTATGAAGGCCCTCCCAGTAGTGACCACAAGAAACAAGAAGATCCTCCCCACATTGTAGTACATCATGATGGCCCTCCACAAAATTTAAACTTTTGATACTCTCCCTACAATTAGAGCTATGATGGTAGTCCACACCAATATATCATTAGTTTTGAAGGGCCTACCCTCAATGACGATAAGCAGCAAGAAATTTATCCTATTTATATGATCCACCCTGAAGGTCCGCTATCACAATAGAAAAATGGGCATTTATAGGCGGTTTTTTCGCAGCGGTTTTAAAACCCGCCGGTAAATGAGTTTCGGGCCGCCATTTCGTGGCAGTTTTTAAACCGCTGTGAAAAAACCGTCGCAAAATGCCTTAATTTTTTTTATTTTATTATTATTTTTTTAAATTATTTCGAGTATTAACTGAGGTTTTTGAAAAAACCGCCATGAAATAGCGGCAGTTTTGGTAAAACCGCCGTGAAATGAATGGAAAAAAATAAAAAAAAACACGAGAAATTCCAAAATCACTAAAACGACAATAACTTTTGATCTGGACGTCCGTTGGAGCGCCAGGACCAGTCAAATCAAACCTAATGAAGATATTTAGAGGCACGCGTAATCAAAAACATGAGATGGTCTAAGGTGCGGATGATATGAGAGTTATAAGAATGTTCAGAAAAATTTCTCCAACTTCAAACGACCATAACTTTCGCTTTGGGTGTCTGTTTGGGCTCTACCACATATAAAATCGAAGCCAGCAAAGAGAGCTATGCACTGGTTTAACATAAGAAAGAATTTGTCATGTTTTTCGACCCCAAAATCCCCTCCAATGGCCTATGAAACCCTGTTTCTGTCACCAGTGTCCTGTCGAACTTGTCTTCAAACGGACCTAACTGTCGATCCGCATGTCAGTTAAGACTCCTCCACCTGCCAGATCGTAGCTCATTACACGAGCTTCTGTTTGACTAGTCGCGGCACCCACATGAACTCCTGGATCATATTTTATGGTATTTTATGTGGGTATCAGGTTTGTTATGTTTTTTGATGCCTCGTTTCTAGCACCCGTTCCCCGTTAGCTTTTTTTTAAATGGTCGTAACATTTTATCCGCCTATCCATTCGAACTCTTTCACATATCCGGTCAAAGATCATTTCCGGATCATTGAGTTGACAAGTCACAGATCTGAAATAGAACCACAGATCATAAGTTATCTCTATTAATGTGAGTCCAATGTTTTTGTCACTTTATGGCCGTTTTGACGGGTTTTAATGGTTGCTCCATTTATTACTATTTATTTGGGTTTCCATGACTTTTTATCTTCATAAATGGCTATTTGTTGATTATTATGATGATTATATTGATTTCTTAAGGGGATTTCTAGAGTTGTCAAGAGTTTTCATGCGTTCTCACTCTTTCTAATGCCTCATTCTTCATGCTTCTCCATCTGTTTTCAAGCATTTTCAAGATTTTTCATCCCTTATCACATCTTTTCATACTTTTTCATGTGTTTCATTTATTATTTATTATTTATAATTTATAATATACTATAATTTATTTTTATCTATTATTTTTTACTGGTTATTTATTATTTATTATTTATATTTATTTATTATTTATTATTTATTATTTATTATTTATTATTACTAATAATAAAAAATTAATAATAATAATAATATTTGCTACTGGTTATTTATTATTTATTATTTATTATTTATTATTTATTATTTATTATTTATTATTCATTATTTATTACTTATTACTTATTATATATATTTATTTATTATTTATTAATTATTATTAATTAATTATTATTTATTATTTATTAATTATTAGTTATTAATTATTATTTATTATTTATTATTTATTATTTATTATTTATTATTTATTGTTTATTGTTTATTGTTTATTATTTATTATTTATTATTTATTATTTATTATTTATTATTTATTATTTATTATTATTTATTTTTTATTATTTATTTTTTATTAATTATTTATTAATAATAATATTTTATTTTTTATCTATTATTTTTTATTTTTTATTTATTTTTAGATATTTTTTTATTTCGTATTTATTATTTATTATTATTTATTATTTATTATTATTATTTATTACTATTTATTATTTATTATTTATTATTTATTATTTATTATTTATTATTTATTGTTTATTGTTTATTAATTATTATTTAGTATTTATTATTTAGTATTTATTATTTAGTATTTATTATTTATTATTTTTTATTTGTTATTTGTTTATTATTTAATTGTTTATTATTAAATAAAATTTATTATTATTTAATATTTATTATTTATTATTATTTATTATTTATTATTGTTTAATGTTTATTATTTATTATTTATTATTTATTCTTTATTATTTATTCTTTATTATTTGTTTATTATTATTTATTATTATTTATTATTTATTGTTTATTGTGTACTGTTTATTGTTTTTTATTTATTATTTATTATTTATTGTTTATTTTTTGTTATTTATTATTTATTATTATTTCTTTATTATTATTCATTTATTATTATTTTTTATTTTTTATTTATTATTTATTATTTTTTTTATTTTTTTTATTTGTTATTATTTATTATTATTTATTATTTATTTATAATTACTAATTATGTGTTATTTATTTTTATTATTATATATTACATATTACATATTATTTATTATTTATTATTTATTATTTATTATTTAATATTTAATATTTAATATTTATATTTATTTATTAAATTTTATTTATTATGTGTTATTTAATATTTATTATTTGTTATTTGTTATTTATTCTTATTTATTATTTGTTAATTATTCTTATTTATTATATATTATTTATTACTTTTTGTTTATTGGTTATTGTTTTTAATTGATTATATATCATATATTTTTAATTTTTAATTTTTTAATATTTATTATTTATTATTTATTATTTATTATTTATTATTTTTTATTTTTTATTTTTTATTATTTGTTTTATTATTTGTAATTTCTTATTTCTTATTTCGTTATTATTATTTGTTATTTATTTTTATTTATTATTTATTATTTATTTTTATTTTTTTATTTATAATTATTTATTGTTTATTATTTATTGTTTATTATTATTTATTGATTATTATGTTTTATTATTTATTGTTTATTATTTATTATTTAATATCTATTCTTTATTATTTTATTATTATTATTTATAGTTTATTGTATATTGTTTATTGTTTTTTATTTATTATTTATAATTTATAATTTATAATTTATAATTTATAATTTATAATTTATTATTTATTATTTCTTAATTATTATATTTTATTTATGATTTATTACTTATTACTTATTATTTATTATTTCTAATTTATGATTTATTATATAATTATTGATTATTAATTATTGCTTATTGCTTGTTGTTTAATTATTATTGAGTTTATATCTATTAGTTATGTATTATTTGTTTTTTCAATTAATATATATAAGTATATTAAATTCTGTTTATTAAACACATGACGAGCTTCCTGAAGTGGTAAAGTCTTTGGAAAATATGCAAGAGGTTAGGGGTTCAAATCTCACCAAACACAGTATTTCTTTATATTGCATCGGCATGTTTATGGGATGTGCATGCATGGATAAATAAAGTAAATATAGTAATACGAAATAAATAAATAATATACGAAATAAATAAATAAAATACGAAAAAAAATAAAATAAATAATTAAAACAAATAAATAAATAAATAAATATAATAAATAAATAAAATAAAATAGATTAATATAATAAATAAATAAAATAAATAAATAAATAAATAAATAAAATAATAAAATAAATACGAAAGAAAAAAAATAAATAAAATATCTAAAATAATAATAACAAATAAAAATAAAAGAAAAATAGAAAAATCAATAAACTGCCGCTAAATCATTTTGTGGCTATTTAAACTGTCGCGAAACGTTCTGCGACAGTTCTGAAAACCACCGCGAATTGTTTCCCGACACACGATTTCACGGTAGTTTTTCAAAACCACCGCCAATCTGTTTAGCAGCGGTTTAAACCACTGTGAAACGTAAAACCAAACCGCCACTAAATGCATTTTTTGCCATAGAGTATATTATATACACAAAAAAATTCATCCCTACAACCATACACTAAGATACGATGGTAGTCCTCTCCATGAAAACACCGACTACGAAGGTCCTCCCAATAGTAAATGTTTATTCCGACGAGAAGGTAATCCCCTCGTCTGTTAAAGTGTGAGAAAGCCCTCATATGCTAAGGTGCTTGAAAAAATAAGGTTCAACATGGTGGATACTCTATCCATACCATGCGATACATATTCTCAACCCCAAGGAGGCCCATGGCCATGCTCATCTTCTGAGCCACACTTGTACCATTCACACGGAAATGAGACTCCTGTTAACCCCACTACTTGGAAAGAATTTGTTAATGATATTTCAAACTAGACTGATTAAGTAGAAGAGTATGTGGTAGAACAATTACAAGATATGTTGATTGTTAAAAGAAAACTAGCTTGGGATGACATACCACTAATGTATTGTCCTATGAACACAATAAGTTTATCATAATAAATATGTAGTTAGAAGAACGTTTGCATAACATTTTCCTCAATAACTAAACAACTCTCTAGTATCAAAATGCAATATTTATACCCTATGAAGGGTATCCAGACCATGTTGATTTCCAGGGAGAGCTTCGCTGTCATATCAACCTAGAATCCATTCTATCTGCACGTTATCTAAAAGTAGAAAGGGGAAGAAAGACCTTGGGCTGGCGTGCCTCCATGTCTTACACTACTTGTGCTGCCTTATCAGAAACAACACATTTTTTGTTATATTTGGGGAAGGGGAGAAAATGAATCTCTACACATCACCCCACTTCCCTTCCATGATAACCTACTATAAGTGAAATCATGAAATGTCATTATCCCCAGATGGAAATAAAATGAGGTCCCTTCTCTGAAAAGGTGGAATTCAAGTCAAGAACTGTCCTTGAGTAATTCTTGGAAGCATCATGACCAACGAGAGAATGACATTGAGAAGATCCTGAACCAGGCAACTTAGAACATCCAACAAGGCTCATGTCTTAGGGCTGTCAATCAATGATCACTTATCATTTCCTTATAATCATGTTATTAATTTTCCACCTTGGCACCATTTTATTCTCACAACTATAGGGTAATAGAGGAGATCAAGAAGGTGGAAATATTTGCAGTAGCCACCGCAATATAGAACCAGCCCCATCTTGTTGGGCTCGGGGAATAGTTAACAGAAAATTCCCACATAAGATCAGAAAATTAGGCCTGAGGAACGTCAATGGAGGAATGGGAGCAACCCCATATCGTAGGGTTGGGGGCATTTTAACATCAAATTCCCACCCATCAGATGTCTGCCTTCTCCAGTCTGGGGAGAATGATAGATAAGGTGCCAACCTTTCTATCTCATCCCGTGAATCACATCCACCTAAATGAATGCATGTGACAAGGCTATATCAGGGATCCCATCGAGTCAATCATCAACAATAATCCCAAAGTGTATCACAAAATGGTTGGAGAAGATCCAACATAGAATGTAAGATGCTCCACTGCCATTAAACACATAGTATTCTACCCCTAATGATATATTCATTGGTGAACCTCTTGGAAATCATCCCCATAGACCTTACTAAAAACAATATAATTAATGAAAAATAGTAGCCGATGGTTCCCTCCAAGAGACGGTTCAAACCAATCCTAGAGGTTTGCACACCTGAATCCAAAGAGCGGTCTTAAATTTTGGTTACCCTTCTGTTAATCCACCATTACCCCCCATGGAAATCTCCAACAAGGAGATGAATAAGAGTCAGTTCTATGACCCACCTCCTCATCGTTATAAAGCTGATTACACTGCGGTTGATGAGAGGTTCATTTGACAGGATATTGAAATGAATGAGTGAGGGAAAATAAATGCTGGGAAACAATATGAAGGTCATCCAATTGGGTACATTCTCTAGGTAGAGCACCGAAAGATGAATCTAGTTGAAGTTCCTATGCCCCATGGTCTATCATAGTAAATTAAGAATGGTTAGAAAGCTCCTTCATTGTATAGCAAGGACCATCGGTAGACCTGAACCCATTCTCTAAATTATATCCAAATTTCCCTCCATTGGGGATGTAACAAGAATAAATTCAAGTAAATTCAAAATGGATTACCTTGGTTGGGTATCTTCCCCATGTTCCAGCAGTTCCAGAATATCAAATCATTCCCATTTCTTCACCTGCTAATGCTCAAGTCCAACTGGACATGCATTAATGTATCTTTAATACAATCACATTAATTACAACCCGAATGGAAAAAAATAAATGGATAAAATTCACCAATACAACCGGAGAAGAATCCCTACCCTGATAAATTAAGAAATGACCATCTGCCACTAAATTTCAGGAATTTCGTATTACTATTATTAGTGGATCAGGGGACCTAGAGTATAATCTAATGCGCTAGAGTCATTTTCGTGATCCCGTGTTGGGAATACCCGATAAAAAAGAAGCAGTGATTCTCTGATGCTTTTTTGCAGACACTGTAAGGCTCATCCTTTGCGTGGTATACTGGTCAACCTCCTAATTTTATCACCAGTTGGGAAGACCTCTCTGTGGTAATTTCTCTTTCAGTTATCTTTGACATTTACAAAGAAAATTGTTAGTGATCTCATGAAATGTAAATAGTGATATAATGAGATATTATCCAACATAATCACCAGATAAGAATGTCTGAATTATTCATTGAATAGGCCACTCCGCCAAGATGAGATATTGCCCGTGAGCATAGACAACCTCTGGGATGAGCAGCGAACACCACTTATTCCGGTGAAATATATAATTTATTTCTGGGAAATATCTACCATCACTCAAAGGATAGAATATTACTTGAAACAAACTAATATCATGTCCCAAAATACAATAGTAAAAAGTGCATAGATAGATGAAGTGTACTGTATCATGCATATTCCTGCACCTGCTCCAGTTTAAGCTATATTCCCCACACCAAACTATTTAGAACCCTCGGCACATCAGCAACGTCCCCTTCCCCATCTAGACGGGTAGAGTGGGGCCAAAAAATTAAATTCTAGTAATGTTGAAAAAAAAATTTACTCATTATGAGAAGAGAAATTACATGGTTACTTCAGAACCACCATGAATTGAAACATTCATTCACTTCCAAAGCCGAAGAGGGTTGATGAAGTATATCTGGATGATCATCCATATTATTTTCCCTTCCATCGGATATTGGGACGCAAAATCCATTATTTTTTTTGTCTTGAAGGAATTCCTACAAAATACGATATATATCATACATTTAATGATGGGACCACCACCATCATAGGTGGTATTTCTTTCCACAAATGATATAAAAGAATAATGGGAGTCGAAAAAAGTTGTTAACAAAAACAAGAAACAATTTTCTAGTTGGTTGAATAAAAAAACAATCAACTAATCCCACGATATCATCTAGAAATAGTTGATGTAACCTATTATGCCTCCAACAGCTCCTGATGTAACAAAACAAACATCCTCGACCCCAAAACCCTTCAGAGGCCGACTGCTCAAAATGAAATCCAAATAGAAGGGTGGAAAAAAATGTAGGGAGATTAATTTTCACCAAATCTAATGTTTTATTTGATAATGATAGATTTCATACCATCTAATCTAATGACATGGGAACCACCCCACCTAATGGAACAATGAGAACCTCCCCACCAAAGACACAACCATGGGCAATGGATAAGGCAATGTCATCACTAGAAGAGGGGTAGTTTTTTTGATCCTTCAATGTTGTCCAACTGAAGGATCCATTATCCTAAAATGAATATGGTTGTCACCCAAAATTCCCCGCACCCACTTGGTGGGAAAAGGATAATACCATTGATGCCATAGATATCAATGGAGGTGCAACCATGGAAGAAACCAAGCTTATGGCCACACCCTCACCCAAACCATTAGTGTTATAGAGACCAATAGAAGGACCCTCCAGCAAATCTGATTGAGATAGTAAAATTCGCCTACCCACAAAAAGTAACCCCATTACTATCCTTATGAAATATATTTCAGAGGAGGAACCAATGACTAATTTCACTCAATATGTGAGCAGAACTTCTCAGACCAATCCAAAATGAATTGAAGCCCCTTCAACTCTGACCCCAAGGGTCAACCCGTCTTTATCAAATGATCAAGACCATAATGTTCTTATGAAAGAGCATCCACAAACAGGGAAACACCATACTTTAGATCATAAATATGATATAATGAAGCACTTATCCTAAATTTTAGCTTATCTATCAATACTGGATTCATTGAATCTATTATCAGATCTTCGAGTTGCACTCATCAAAACTTTTCTGAGTCCCTAAGAGTTTGATGCCGAAGTAATTGATTCGGATGCCTACCAAAAAGAGACCAATCATGTGGAATTACATGTAGTTATTTCCTTCATGGATCAAGAATAAGATACCACTAAGAATGGAACCATCAAACCCTTATATTTTTTATAAAATTGGAAATGGCATTGATATCTGAAAGGTCTTCGTTGAAAATGGCTCTAGGGTTAATCTTCTCCCACAACATACACTTCATCATCTAGGATACAATTTGGATGATATGAAACCATGAACTATTACTCTATTAGGCTATAAAAAATCTAGTATAATCCATTAGGTATAATCAATCTTGAATCCCAGTTCGTTGACCTTGTTGCTCACCAAACATTTCTAGTGGTTCAATATAATACAACCTTCAATGCCCTACTATGGAGGCCCCGACTGCATCAAAAAACTAAAATCACATCCTCTAACAATAAGTGATTAAATAATTGCATTAATGGATAGATTTAGATACTTCATGTATATAAAGAACCATTTGAGTCCTATAATCACACTATATCAACGTAGGGTTCTATGAACAGAAGTGGGAAAAAAATATGCTGACCAAATTGATTGGTTCGTCACCCAAAATGGTTTCAAAAAGGTTCCAACCAATACCCTCATGTTTTTATCGGAGGAATACGTACTACACAACAATTATATTGAGTTCACAAGTTGAAATTTGCGTGTTTATTAAGAGGTCTCCATGATTTCAATTATGGTTTCTGAGCCTAATAAAGGTGAAAAGATCATTGACTCTCAATATAATATAAAATGTTTGATTAAAAATATCCATGAACCATTATAAAACCCTTGGAAAATATATTCCTCACACACTGAGGATTTTGGGAGTATCTCATCACTAAAGGAATATGAAGACACTTTTTTACCCCTCAATGCGTCTTCTCTGGAGAGGCCACCGCCGATGGTTGACATAGTAGAGGTTTCTTCTATTCCTTCACACCAAATGTTTGACTGTTCTCTCAATCAGGGAACAATATCCTCAATAATTGTTTCAAAATTAGAATAAAAAGAGTTATATGATGATGATTCTAATTAATAAGAACAATAGGACATGAGTTATTACCCTCTAGCATTCTAGGAAGGCATCTCTACCACCACTGATGAACTCATGGAAATAAAAATTAGAATAGAAGAAGACCTGAAACCCACTATTGATAGTGTGGCCATGCCTTCCATCGAGAAAGTGGTATATGACTCTTTCCTAAATCATAATTGAGAGGTTTTCACCTTGATCTATATAGAAATTTCTAGCCTTGATCCCAAGGTGGCCACTCACCACCTAGGCCTACATGAAGATCACTGTGTTTACAAGAAATCTACTTGAGAGACACACCCAACCCCTGATTCCAAAATAGAGGCTAATGTCAAAAAGATAATAAGATAAAAAATCATTCTAGAGGTCCAGTAACCCATTTTTCTAGAAAAAATTTTCACTATCAAAAATATGAATTGGAATATCAAGGTCCGCATCGATTTTTGGGACCTCAACGGGCATTGCTGGAAAGACAATTTAACAGTCCCTATCAAAGAATTGATGATTGATGAAACTACCAAGCATGAGTTCATCTCTTTCATGGATGGTTATTCAGTTTATATTCAATCCTGAATGTTTATGAATATGAATAAGACCCCACCTTCAAATCCCCATAGGGAGAACATGGGCACAAGGTAATGCACTTTGGTTTTAATAATGTTGACACCATATACCAGTGCGCCATGCAGTTCATCATAAAACACTTTGTGAAAAAAAATCAATGAATGGTATGTGGATGATTTGGGGGAAATCTCAAGATGGATTTAATACCACCTATAATATCTTGAACTATTTTAACAAATTATGACCACATGTTTGGATAATAAACCCCCTGAAATGTGCCCTCATAGTCACCTCAGGGAATTTACTTGGCTTTTTTTTACTCCTCAATGGAATCAATGTATACCCTAAGAATACAATATCAATCCTTAGAATATCACCACCTCACAAAAACATTGATTTTCAAGAACTCCAAATAATCCTACCATATATTTGGTTCTTCATATCCTATCTCACATGAAAATTCATACCCTTTCACCAGGATGATGAATAAATGTGTAGAATATTAATGGACTGATGATTTATAGGAAGAATTAAAAAATATTAAGAAATATATCTTGAGTCGACTGGTGATAATGCCTACTATCTAAGGAATACTACTCTTTTGGTACATAACCCCCTTGGACTAATCCCTAGGATTCTTCCTCGTACAGAAGAATGAAGCCAACATTAAGAATAACCTCTATTATCTCAGCCAAAACATTATTGATGTTGAGACACAATATTCCAATATTTAAAAGATCTTCCTGTATTTGTGGTTCATAAGTAGAGGAATTATATACACCACCATGAGGTCTACATGGTCTCTCGTAGTAACCCACTCAAGTACATTGTCAGGTTTCCAATGTTTATTGGTCACCTTTCATGGTGGTATGTCATCCTACAATAGTTCGATATAATGTTCATACCCTAGAATGGTGTAATGGTTAGGAATTTTAAATATTCTTCCATGAACACCCCTCAGTAGAAGTTAATCCATTGGATTCCAAATTACCCAGTGAAGGGTTGTTTGTTATTCAAGAGGATCCCTAAATATTGGAAAATGCAGTTCGATTGTGCCTCCTTATGCCTAGAAAAAAATAATGAAATACCATATGTTCAAAAAAGTGATGTTGGGATTCATACTCTTAACCTTGGAAAAGGAAATCCTACATTATTACATCCCACTTTTATAGGGATGTACAAACAATGAAGCATTATACCAGGCCCTTTCATAATCCTGGAGATGACACTCCATGTGCAAGATGAACAGTTTAAAATAAAAGGAGATTTAGAACTGGTCATCATGACAGTCAATGGTGACGATGATATCATGAATGTGCAGTTGGTTACTTTGATGAGCCATGTTATAGAACTGATGTAATAATTCATGTCTGATCTAACATTTACTTATTTCCCCTGGTTGAAAAATGAGAAATCCGATGCATTGAAAAATGAAGACTCGACTCTAACTCATTATGATCGGAATGAAAAAAACATCAATATTTCACATTGATGGTTGGCATTACCATTCATTCAGGACAAATAAAATAAATTTATGAAATAACTCTCATTTCTAAGTCCTATGGTCTTACCAACACCTACATAGCCCCATTGTGGACTATCTTCAAAAGGGAGAACCCAAGCCAAATAAGGATTGAAGTGAATAGATCTGAAGAAGGGAATTTAATTTCCTGCTTCATGATGGTACATATCAATGGAAGGTTATCTATAAGATATGCCTTAACAGAGTCCTTATCTTGTACATTTACCAAGAAAAGACTGATGTTATAATAGAAGAAGTGCATTCTTGAACTAGTGGGGCACACCAATATGAATCCAAACTCTCTCATAAAATTCAAAGGCATTGGAATTATTTTCCCACCATGATGCATTATTATCTTAATTTCACCCCAAAGTTCCAATCTTTTCATTTATATTATATTTTCATCTATCAACCCCTAGAGGCACATCACACAGCTAAGTACTTCTAGTCATTATCCATCTGGGGAGTGGATGTTGTGGGACCACATCCTCTCGCCACAGCTAGGAAATTTATGTTTATTCTCACAAAAACTGACTTATTTATAAATGTGCAGAAGCCTTAACCCTTAAATAAGTTAGAGAAAACATAATTTTCATCTCTATGGATGCCAATATCATCACCAGGTGTGGTGTCTCTCACACAATACTTATTGACAACAACACCAATTTTTTCTCTATTGAATTAGACAAACTCTACCAGTTGTAAGGATTCCAAGCCAACAGTTCATACAGCTACCATTCATCATCCAAATGACAAATAGAAGATTTCAACAAGACTCGATTCAACATAATACAAAAAATGGTAGATAATGATATGAAATCCTAACCAGACAAGCTTATCCATGCTCATTGGACTTACTGGTCCACAACCCAAACTGCCACTCAAACAACCACATATTCCTTAGTATACGAGATGAAGGTAGTACTTCCCATTGAAATTCAACATCTATTTCTCCATATCACTATATGTGATCAACTATCTATGGATGAGAAATCTAAAAAATGGTTTGGTGAGATGGAGTGGTTGGGTGAGAAAAGATTTCACACCTGGAACAATTTAGAGTTCTACCCAAATTGTATTGAACGATCCTTCAATAAGATGGGTTTCCTATGATATTTATATGATGGAGAAATGGTTTTGGTCCTTACAACCTCGATGATACTCGAGAATAACCCTACAAAGTTGGATACACAGTGGGAATGCTAGTATGTTATACATAAAGTATAATCTAATGGAGCATATTCACTGATTTAAATAGAAAAAAAATTCACCACATCTCCCACCAATACCAGGATTCTGAAGAAAATTTTCATGTATCCAAAACAACAACATATGTTCTGATCACATGAAAATAAACTACATGATGAATTCTTCCATATAGTATGACGTTAAACTTCACATAGATAAATTATTCCATATTGTATGATGATTAATCTAATTAGAATCGTTGTTCTTACCTAAATACATTAAACTCCAAGGTGATCATTTTTTCGGGTACAATATATTGGTGAACATAAATCATACATATGCAAGGGAATGGTAAAAATGACCCCACATTCTGTGTATGGGTCTGATCGGCATATAGAGGGTATCCTAGAACTATATATATCGTGATTTACATTCATCAACGGGATAAATATTGATCATCCTATTCTATATCCTGGCCCATCCAGTAGTTAAAATCCACAATTCCCCTCTCCTTGCGTAAAGGTCAGACTTGCATTGGGAAATTCGTGAGTCTTAACCATATTTCGTTAAATTGCATGTCCAAAGACATCCTTTCCATATTATTTTAAACTGTAAAAAAATTTCCGGATCGAATGAAAATAAATTGCATGATTAATTCATCCATGCTTCATGATATTAAAATACATAGCATCTTCTACCATACCATGTGATGTTAAACTCCATGTCCCCAATTGAGTACTGCTCACATGGGATTAAGATTCTCGGCAGAGTATTCCTCCAAGGTATACCAACTTACAACAAGCCAATTTACTTATTTCAAGGCCTCAAATAGTAGGGTACACCCAAGAATAATGAGTGTATTTATTTATACTCTCTCCTAATACTTAGTGATTATTGGATTCCTCATCCGGGTTCATCCACCCCCTAAAACCAAAATTACCTCTCCTCTATGTATGGATCCAACATATGTAGGGAAATTTCATATAAAACTATGCATGGATTGATTCCTTGCCCCATAAGATGTGTAGAGACACATTGACCCTTTGTATTGGTCTATCCAACACATGATACAAATTTTTCACCTCTTTGTGCAAAGTTCAGAATGACACATTGAATTTTCAAGAACTACTTATGTCTTCATTCCTGCGCTCACAGAATATGTAGTGACACCCAAATATTCATCATGTCTTAGTCTCCAATCTGAAAGAAAAATACTTATATTCTATGCATGGTTTAGACCATCCCAGGGAACATGTTCTTCAAAACGACAAGGACCATGATTCCCAATTAACTAAGATACAACAGAAACCACCATGAGGTTGAATCCTGGCACTTCACTTACCTCATCTGTTTCACTTCGATCCACTGTAGCCCTAACCACGTGACATTAAAATACATCTCCAATGAAGTTATAACCACTTGAAATTAATCTTTATGGTCTCTAATGAACTATGTGTGGCTTGTTTCTCATTATTACGAGATATGTAGCAATAATCAAGCCGAAAATACCATGCCCAAACATGTATAATAGAACAATGATAAAATTCCCAAAACCCCTACATATGAAACAAAAATAGATGTAAGGGATTTAAAACCACAATTCACACATCCAAAAAGTATCAAAAGTTCATGAATCCCATTATATATGAATCAGATCTATGTAAAGGTTTTTGTACCTTAAAAATATTCATGGTTTGGATATTTCTCATCTACCCAGACATCACTTTTTCATCCATTTAACTCAATGACCTATGATATCTTGGATCCCCATAATCACCCATGGCTATCAGAAACGGACGTCTAGTGTCTTGTGAAATCCATTGTTTGACTATGAACTCAATGCCTAGGTGACTCTGTACATGTTTCCGAAAAATACATCCTATCAGCCGAAGAAAAATTCATTACTAGGAGAAGATGTTCCTACTTTCTTAAACCCATTGGATCTTAATCCTTGATTCATCCCTCTTGGAACGAGGGCCCCTGGATTCATGGTTTATACCTTCTTCCCTCTTCATGTATGGGTGTACCAGAAATATATCAGCCTAATTATATAATATTTATGAATGGTACCTTTTATGTTTCATCCCTTCAATTTTATGATTAAACTATGATGTCAACATCATTTCTAGAAGACTTAATTTTTCATGGAACAACAATAGCTAACTCTTTCACGTAGAGTCACCCATGTCCTCTCTGTTGGTGGCCTAGAACCAAAAAAAATGTACATTATTCATTGATAAATTCCGTATTAAATCATGCTTGTTCTTCTACATGACAATGCATGTGATAAGTCCTAAGGATGGATGTTGTACAAAAAGGTCATAGATGATCCCTACTATGATGAGAATCCAGGTGTTCCAGAACACTGTTCATGCATATGTGTTATATGGCCGGATAATGTTATTTTTGGGACAAAAATAATACACGCCATTGGGTTTGAGGACTCATAAAACATTGAGGCACATTCTAATGGTGTGATCCCTTGGTAATATCAAGGAGGATATTATGAGAACAAGACATGCCACTATGAAATCCATATTTCATAGTGTCATTTGATGTTCCTTTCTGTGGACGTGTGTATTGTTCCTTAGACATTAATATTATTATTAATGGGAATTAAAACCCACACCCTTAAATGTATTGATGAAATCAATGATGAAAAACTCATTTCAGGGAGGTAGGATATGTTGGGTGTGTCAAAAGGAATACTGCATTAATTAATAATGCATGAAAGGATTCTTCCCTTCTGTTCCATAACCAAATTTGATATCTCTGTCCCATTGAGGGAGTTAATATATCCTAAATAAGTCCATGGTCATGGTAAGGAATTGGATAGTTCAAATCTAGAAATTCAAATAATGAATAATAGATCACATGGGTTGATGGTACTAACATGAAACCAACTTGATTTGAGAAATCAAGACAAAGTGATTACATTACACTATAAGCATTCGTAGGAGGTGAGACATCATTACAGTGTTAATTTCTTCATATATGGATTCCTTAGCGTGTTGATAGATGCGATCCTTGGACATCAGGTAAACTCCGCCAAATGCCACCGAGAGAGGGGCCAAGAGGGTCACACGAGAAGTGTGTCCAAGTATAAAAGTTAAATTTTTATTTAAAAAGTTGAATAACAATTATTCTTGATTCTGGTTTAAAAATTATTCAAGGATGCCTACTCACATTTATTTCTTCAATAGTTTTTTGACAGAATATATTGTGGGTGAAATATTATATTTCTTAGCGAGTAATGCAGTGATCTTTATTTGACAAATAAATATCCATTATTCAATGACTAATAAATGTGGTGGGGAAATAAATAAAATTTAAAAATAAAAATACACGTTGTTTATATGAATATACATGTCGTGTAATTTTTCTATGGATTTTTGAGAAACAATATTATTTATTTATTTAAATAATATTAGATGAAATTCGCTTGGCACATCTCATGTAATAATAATAGTCAACTGTTATTATTAGAAATCGGATCATACTAAGAATTTAATGAAAATAATAAATGATTTTGGGTAATTGATTCATTTTTTTATTCTATGTAATAAAAATCCCAATTTTATAATTCTCATTATCCTATCCATTTTGGGGATGGGAACAAATGATCTAGATAAATTTCTAAAGAAAATATAGAATTCCTTTCTTTCATGAACGCATCAAGTTACAAGGGAGATCCACCTCCACCGGATCAAGGAGGGCACATTACAAGAGTCTATTAAGGCGACTGAAGGCGAAAATCACAAGCGAAGGCTCTTCCGCACTAGCACACGAATATCCCTTCAGTGGTGTCTAGAGATTCGTGGAGCATGTGTGGATCACCACTAGAGGAAATCCTACACATTGATTCTATGATGAAATGATAGAACAATTGGATCATGTCTGGAAACATCAATGGAGAGTGAATTACATCAAGGTGATTATTGTCTATAATTAAATTTATTAAACCAAACTTATTATGATCCTCTCTAGGGTTCTCAAGCTTCCTTACTTTATTTCATTATTTTTTTTATTCCTATGATCTAGTATGTTATTATCGTGATGGATCATAGATAGATCATTGTTAAGGGAAATATTAAAGTTGGGCAGACCCACCAAACGTGCTTTCACTGCACCAAGAACCTATAAGTGGCATCATAGGGGTCATATCATTGATTATAATTATTTAGTTTTTTCATTAGTGATTTCAGGATTTAATAATTTAGTGGCTTCAATTCATGTAAATCATTCTATAAAAATGAATCTTGAGATCTATTCTTCCTATTACATTTCTCATTCACCATACATAAAATATTTTTTATTTGAATTTTGATAAAAATAAAATAGAGGATCTCATCAAAAAGTTCCAAAGTGTCCAAGCCATACTACATTAGAACACATGGCGTGTATTCCGCAGTACACGTTGAGTAATAAAGGTTCCATGCACCAGGATGGTCCACCAAACCAGGTCGTTTTATTAGATTCTATCTAAGTATTTAAGACAATGTGTGTTGACCAGGAACAAGTGGCACATGGTTTCCGAATTACACGCCCCGTGGCCCACTGAACATGGTGTGTCATTCCTTCGGGTTAGGGTTGGACCATGTACCCCATACACAACATGCTCGCCTGGAAACCGTGTAATACAGATACTACATGGCATGTGTCACACTAAACATACTGTGTAGTATGAAGATTCACTATGTACATATACACACAATAACCTTAGGCACATACTGCGGATTGATAGTGAACAAAAGTACATAGAGTGTAGTCATAACTAAATGGCATGTACTCATCCAAATTACCCATATTTATTAAAAAACATTATTATATTATTCAAACTCTTGATACATGTACCATAGTGCATGTGTAATGCTGAGTCACAACACCTGATAGGTGTTTTATATATATTAATTTAATTTAATATCAGTGTAATGTTTATTTCTACTCATTTGGTAATTACAAACTGTAATTACCTAGGATTCCGAAAAGGTACGTGTTATGTATAGATATAATGTTAAGTGAATTTATTTTTTTAAAATTATGATGGATGAAAAAGTCAAGGAAATTCTGAAAGGGGATTATGATAAAAGGATTGACTGACTAAAGATAATTAACTGATTCATGCGTGATTTATATTAAAAAAGAACGATTAAAGAATTGTATGCCAATTTTATTTATGGGTAAATAACGTTGCATGTATGGATGATCATTTTCTAGACCAAGACCTTTTTATGTGAATGGTTTCTTTTAATTTATATATTTAAATTAAATTTGGTGTCCTGCGAGCCTTATCCTCATTAATATGTAATGCATGAATGCCCACCGTTTCATTTATTTAAAACCCTATTTTACCCCTCACATGTGAGTGGGATAATAGAATACGTAATGGATGATCTCCCATGCTAGTGGAGGCAGCTCAAGTTAGAAGCCAAGGTGAAACCAATCCCAGTAGATATAAAGGAGAATAGGTGGAAAGATGTAAACACGAACCCAAAATATTCATAGGGTTGGTCGTGGGATAGTTTATCAGCCACTAAATAAACTACCTAATAGATCAATCTTCTGACCATACCATTTCTTTCAGTTTCATGGTTTAGTTATTGTGGGTGGGTTGTCATGATCACCAATTAATGAGTCAAACAAACATGCATGATAGAACTAAAATAAGTCCAGATTATGCGTAAATAATTTTTAGACATGGTTAACAAATTAAGAATATAACACTTAATATTAAAAAAAAATTAATAAAGATATTAAAATCGAAATTTACTTATAAGTATAAAATCCATCAATGAAATATTACGTCAGTATAGCCTTCCATAATCCTGGTTACAATCAGACCATAGTTCAATGTGGTTGACCAACCCTATTTGGGGCGCTTTCAATTATCTGGGAAATCTAATTCAATGTTTTTGGATGACTTTTCATGGTTCACATGAAGGGTTTACATTCACAGCAAGACTGTAACGACCCAATGTTTCATTAATGGAAATCCCTCTTGATCTAATTAAATGTCTCTTTATGTTTATATATAATTTCAACTTCTTTGGTTTTATGTTAATAATTTTGACAGTTTCCAATATATGTGTTGAACAGTGATCACATGATTAGTATAACTATAGGGCTTTAAGAAATCCAATTTAATCAGACAAAGGAAGCGATGGTCTCATCTAGTAGAATTGCCCCATACGAAGCCCATTTGTCGGAGCACGGAAAAGAGGCGGCATCCATAGGATTCTCTCTTGACCAAGCCCAAGCTGAGCTTCATCATGTCAAGCTCGAACGGGACTGTCTACGGGATAAATGGAAGTTGATAGAAATTACCACTCGAGCGATGTTATCCGAGCCACCCCTAGAGTCTGTCCCCACCACACACCTTACCCTTATGTCTTATGCGGCTGTTTTAAGGGGTTATGTAACAAATAAATAGTATAATGTACATTATTTTTATATATAATAATGAATATATTTTCTTGTCATTATTGATACATTGTAAATAGTTTTTAAAGTACAAATAGTGTTTTAGTTATTATTTAATTAAAAATTCTATTTTATTAAATTAAGGGATTTTTGAATTAAATAATATTTTAATAAAATAATATTATTTTTATTAAATTTATTTTTATGAAATATAAATGATTTTATAATTTGATGAATGAAATTATAATTTTTATTAAGGTTTGAAAGCCGTTTCTGTCAAAACCCGTGAATTTTCGAAAAATGTCAGTTTTTAGTTTAAAATTTAAAATTAACATATTTAGAAAATTATTCAGATGAAATAAATGTTATTTATTGAATCAGGATGTCGAAATTATCCAATGGTGAATTTTTCATAATTTTCAGAGACAGTCAATTTTTTGGGTAAAAATTAAATACCGTTTAAATATATAATGTGTTTTATGACATCATAATGACCCAATAGTGTTGTAATAAAATACTATAATATTTTTTTTCAGCCAATATATGTTTTTAGATTAAAATAAATTGAATTTAGGTTTGTTTGACTTAATTTTCAAAGCATTAATGGACCCCTCAAGACTTATTAAACACATTTCCTTTTTAAATTAATTTCCATGGGAGTGTGACTCACCTCCACATAAGCAACCCTTATATTTTAAGACATTCGTACTTTGGACTTATAAAATATTGTTTTACACTTCCCTTGTCCCAAATCCATGGGAAAAAACCATGGGTTGGTTTGTGTTTTTCATTAATTTAATATAAGGGGTCCCAAACCTAAATAGTAAAACATTTCTTCACCTTTCGTATATAAACCCACCCAAGCTCCCACTTACTCCTCACTCAAAACCTTTGGAGTTCATCCAAACTCTGACCTACTTTCTCTATAATCCTCTGAAGGTGCCTCAAGCTCCTAACAAGCCTCTCTAAAGCCTCTCTCAATCCTTTGGAAGAACACTTCCAAGTAAGGGTTTTTCTTCCTTTCTGATTTTTGTCAATTTTCATTAATTTGTTATTCCCTTTTAATATCAACTATGAATGTTGGGGTATGGTTTCTCACCTCCCTCATACTGACCTCTTTATTTTTGAATGATGGGATACCCCTTTCTCTCTCATTAAATGCCTCCAATTTACACCTGTTACTATGCCGAAATTCTGAAAGGAACTTCTCTCTCTTCTTTTACATTCAAACAATAATTTTGTATCATGAATCTAAATTCCATTACATTTGTTGGGACATGTATCTATATTAAATCCTTAATATACATTACATGTAAATATGATAAGGAACCCCATTATCTCTCATTAACCATTTTTATGAATTCTTATGTCACGCCGTTACGCTGCCAAAATCGCACCGATGTTCTAAGCCAACGTCATTGTGTAGTGAATACCTTTCCCATTTCTCAATCAAGTGTATTAACCTTTATGCACATTTACTTATTGATTATATAGTTTCATGTATTAATTCCACATTACTTTATCATGGAATAAATGATTATGTTTTATGAATCCATGTTTTATGATCCATGTGGCACACTTATGCATGAAATGAAATTTTTATGAAGGGTGTGCCCTTATAGCGCTCCAATGCATTGGGTAATGTATAGTATCATGATACTTCATGTGCAATGAGTATTGACTCATTCTAATTCAAATTCAATGAGGGTTTACTCGTGCTTTATGTGCAATGAGGATTTACTCATGCTTCATGTGCAATGAGCCTTGGCTCATGCTAATTCCATGTTAAGTGTTGTTTCCACATTTCCATGTTATGATTATCATGCTTTATCATGCATTTATGTTCATGTTTCTATTATTCTCTATTGATATACCTATTGTCTAAAATGTATTGTACTCCTCATGTTATTCCATGTGTACTCCCTTACCGGGCTTTATAGCTCACCCTTTTCTTATGCATGTTCTCAGGTTATCCCATGCAATGCTAAGTACATGGGAATGTAGTGGTCATGTAAAGGATGTTTTCAATAAAGATGTTGTATTTCATGTTTTATGTTTTTATGTAATGAAACTAAGCCCCAAATACACTAAACCTCCCGATCTTCTTTGGTGTATCAAGTGATGTTTTATATAATAAATCATGTTTAGGTATGTAATAAAAGAAAGGTTGTCATAGTTGGTATCAAATGATTGGTTTAGTTATTTTTGGGATTAGGATTATAAAACTATAGTAAAGCCTTAGAGACAAGACTAAGTATAATAAAAACATCCCTATGTTTTTGTGAGTACTGAGTAAGTAGTTTATTATGAAAATACATCTCTGTCTGGATACGAGCAGGTAGGGGCGGCTCTGGCATAGATGTATCCTAGGGTAAAAACCCGAAAACACTGCTTTGAGCTAGACTCGAATGGGAACTAGTGCACAACAACAGGCCTTGCAGAACTCTTGGTTATGACACTCTTGGAGGATATGTTTTGATAAATTCAAAAGCTTAGTATGAACCCTTATTAATGGAATTAAAAAACTCCCCTAAGAATATATGTTACAAAGTAGATCATGAAAAACCTAGATTGAAGCCTATAGAATCATGAGTTAATGAAATAAAAGTTCATTTATAAGTCGTCAACTTTTGTCTGTGGATTAACCTTTATGTGCTATGCCTAAATTTCGTTTTATTCCAGCCAATGGCCAGTAACAGGAGGAATCAGGCTAAAAAATGTTGTGAATATCAGTGTGATGACTATAAAAATGAGATGCCCAATCCAATGGGAGCAGGAATCGCGAACATTGTCATGCTTCTCTCTCAGATAACTCATCTTTTGAATAGAAACATGGGTCAAGAGGAATGTTCACCCCCCCCCCAAAGAAATAACAAGTCACTATCGAGAGCTTCATGAGACAAAGGCCTCCTACTTTTAGTGTATAATCTGATCCCATGATTGCTGAACAATGGATCTACTCCATTGAAATGATCTTCTCCATCCTTCAATGTTCGGAACAATAGAAGGTTCATTTGGTGGCTTATCGTATAGAGGGTGAAGATGATCAATTGTGGATGTTGATCAAAAATACGAAGCCTGAGGAGGATATAGAGACATTGGAATGGAAGGATTTTCAGAAGATGTTTTTTGATAAGTATTTTCCACACATCCTTCGGTTTAAGATGGAAAGGGACTTCCTTTACCTCAAGAAAAAAGTTGCAGAATCTATTAGAGCGTAAGAGGAAAACTTCACAAGGATTTCATGATAGACTTCCAGATTTTTCGTTACCCCAGAATGCAAGGTTGACCGCTTCTTTGGTGGGATGAAGCCTAGCTTGCAGAAAGCATTAGCGATCCGTGACTTTGACAGGTATGAAGAAATTGTCCGATGTGCCCTCAATGTCGAAATGGAGATCGATGAATCACAGGGGTATCATAAGGAAAAGAAGCGTATGGTGGACTTCAATGCTGGTTGTCTGATGGATAAATCCAACAGTGCTAAGAAGGTCCAGCACCCCACTTGCCAAAAGTAAGGTAAGAATCACCCTAGAAATTTCCTTAAGGGGCCGAAGAAATGCTTCAAGTGTGGAAGGGAAGGGAACCTAGCTGTTAATTGTCAGCATGAAAGACCTGTTGCTGTGACAGATGAGAGGAACGCTTCGTTTGAACCTCAACATGTTGTTCAATGTTAGAAATGCAATGAACTAGGTCTTTTTGCAAATCAGTGCCCTAATCTAAGGGTTTTCGCAGGCAACCAACAACCTCCAATGCAGCAAGGAGGAGCTTTTTCCATCACATCTGCCGAAGTGAACCCCGAAAATGAAGCGGTGACAGGTACACTAGTTATTCATTCAAGAATAGAGAACATACTTTTTGATTCATATTCGATGCATTCTTTTATATCTCGAACGTTTAGTAGAACAATCCCAGCACCACCACAAATCAGGGAAGTGAAGATGTCTGTGAGTACAACAAATGGGGAAATCATTGCATCCCAAGAATATAAGTCCTCCCCTATTATAATATGTGGATTTAATTTCCTGGAGAACCTTGTCATACTCCCTCTCATGGAATTTGATGCAATTCTTGGCATGGATTGGCTTTCCTTACAGAGAGCCAACATTAATTGTCTGGAGAGGGAAATCACACTCCATATGGAGAATCGACACCCGATTCTTTACAAGTGTAAAGAGGAAGATGAATCTCCTTTATCTCCATCATCTCAATAATGGATATTACTGCCCTATGAGCACGCGTATCTGGCTTAGATGATTGAGTCCATGGAAGAAACCATCCTTGAAGAAATTCTTATTGTGAGGGAATTCGCTGATGTGTTTCCCGAGGAACTGCCTGGCGTTCCTCCTAGAAGAGATGTTGAGTTCTCAAATTAACTTATACCTGGGGCCTTACCAATATCCAAGACTCCATATTGCATGGCTGTTCTTGAGATTGATTCTATGAAGAAACAACTACAAGAAAATTTGGATAAAGGGTTTATACGCCCAAGTTCTTCACCATGGGGTGCACCAGTCCTCTTCGTCAAGAAGAAGGATGGGTCAATGCGGCTTTGTATCGATTATCGTGAACTTAACAAAATCATGATAAAGAACAAGTATCCTCTACCACAAATTGATGACTTGTTTGATCAGCTGTGTGGAGTACAATACTTCTCCAATGTGGAATTGCGGTCGGGATATTATCATGTAAGGGTGAAGAAGGAAGATATACCCAAGACTGCTTTTCGCACAAGATACGGGCACAATGAATTTATAGTAAGGCCTTTCGGACTCACTAATGCTCCAAAAATATTCATGGAATTAAATAATAGAGTCTTTATAGATTACCAAGATAAATTTGTGGTAGTCTCTATAGATGACATTTTAATATACTCCAAAACCAAGGAGGATCATGAGGAGCATTTAAGAATTGTACTGGAGACTTTTCCCAATGAGAAGCTCTTTACAATGTAAAAAAGTGTGAGTTCTGGTTGGAGGAAGTCTCATTCTTGGGCCATATCATCACAATCAATGGAATATCTATGGATCCCTCCAAAAAAATGCAATTGAGGGATGCCCGAGGCCAACATCGGTAACAGATATCCGTAGCTTCCAGGGGTTTGCTGGATATTATCGACGATTTGTGAGAAATTTCTCATGATTGACCAACCCTCTTACCAAGCTAACATGGAAGGCAGTAAAGTTTTCTTGGAGTGATGACTGCGAATAAAGCTTCAAGGAGTTGAAAACAAGGTGATCATTGCGCCTATGCTCACTTGACCCACAAGTGGGGAACTTTTTGTTGTTTTCAGTGATATTTCAAAGATGTTTTTAGGCTGTGTGCTGATGCAGAATGATAAAGTTATATCCTATGCCTCAAGGAAGTTGAAAATCCATGGGTGAAACTATCCAACTAATGATCTGGAGTTGGCAGCGGTGATCTTTTCCTCGAAAATCTGGCGGCATTATCCCTATGGAGAGAAATGTGAGATATATACTGACCACAAGAGTCTTAAATATATATTCACACAGAAAGAGCTTAATATGCGCCAGAGAAGATGGATAGAGAACATCAAGGATTATGACTGTTCAATCCATTACCACCCTAGGAAGGTGAACAAGTTGGCAAATGCCCTAAGTATAAAGGATCCCGCAATTCTATCAATGATGGCAACTGAGAAGGATCCAATCTTCTTAGACTTGATGAAGATGGACATGGGAATTATAGAGAAGGGAAAATCATCAATACAATCAAAAATGATTGCTCAACCATCTCTTTTGGAAAGGTTAAAGGATGCTCAAAATGATGACGTGGGAATTAAAGAAAAAGTGGAAGCTATCAAAAAAGGGAAAACCTCGGAGTTTAATGTTAATGAAGAAGGAATTGTGCGATTTGGGAAAATAATATGTGTTCCATTAAGTCCGGAGATAAAGAAGGATCTTTTGGATGATGCACATAGTTCAAATTTCTATATTCACCTAGGGTGAACAAAGATGTATCGAGATCTCCAAGAAAACTTTTGGTGGGATAATATGAAGAAGGAGATCGCTGAATATACATCAAAGTGCCTAGTGTGTCAGTAAGTGAAGGCGGAGGGGAAGAAGTCTAAGGGTTTTATGCAACCATTTCCCATACCAGAATGAAAATGGGAGAACATCACCATGTCCTTTGTCACCAGACCTCCAAGGACATCCAAAGGCAACAATGCAATCTGTGTTGTTGTGGATCATCTTACAAAGACTGCACACTTCATTGCTATTCGGGATGATTTCTCATTGGATCAACTGGTACGGATATATATCAGGGAAGTGGTAAGGTTTCATGGAGTACCACTATCTATTGAGTATGAACGAGATCCAAGATTCACCTCTATGTTTTGGAAGAGTATTCAACATGCTCTGAATACTGAACTGAACATCAGTACGACCTATCACCCTCAATCTGATTGCCAATCCGATCGGACTATCCAAACACTTGAGGATATGTTGAGAGCGTTCTCAATGGACTTTAAAGGAGGATGGGGTCCACATCTTCCTCTAGATGAGTTCTCTTATAACAATATTTTCCACTCGAGCATCCAAATGGCACCATATAAAGCCCTATATTGGAAAAGGTGCAGAACATCGGCATGTTGGGATGAGTTTGGTGAACGTAAGCTACTTGGACCAGAAAGGGTCGAGGAAATGGTGGAGAAGGTGAAAAACATTCAGTAGCATATCAAGGAAGCTCAAAGTCGACAGAAGAGTTATGCAGATAATCGTCGATGAGACCGTGAGATTAAAATTGGAGACATGGTGTTTCTATGCATTTCTCTTTGTGAATAAGGTCATGAGGTTTGGAAAGAAAGGGATGTTAAGTCCAAGGTACATCGGCCCCTTCGAGATTCATGATCGTGTCGGGGCTGTGGACTATCGACTAGCACTTCCACCTATCGTGGACAAAGTACATGATGACTTTCATGTATCCCACTTAAGGAAGTACATACCGGACCCTTCACATGTACTCTCTTCTGAGGTGGTAAAATGGGAAGATGATCTTTCTTATGAGGATAAACCAGTGAAGATGATAGATCGTAGAGAAAAATTTCTATGAAATAAGACAATGCCCCTCATCAAGGTGTTATGGAGAAACCACAACTTTAAAGAAGAGACTTGGGAATCGGAGGAAATGATGAAGCTGAGTTACCCACATATGTTTTAGTGTGGGAAAAGGAAAATTTCGAGGGTGGAATTTCTTAAGGGGGGGATATTGTAACGAACCAAATTTTCATTAAAGGAAATCCTTCTTGATCTAATTAAATGTATCTTTATGTTTATATAAAATGTCAACTTCTTTGGGTTTATGTTAAGAAATTTTACCGTTTTTAATATAGTCGTCGAACAGTGATCACATGATTAGTATAAATATAGGGCTTTAACAAATCCAATTTACTCTGACAAAGGATTCGATGACCTCATCTTGTAGAATTGACCCATATGAAGCCCATTTGTCAGAGCTCAGAAAAGAGGTGGCATCCTTGGGCTTCTCTCTTGACCAAGCCCAAGCCGAGGTTCATCATGTCTAGCTCGAACGGGACCGTATATGGGAGAAGTGTATGTTGATAGAAATTACCACTCGAGCAATGTTATCCAAGCCACCCCAAGAGTCTGTCACCATCGCACACCATACCCTTAGGTATTATGTGACTGTTTTAAGGGGTTATGGAACAAATCAATATTACAATGTTCATTATTTTTATATATAATAATGAATATAAATTCTTTTCATTATTGATACATTGTAAATTGTTTTTAAAGTACAAATATTGTTTTAGTTATTATTTAATTAAGAATTCTATTTTATTAAATTAAGTGATTTTCGAATTAAAAAATATTTTAGTAAAATAATAGTATTATTATTAAATTAATTTTTATTAAATATAAATGATCTTATAATTTTATGAATGCAATTATAATTTTTATTAAGGTTTGAAAGCATTTTCTGTTAAAACCCGTGAATTTTCGATAAATGTCGGTTTTTATTTTAAAAGTGAAAATTAACATATTTAGAAAATTAGTTAGATGAAATAAATGTTATTTCTTGAATCAGGACGTTGAAATTATCCAATGGTTATTTTTTCATAATTTTCTGAGACAGTAAAATTTTTGGGTAAAAATTAAATACCGTTTAAATATATAATGTGTTTTATGACATCATTATGTCCCAATAGTGATGTAATAAAATACTATAATCTTTTTGTTCGGCCAATATGCATTTTAACATTAAAATAATGTAATTTTGGGTTTGTTTTACTCACTTTTCAAAGCATTAATGGACCCCTCAAGTCTTATTAAACACCTTGCCTCTTAAAATTAATTTCCATTGGAGTGTGAATCACCTCCACATAAGAAACACTAATATTTTAAGAATTTCTGACTTTGGAATAATACATAATTTTTTTCCTCTTCCCTTTTCCAAAAACCACGGGAAAAACCATGGGATGGTTTAGGGTTTTGATTAATTTATTATAAGGGGTCCCAAACATATATAATAAAGAATTCCTTCACCTTTCCTATATAAACCCACCCTAGCTCCCACTTCCTCCTCACTCAAAAACATTGGAGTTCGTCCAACCCCTACCCTAATATCTCTATAATCCTCCCAAGGTTCCCCAATCTCCCAGGAAGCCTCTCTCAATCCTTTGGAAGCACACTTCCAAGTAAGGGTTCTTCTTCCATTCTCATTTTTGTCAATTTTCTTTAAGATGTTTTTCCATTTTAATTTCAATTATCAATGGTGGGGTATGGTTTCGAACCACCCTCATACTTCCCTATTTATGTTTGAATGATGGGAGACCCATTTCTCTCTCATTAAATACCTCCCATGTACACCCGTTACTATGCTGAAAATCCGAATGAAACTTCTCTCTCCTCTTTTACATTCAAGCAATACTTTTGTATCATGAATCTAAATTCCATTAAAATTGTTGGGACATGCATCAATATGACCTCATTACTGTCCATTACATGTAAATATGATGAGGAAGCCCTTTATCTCTCATCAACCATTTTTATGAAATCTTATGTCATGTTGTTACACTGTCGAAATCGCACCAATGTTCTAAGCCAATGTCATTGTGTAGTGAATACCATGCCCATTTCTCCATCAAGGGTATTCACCATTATACACATTTACTTATTTATTATAAGGTTTCATGTATGAATTCCACATTCCTTTATCTTGGAAGAAATGATTATTTTATTTGAATCCATGTTTTATGATCCATGTTGCACACTTATGCATGAAATGAAATGTTTAAGAAGCGTGTGCCCTTATAGCGCTCCAATGCATTGGGTAAAGTATAGTATCATGATTCGTCATGTGCAATGACTGTTGAATCATGATAATTCAAGTGCAACGAGGTTTTACTCATGCTTTATATGCAATGAGGATTTAGTAATGCTCCATGTGCAATGAGCCTTAGCTCATGCTAATTCAATGTTAAGTGTTGTTGCCACATTTCCATGTTATGATTATCATGATTTATCATTCCTTTATGTTCATGTTTCTCTTATGCTCTATTTATATGCCTATTGTATAACATGTATTTTAATCCTCATGTAATTCCATGTGTACTCCCTTACTGGGCTTTATATCTCACCATTTTCTTATGCATGTCCTCAGGTTATCCCATTCAATGATAAGTACAACAGAATGTAGTGGTCATGTAAAGGATGTTTTCAGTAATGATGTTGTATTTCTTGTTTTAAGTTTTTATGTAATGATCCTAAGCCCCAAAGACACTAAACCTCCCAATATTCTTTTTTGTATTAAGTGAAATTTTATATAATAAATCATTTTTATGTTTCTAATAAAAATAGGGTTGTCATAGTTTTTACCAAGGAAAGGTTTTGTTATTTTTGGGATTAGGATTATAAAACCCTAGTAAAGCCTTAGAGACAAGACTAAGTATAATAAAAACATCCCTATGTTTTTTTGAGTACTGAGTAAGTGGTCTATTAAGAAAATACATCCCTGTCTGGAAACGAGCTGGTAGAGGAGACTCTAGTACAGATGTATCCTAGGGGTAAAACCCGAAAACACCGATTTGAGCTAGACTCAAATGGGAAAAAGTGCACGACAACGAGCCTTTCGGCACTATTGGTTATGACACTCCCGGGGGATATTTTTTGATAAATTCACAAGCTTAATATGAACCCTTAATAAGGGAATTAAAAAAATTCCCCTAAGAATATATATTAGAAAGTAGATCATGAAAAGCCTAGACTAAAGCCTATAGACTCATGAGTTAAAGAAATAAAAGATTATTTATATGTCATTAACTTTTTTCACTGAATTACCCTTTATGTGTTACCCCTAACTTTCCTTTTATTCCAGCCAATGGCCAGTAATAGCTGGACTCAGGCTAACAACCATTGTGGAGATCCGTGTGATGATTGTACTAATGAGATTCCCAATCCAATGGGAGCGGGAATCATGAACTTTTTCATGATTCTCTCTCAGCCAACTCATGTTTTAAATAGAAAAACGGGTCAAGAGGAACCTTAAACCCCCCTAAGAAAGAAAAAGTCACTATCAAGAGATTCATGAGACAAAGGCCTCCTACTTTTTGTGGATCATCTGATCCCATGATCGCTGAAAAATGGATCAACTCCAATGAAATGATCTTATACATCCTTCAATGTTTCGAACAAGATAAGTTTCTTCTAGCGGCCTATCGTATGGAGGGTGAAGCTGATCAATGGTGGACGTTGATAAAAAATACGAAGCTTGCAGAGGAGATCGAGACATTGGAATGAAAGGATTTCCAGAATATGTTTTTCGATAAATATTATTCGCACAACCTTCAGCTTAAGATGGAAAGGGACTTCATTTCCCTCAAGAAAAAAGATGAAGAATATGTTGGGTCGTACGAGGAAAACATCACAAGGCTTACACGATACTCTTCCGACATTGTCGTTACCCCCAAATTCAAGGTTGTTACCTTCTTTGGTGGGCTGAAGCCTAGCTTGTGGAAAGCATTAGCGATCTGTGACTTCAACATATATGAGGAAATTGTCTGATGTTCCCTCAAGGTCGAAATGAAGATCGGGGAATCACAATGGTATCATGGGGACAAGAAGCATATGGTGGACTTCAATACTAGTAGTCTGATGGATAAATCCAACGGTGCTAAGAAGATCCAGCACCCCACTTTCCAAAAGTACGATAAGAAGCACCCTAGAAATATCCTTAAGGGGACGAGGAAATGCTTTAGGTGTGGAAGGGAGGGGCACCTAGATGTTAACTATCGGTAAGAAAGACCTGCGACTGCGACAGAGGAGAGGAATGCTCCGTTCAAACATCAATGCGTTGTTCGATGCTACAAATTTAATGAAATGGGTCATTTTTTAAATAACTTCCCTAATCCAAGGGTTTTCGCTGGCAACCAATAGCCTCTAAGGCACCAAGGAAGGTCTTTTTCCACCACTTATACCGAAGTGAACACCGACAATGAAGTGGTGATAGGTACGCTAGTTATTAATTCACGAATAGTGAACATACTTTTTGATTTAGGTTCTACACATTCTTTTATATCATGAATGTATAGTAGAACAATCCCAACACCACCAAAAATGATGAAAGTTAAGATGTCGGTGAGTACGGAAAATGGGTAAATCATTGCATCCCATGAATATAAGTCCTCCCCTGTTATAATCTGTGGATTGAATTTCCCAGCGAACCTCGTCATACTCCCTCTGGTGGAATTTTATGCAATTCTTGGCATGGAGTTACTTTCCTTATATAGAGAAAATATAAATTGTCGGGAGAGCGAAATCACACTTAATATGGAGAATCGACCCCTGATTCTTTACAAGTGTAAGCTGGAAGATGAATCTCTTTTATCTCTATCATCTCAAGCATGGATATTACTTCCCTATGAGAATGCGTATCTATATCAGATGATTGTGTCCATGGAAGAAACCATCCTTGAAGAAATGCCTATTGTGAGGGAATTCACTGAAGTGTTTCCTGAGGAACTGCTTGGCCTTCCTCCTAGAAGAGATGTTGATTTCTCAATTGAACTTATACCTGGTGAATTAACAATATCCAAGACTCCATAGAGAATGGATTTTTTTGAGCTTGTAGAGATGAAGAAACAACTATAGGAGAATCTGGATAAAGGGTTTATACGCCCATGTTCTTCACCATGGGGTGCACCAGTCCTCTTCGTCAAGAAGAAGGATGGGGCAATGCATCTTTGTATCAATTATTGTGAACTTAAAAAAATCACGATAAATAACTACTATCCTCTGGCACAGATTGATGACTTGATTGATCAGCTGCGTGGAGCACATTACTTCTCCAAGGTGGACTTGCAGTTGGGATATTATCATGTAAGGGTGAAGAGGGAAGATATCCCCAAGACTACTTTTCGAACAAGATACGAGCACTATGAATGCATAGTAATGCCTTTTGGACTCACTAATGCTCCAACAATTTTCATGGACTTAATGAATAGAGTCTTTAGAGATTACCTCGACAAATTTGTGGTAGTCTTTATAAATGACATTCTTATATACTCCAAAACCAAGGAGGATCATGAGGATCTTTTAAGGACTGTACTGGAGACATTGCACAAGGAGAAGCTCTATGGAAAGTACAACAACTGTGAATTCTGGTTTAAGAAAGTCTCATTCATGGACCATATCATCACAATAAATGGGTTATCTGTGGATCCCTCCAAAACAAATTCAATTGAGGGATGGCCGAGGCCAACATCGGTAACGGATATCCGTAGCTTCTTGGGGTTAGCCGGATATTATCGATGAGTTGTGAGAAATTTCTCACGATTGTACAACCCTCTTACCATGATAACTCGGAAGGGAGTAAAGTTTTATTGGAGTGATGAATGTGAAAAAAGCATCAAGGAGTTGAAAAGGTGGCTTATCACTGCGCCCGTGCTCACTTTACCCACAAGTGGGGAACTTTTTGTTGTTTTCAGTGATGATTCAATGAAGTGCATAGGCCGTGTGCTGATGGAGAATGATAAATTTATATACTATGCCTCAAGGCAGTTGAAAATCCTGGAGCAAAACTATCCAACGCATGATCTGGAGTTGGCAGCAGTGATCATTTCCTTGAAAATCTGGCAGCATTACCTCTATGGAGTGAAATGTCAGATATATACTGACCACAAGAGTTTTAAATACATATTCACATAGAAAGAGCTTAGTATGCACCAGAGAAGATGGATAGAGCTCATCAAGGATTATGAATATTCAATCCATTACGACCTTGGGAAAGCGAACAAGGTAGAAGATGCCCTAAGTAGAAAGGATCCAGTGATTCTATCAATGATGAGAACTGAGAAGGATCCAAAATTCATAGACTTGATGAAGATGAACAAGGGAATAATAGAGAAGGGAACATCATCAATCCTTTCACAGATGATTACTCAACCGCCTCTTTTGGAAAGTTTAATGGATGCTCAAAACGATGATGTGGGAATTCAAGGAAATGTGGAAGCTATCAAAAAAAGTAAATCCTTGGAGTTTAATGTTAATGAAGAAGGAATTGTGCGGTTTGAGAAAAGACTATGTGTTCCATCAAGTCTGGAGCTAAAGATGGAACTTCTGGATGAGTCACATAGTTCAAATTTCTCTATTCACTCAAGGAGCACAAAGATGTATCGAGATCTCCGAGAAAACATTTGGTGGGATAATATGAAAAAGGAGATCGTTGAATATACATCAATGTTCCCGGTGTGCCAGCAAGTGAAGGAAGAGAGGCAGAAGTATAAGGGGGTTATGCAACCATTTCCCATACCATAAAGAAAATGGGAGAACATCACCATTGACATTGTCACCGGACTTCCAAGGACATCCAAAGACAACAATGCAATCTGGGATGTTTTGGATCATCTTACAAAGACTGCACACTTCATTGATATTCGGGAGGATTTCTCATTATATCAACTGGAACATATATATATCAGGTAAGTGATAAGGTTGCATGGAGTACCACAATATATTGTGTCTGACCAGGATCCAAGATTCACCTCTATGTTTTGGAAGAGACTTCAACATTCTCTGAATACTGAACTGAACTTCTATACGGCCTATCATCCTCAATCTGATGGCTAATCCGATCGGACTATCCAAACACTTGAGGATATGTTGAGAGCATGCTCAATGGACTTTAAAGGAGGATGAGATCAACATCTTCCTATGGTTGAGTTCTCATCTAACAATAGTTTCCACTCGAGCATCCAAAAGGAACCATATGAAGCCATGTATGGGAAAAGGTGCAGAACACTGACATGTTGGGATGAGGTCGGTGAACGTAAGCTGCTTGGACCAGAAATGGTCGCGGAAATGCTGGAGATCGTGAAAACCATTTAGCAGTATATCAAGGAAGCTCGAAATCGACAGAAGAGTTATACAGATAATTTTCGATGATACCTTGAGTTTAAAGATAGAGACATGGTGTTTCTACTCATTTCTATGTGGAAGAAGGTCATGAGGTTTGGAATGAAAGGGAAGTTATGTCCAAGGTACATCGACCCCATTGAGATTCTTGATCTTGTCGGGGCTGTGGCCTGTCGACTAGCACTTCCACCTACCATGGACAAAGTACATGATGTCTTTCATGTATCTCTCTTAAGAATGTACATACCAGACCCTTCACATGTACTCTCATCTGAGGTGGTACAATTGGAAGATGATCTTTTTTATGAGGAGAAACCACTGGAGATCTTAGATTGTAGAGAAAAAGTTATACGAAATAATATAATTCCCCTCGTCAAGGTGTTGTGGAGAAACCACAAGTTTGAAGAAGCAACTTGGGAATCATAGGAAATTATGAAGCTGAGTCACCCACATCTGTTTTAGTGTGGGAAAAGGAAAATTTCCACGGTGAAATTTCTTAAGGGGGGAATATTGTAATGACCCAATGTTTCATTAATGAAAATCCCTCTTGATCTAATTAAATGTCTCTTTATGTTTATATAAAATTTCAACTTCATTGGTTTTATGTTACGAATTTTGATCATTGCTAATATAGTCGTTGAACTATGATCACATGATTAGTATAAATATAGGGATTTAACAAATCCAATTTACTCAGAAAAAGGAAGTGATGGCCTCATCTAGTAGAATTTCCCCATAAGAAGACCATTTTTCGAAGCTCGGAAAAGAGGTGGCATCCTTGGGCTTCGCTCTTGATGAAGCCCAAGCTGAGCTTCATCATGTCAAGCTCGAACGGGACTGTCTATGGGAGAAGTGGAAGTTGATAGAAATTACCACTCGAGCGATGTTATCTGAGCCACCCCAAGAGTCTGTCACCATTCCACACCTTACCCTAAGGTATTATGTGGCTGTTTTAAGGGGTTATGTAACAAATAAATAGTACTATGTACATTATTTTTATATATAATAATGAATATACATTCTTGTCCTTATTGATACATTGTAAATAGTTTTTCACGTACAAATAGTGTTTTATTTCTAATTTAATTAAGAATTATATTTTATTAAATTAAGGGATTTTTTAATTAAATTTTATTTTAATAAAATATTATTATTATTATTAAATTAATTTTTATTAAATATAAATGATCTTATAGTTTTATGAATGCAATTATAATTTTTATTAATGTTTGAAAGCCGTTTCTGTCAAATCACGTGAATTTTCGAGAAATGTCGGTTTTTATTTTAAAAGTGAAAATTAATATAATTAGAAATTTATTTAGATGAAATAAATTTCATTTCTAGAATCAGGAAGTCGAAATTATTCAATGGTTAATTTTTCATAATTTTCAGAGACAGTAAAATTTTGGGTAAAAATTAATTACTGCTTAAATATATAATGTGTTTTATGACATCATAATGACCCAATAATAATGTAATAAAATACTATAATATTTATGTTCGGACAATATATGTTTTGAAATTAAAATAATGTAATTTTGGGTTTTTTTGACTTAATTTTCAATGCATTAATGGACCCCTTAAGACTTATTAAACACCTTCCCTTTTTAAATTAATTTCCATGGGAGTGTGACTCACCTCCACATAAGCAACCCTAATATTTTAAGAGGATCATACTTTGGACATATAGAATATTTTTTTCCTCTTCCATTGGCCAAAAACCCTGGGAAAAAACCATGTGATGGTTTGTGGTTTGAATTAAATTAATATAAGGGGTCCCAAACCTAAATAATAAAGATTCCCTTCAACTTTCCTATATAAACCCACCCAAGCTACCACTTCCTCCGCACTGAAAACCATTGGAGTTCGTCCAACCACTACCCTACTATCTCTAGAATCCTCCCAAAGTGCCCCAAGCTCCCAAGAAGCCTCTCTCAAGCAACTCTCAAGCCTTTGGAAGCACACTTGCAAGTAAGGGTTCTTCTTCCTTTCTCATTTTTGTTAAATTTCTTTAAGTTGTTTTTCCCTATTAATTTCAATTATGAATATTGGTGTATGGTTTATCACCTCCCACATACTTCCCTCTTTATTGTTGAATTATGGGAGACCCCTTTCTCTCTCACTAAATGCCTCCCATGTACATCCGTTACTATGCCGAAATTCTGAAAGGAACTTCTCTCTCCTCATTTACATTCAATCAATACTTTTGTATCATGAATCTAAATTTCATTACAATTGTTGGGACATGTATCTATATGACCTCCTTACTATCCATTACATGTAAATATGATTAGGAACCCCTTTCTCTCTCATGAACCATTTATATGAAATCTTATGTCACGTCGTTATGCTGTCGATATCGCATTGATGTTCTAAGCCAATGTCATTGTGTAGTGAATACCATGCCCATTTCTCCGTCAAGGGTATTTATCTTTATGCACATTTACATATCAATTATAATGTTTCTTGTATGAATTCCACATTCCTTTATTGTTTAAGAAATGATTATGTTTTATGAATCCATGTTTTATGATCCATGTGGAACACTTATACATGAAATGAAATGTTTAAGAAGGGTGTGCCCTTATAGCACTCCAATGCATTGGGTAAAGTATAGTATCATGATACGTCATGTGCAATGAGTGATGACTCATGCTAATTCAAGTGAAACTAGGGTTTAATCATGCTTTATGTGCAATGAGGATTTACTCATGCTCTATGTGCAATGAGACTTGGCTCATGCTAATTCCATATTAAGTGTTGTTGCCACATTTCCATGTTGTGATTATCATTCTTTATCATGCCTTTATGTTCAGGTTTCTCTTATACTCTATTGATATTCCTATTGTATAACATGTATTGTACTCCTCAAGTTATTCCATGTGTACTCCCTTATTGGGATTTATAGCTCACCCTTTTCTTATGCATGTCCTCAGGTTATCCCATGCAATGCTAAGTACGATGGAATTTAGTGGTCATGTAAAGGAAGTTTTCAATAATGTTGTTGTTTTTAATGTTTTATGTATTTATGTAATGATACTAAGCCCCAAAGACACTAAACCTCTCCATCTTCTTTATTGTATCCAGTGATGATTTATGTAATAAATCAGGTTTAAGTTTGTAATAAAAGCAAGGTTGTCATAAGGACTTGATGTGACCAAGAGGCAAACGTTGAGGATATCCAAAATAAAAGGATTTCAGGATAGGGAAGTCCAATCAGCAGATCAAGGAGCTACGAGTTAATGCAGTAAGAATTTGGAATTCCAACCTAAAACCTTTCATATTTAATGACCAACTCTAGTTATGGTAATGCAAAGGGAAATACAGATACATTCTATTAGAATATACAGACAACAGAATATTTTGATGTCAATGGTGAGGGCTATTGGATTTTGATAAAATACTGGGAGAAAAATAAGTATTAAATTATTTATTTGTCTCAGTTTTATCATGATAAAGTACTAAACCTTTTCTCATATAAATTTCTAGGAAACGAAATAAAAATTAATTCCAACATATCATTGTGAACCATACTCTAGAAGGACAACCTTCTCACCAGCACAAATTTCTAGAAATGGATGAGGCATTTGCGCATCATCCTTCGCCACGGGAGGAAATTGTATGTTCTAGAAGAGCCTATTCCAGTTGCGCCTAGAAATGTGGCTAATTATGAGGAACTATCTATATATATGAAACATATGGATGATACCCCATATGTCCACTTTTTCAAACTATTATCTATTCCTAATGAGATCTTGAAACATGAAAACATGGATGTGCATAACATGATGTATCATATTAAGGATCTCTATCAAGATAAGTTGAGATTGGAGAGATATGAGATCTCCAAATATTTTTTCACAACTATGGTTGGAGAGTCTTCACCAGCTGGGCCTCACGTAGTCATGCTTATTGGAAACATTAAACGCCCATAAATCTTATTGATTAAGTTATCAGATGAGTTTCATACAAATATCATCCTATCATTACTTCCCATGATGTTCTCTAGCTTTATTTTCAACTAAAACATGAGAAAAATGGAGAATATTCTATCAGAACATATGAAATTAATTCGCTAGGTAGATAAGGACATGAGGCATGACAAACCCGCAATCTTTATAGTGAATAAAAAATAGGAGGACAAAGAAAAGTGGACAATGATTCATAAACGGTCTGAATCCCCTCAGCACCATCCCTCCAAGAAGGAAAATATTTAGAGGGAGAGAAAGGAACGTGAGGTGGTATGTTTTTCATGTGGAATGCAAGGGAAATGGAAGATGAACTTCACCCAGAAGCAGGCAGATGCTAAAGGTGTGTTTGTTAGCGAGTTTAGTCTTTCCATTTATACACATTGGGTATTAGATAAAACATATGAGGACGACATCTATATTAAAATGTAGGAAACAAATAGATTTAGAATTATTTCTAGAGGAGAGGTGGATCTTTGAGCTTCCTATGGTGCAAGGGTAGCTATGTTTCCCATTGGAAATTACCATCTCACATTTCCATCTTGAATTACTTTTGTTTTATGTAACTATTATTATGTCCCTGGTGTTACCAAGAACATAATTTTTGTATCATGTTTGGATATGGATGTATTTAATTAAAAATTAATAATTATGGGTTTTTTATTTTATAATAACAACATATGTTATGGTATGGATCATTTAAATAATGGTTTGTATGTATTAAATTACAAAAACATGTGTTGGAAATAAATAACAAAACAAATTCACATGAATCATACAACACCCAATTGTGGCATCACAGTCTTGGTCATGTAAATTATAAGTTCTTTACAAAGCTCATCCAAGATGGTTATTTAGACTCTACTGAGCTAAACCCACCTGATAGATTTCACACTTGTTTACAAGGTAAAATGACCATACCTCCATTCAGTGGACAGGGTGAAAGGGCCACAAAACATCCAGGATTGGTGCACACAAATGCAGGTGGACCTTTTCCCATAAAAGATAGAGGTTTGTATTCTTACATCATTACTTTTACTAACGATTTGAGTAGATATGGATATATCTACTTAATGATGTATAAGTCAAAATCCTTAGAGAAATTTATGGAATTCAATAATGAAGGAGAGAATCATCTTGGTAAGAAGATAAAGAAACATATATCGGATTGAGGTAGATAATATATGAACCAAGAGTTTATAGTTATTCAATGGGAGTGTAGGATTCTATCTCAGCTCACTCCTCGTAATACACCATAGTGAATTGCTGTTAGTGAAATGAGGAATCACACCTTGTTGGACATGGTGAGGTCGATGATGATTCATGCATAACATCCATTATTATTTTGGGTATATGCATTACAAAATATATCATACACATTAAATTGAGTAACAACTAAGGTGTAAATGTAAATTACCTCCAAGTTTTGGAATGTAAATAAACCCATTTTTTCGCACACACATGTATGGGGATGTGAGGCATTTGTTAAGGCCATTTTAGGAAACAAAATAGAAGCACAGATCACAAGGTGTATATTTATAGGATGTCCCAAAGGAAAAAATAATATTACCAATATAACCCTTTAAACTAGAAGGTGACTATTGCAAGATAATATTTCTTTCTTGATAGGGAACACATCCTAAAAAAGGATAGTGGCAGCAAGATTGACTTCGACAAAGTTGATGCTCAATATACACCGGAGATGGTACATGATCAACTTCTAAAAGTATCTATGGAAGAGGTTACACAAACAGAAGTACTGTGTAATAGCTCAAGAGTGGTAAGGGAACTTAAGAGATTTGGTTTCCCTGTCACTGAGTATGGTCAATCATTATTGTTGGGAAATGTTGAACCTATCTCATTCATGGAAGTAGTATAAATCTCTAAAGGTGAAAGATGTCTAGAAGCTATGAATTTTGAGATGGATTGCATGTATCAGAACCAAGTGTACGTTCTGGTCAAGGAGACAATTGATGCAAATACTGTTGGATTCAAATGCGTATTCAAGAGAATGTTGGACATGTAATGTCTTGTTAGCACCTATAAAATAAGGCTAGTGGCTAAATGATTCAGATTGTGTCAAGGAATTGACTATGATGAAAACATCTCACCAGTTTCCATGATTAAATCCATTATAATCATACATTCCATAGTATCTTACCCTGACTAATATATTTGGACGATGGATGTAAAAATTGTGTTCCTTAATGGTATCCTTCATGAAGTTGTCTATATGACACAACTAGAAGGCTTTGTGACCCCAGGTGAATCCAAAGAGGTTTGAATTTTACAGAAATCTATTTATAGATTAATGCAAGCATCATGGTCATGGAAAAGTCAATTGGATAAATTCATAAAGAAATTTGGGTTCATTAAAAATGAATTTGATCCATTTGTTTATAAGTGGTGTAATGGCAATGTTTTCATTATTTTATTAGTATATGTTGACGACATATTGCATATTAAAAATGATGTACCCATCATACAATCAATAAAGGACTAGTTGAATAGGTGTTTCTCCATGATGAACCTTGGTGAAGAATTATACATTCTAGGGGTCAAGATCATTCATGATAGATCCAAGAGGCTTCTTAGACTAATTTAGGCTACACACATTGAACTGATACAAAAGATATTTAGTATGTAAAAATCAAAGAGGAGGTTGGATCCACTGTCACATGGCCTAATGTTTTCTAAGAAAATGTGTCCTCAAACATAACAATAGAAATATATAATGATTAATATCCCATACGCTTCGTCTATATGATCCATCATGTATTCCATGTTATGTACCAGGCTTGGTGTTGCCTATGAATTGAGCATAGTAGGAATATATCAGGTAGATCTAGGAGAACAACATCGTACTATTGTTAAGACTATTTTTAAGTACTTGAGAAGAATGAAGGATATGTTTCTTGTGTATGGACGAGATTAAGAGCTTGTCCTAAGAGGGTATGGTGATGCTGGTTTTTAGACAGATAAGAATGATAAGAAGTCACAATCTATATATGTTTTCAATCTAAATGGAGGAGATATGAGCTTGAAGAGTTCAAAGAAACCAGTTTTCTCCGATTCTATAGAGAAATCCGAATATATAGTATCTTTTGATGCATCTAAGGAAGCTGTATGGATTTGGAACATTGTCCAAGAGCATGATGTGGTGCCTCGCAGTAATGATCCTATCACATTTTATTATGATAATACTACAGCAGAGGCGCTTTCAAAAGAACCATGGTCACATCAATGGAAAAAGAATATTCTCCAAAAGTATCACATATTGATATATTTTTAACAATAGGGTGAATTATTAGTGAGCAGAGTTTCCATAGAAGATAACGTGGCATACCCCATGACTAAAGGCATGTCTCAGTAGAATCATGATTATCATGGGAGAGCTAGTGGGTTAATTGATTTTAGAAGTTTTCTCTAGTCGAAGTGGGACACCATTAGAGTTGTTGTCCTAAAACCAAAAACATTTTATTTTATACATTAATAAATACCTTATCACATCTTGATTGTTCTTCTGTGTGAAAATTCATGTGATAATGTCTTAAGGATAACTATGGAAGTAAAATGTCATAGCGGATCCCTACTATTATGAGATCCCCGAAGTGCCATAAAACTATTCTTGAATATATGTTCTATGTATAGATGATGTTATTTTGTACACAGAAATAATACATTCCATTATGGGTTAAGTATCATAAAACATTGAGGTACCTTCTCACGGTAAGAGCCCTTGGTAGTATATAGGAGGATATTATGACAACGAGACCCTCCAATAGGAAATCCACATTTCATAGTGTCATTGGATGTTCCTATCTGCGGAAGTTTGTATTGGTCCCTAGACATTAAGATAATTATTAATGGGTATTACAACTTGTTAACTTAGATTTATTGACAAAAACTGTGATGACACACTATTCGTAGTGAGGTAGGATATGTTTGGTGCGTCACAAGTAATAATGAATTAATAAATAATGTGAGAAAGGATTTGTGCCTTATATTCCATAATTGAAATAGATATCTCAAGACCATTGATGGAATTGATATAGCCAAAATAAATCCAAGGCCATGGTAAGTAATGGTAATGTTCAATTACGGGAAGTCAAATATAGAATAATTCAACACCTGGGTTAATGGCACTAACATGCAACCCTCTTGATTCGAGATATCAAGAAAAATGCAATAAATAACATTGTAAGCATTCGTAGGAGTTGACACATCATTTTTGTGTAAACATATTTATCTATGGGTGCCTTGGTGTGTTTCTAGGTGGTATCCTTGGAATTTTAGCAGGCTCCGCCTAATGCCACTAAGAAAGAGACCTACAGGGTCACACACTATGGGTGTCCAAGTATCTCAGTTAAATATTAATTTAACAAGTTCAATAAAGATTATTCCTGATTATGGTTTAATAATTATTCAAGGATGCATGATCACATTTATTTTGACACTAGTTATCTGAGAGAATGTATTATGGGTGAAATAATAAATTTATTAGTGATTAATGCATTGATATTTTGTTGACAAATAAATATCAATTATTCAAGGTCTAATATATGTGGTGTAAGAAATAAAGAAAATTGAAAAACAAAATTACACATCTTGTATATTAATATACATGCCATGTAATTTTTCGAGGGATTTGTGAGAAATAATATTAATTATTTAATTAAATAATATTAGGTGTAATTCCCTGGGCACATCTCAAGTAATAAAAATAGTTAACTGTTATTATTAGACATTGGGTCTTACTAAGAATAAAATGAAATGAATAAATGCATTCACGAATTAATTCTTTTTATTATTCAATGTAATTAAAATCCCAATTATATAATTCTCATTTGCCTAGGAATTCTGGGCTTCTGCACAATGGATCTACAGAAATCTCTCAAGACAATAGAGAATTTGTTTCTTCTAATAATTCATTCAAGATATGAGATAGAACCTCCTCCACCAGATTAAGGAGAGCTCTTTGCAAATGTCTCTCAAGGCGATAGAAGGCGAACTTCACAAGGGAAGGATCTTCCACGATAGCACCCGGAGATCCCTTAAGCAACATCCAGATATATGTGGAGCTTTTTTGGATTACTGGTAGAGGAATCCTACACTTGGATTCTATGACACAATGATGTATCCCATTAGATCATGACCAGAAACATCAAGTGAGAGAGAATTCCATCAAGGTAATTCTTGTATTTTATTTTAATTATTTATAACCAATATATGATGATCCTCGATGTGGTTTTGGGACTCCATTCCATTCTTTCTTTCATAGTTCAATTCCAAATAACCTACATTTAATTTTCGTGATGGAATTCAGATTTATCGTTGTTAAAAGAAAAATAAATGTTAGGTCCTCCCACTAAAAAAACTTCCATTGTGCCCAGAACCTACACTCATTAGTTGCTATTAAATTGAATTTCCCAAAAATTATCTTTTCTTTGATCATGTCATCCCTATGTGGTTTTGTGAAACCCATTCCACCCTTAGTTTCTCACACTATTCATAACTCATGTGGGCTTAGGAATTTCAGTAGGGGACTCCCCGTAGAGCCATGAAGAATAAATCTATGATGACTAACCCATTTGGAAAGAATTTAAAAGTCATATTAGTGTTTCCTCTCCATATTAGGAAACTTAAAGTCCTAAACATATGAAATTAAACTGGTAGGTACCAAAAATAGAGAAAAATGACCCTCAGTTACATATCATTCAAAACTAGACAGGGTTTCCAATCTTTAGGTTCTAGGATATCCATTCCTGGGCCCAACCCCTCTGAGGGAATCAAAATTCCTCACCCCAAAAATGAGTGAGATCTATATAGGGGAGTTCTAGAATCTATTGGTAATCTTGGAACAAATGCTTCTATTGTATTTGGGAACACTCCCCCCATGTGTAAAACACCATACGTTGAGTGATTTGGGATCTTCATCATCATCAAAGACCATCGAATATGGACATCCAGTATACTATAGACACATTTTCTTGACTATGCACACAATGCTCTGGATTCTCTATATATATTTCCTAGAATAATGGCATATAATCCAAGGTAAAGATCATCCATAGGATATTATTTTCCATCTTCTTTATGCCTAATTACTTCTAAGACCCATGTCATTCATCCTAATCCAAGAAACATCAAAACCCCCGTTTACACGTTCTTTCCTACTCGCATCCTAGACATGTAAGAATATCCTTGAATGATTATCCTCCATATACACAGGGATTCTGTATCAACACCCTAATTAAATTACATATAAACTACATGATACTCAATACCTAGTATTCACTATTAGGCTAGGCCACATCAAATGGTATTTTCCCTCATGACCCTACGTAAGAAATGAATATGCATAGAAATGTTTGACTCATGCCCCGCCTCATAGATGAATTCTCACCAAAAAAAATTCCACATCCATATGTGTGAATAAAATCCTCATAGGAATGATCCTTAAAAAGACTACATAATGCTTGATACCTATCATCAAATGGTACATATTGACATATTAATCTCATATGTCAGATATAGATGTGAAATAGGAGTGTCCCCTCCCTACATTCACAAGGGTCAGACCCACGTAAGGAAACAAATCATATGGATAGGATAAAAATCCTCCACTTATTCATGGTAAAGTTCATCCAGAAATAACCCCTTTTCATAAATAGTCACCCCTCTCCACACACTATAATTTATTTCTAGAAAAGTCAGAATCACCATAACCATCACTAGACATCAGAAATGGATGGCTGGTGTCTTGAGAACACCATTGTCTGACTATTCCCACAATGCCCCTGCCACTCTGCATATGTTTCCTATAAAAATAGATGGTCATCCAAATGAAAATTCATTATCAGGAGATTATTTTCTTATATATGCTCTCCTTTATGTCATCAACATCTCACCTCATTCTGCAGTTTCAAAAACCCCACAAATTATAGTTTACAACATTTCCCCCTCATGCCTAAAGGTCATTGAACATTGCTAGATGAACTTTCATCGAAAGGAAAAATTGTTTCCCCCACTGGATATAAATAAAAAGTAAAAAGAAAATATGACTTTAAAACACGAGTCATAAAATTTATGGTTTTATGACTTTAAACTACACCATGCACTATCCCTTCGTTGGAAAATCAAATTCGCGCGAGAGTAGTTTATAAACCCGAACCAATATGAATGCCTCTATAATTTTAGATATTGTTTACCTTATATGAAACCCACTATGGCCCTCATAATAAAAATATATATTATCATATATGAATTTATAGACATTGTAAATGGAAGGTCAGTGTCCTATGGACACCTTTGTATGACTATGCGCACAATGCCTTGGCGCCTCTGCATATGTTTCCAATAACAATGGCCTTTCAACGAAGGGAAAATTCATAATCAGGAGATGAATTTTATTTCTCCCTTATTATATATGGTTTTAATTCCATGTATCGTGTCCCATATCTATAAATCAAAAGTCCGGGTCAAGAAAAATCAATCATCCATGCCTCAATATTTCCGGGACATTCATGGTTAAGGATTTCTAAATTGGGTCCCTTTCCCCAAAAGTCATGCGGAAAGCTGTTCGACCTAAAACATCATTAATGATAGTCTAGTTTTCAAGACACTAAACTTAAAATGACAAAGACACAACACTTTACATGGTGAAAACCCAAAAATGTAACCCCGAAAAAATTTCAAGTACTAGCTCATTAAACCTATACTACATATGGTTTATAAAAAACATTGATCAATCAAAAAGTAATCATGTGAGAAAAATATTGTTTTTTCAAAAATCGACACAGTGTGGCCTAAGAAAATGTCATGTTATACCTGCTAATCTCAAACCATAACATGATTTGGAAAAAATTAGGGTGATAACAAAATAGGCACAATGTTTTTAGGGTTTTCCTTGTGACCCTATAAATAGTAAAACTATGTTTGATAATCCCCTCTGCTCAATAAAAAAGTAATCCCTGAAATGACTATTTTCTTTATCCTATATTATGATACAAATCAATATCCCATTGGGATTATGGTTTAAAAATGAAATTGACCCCAAATGATTAATATTACAGGAAAAGGTAAAATCTGAACAATATAAATCAAAATTTTTCCATTTTATCAAAATAATAGAGAGTGGGGGGGCATCCATTGTTCGGATTATCTCCATGATATAAAAACAATTGTTGTGTAGGGAATCCCAATAAATTACAATATGTCTCGAATTTCCCTTTCCAAAAGATCAATAACTTCCATAAGAAAGATGTTAAAGGCATAATCCAATGCATCACTATATTTAGATTTATCTTCAACCATTGGGTGTACTCACTTCAAAACAGTCTAGTGGTATTTACCTTTCTACTTGAAAACATTGAAATTAGAAATTAATGATGCCGGTTTCACTTTTAGTCTTTCCATATGAGCCTCGCACTCACTCAGTTCCTCCATCTGGGCAATCATTGGGTCATTAGCACTGCTCTCCTCTTCCTCAAGATGATGAAACTCTTCCATAATATCTAAGAATGTCTGGGCATAGTGGTGACAAGTGTTTCATCGAGAAAGGTCTCCTTCACAAGATGCAAGATCCTCTCGAACTATAAAAATTTGGTGTACTAAGATATGTAGGTATCAACAATCCAATCCACCTAATCCCAGATCCAATAATATTCATCAAAAGTAATCCTCCTCATTATAAAATTTTATCGGGGGAGTTTTTGTATCAAGTGTATTGATTTGAAACCATTCACATTTTTTATAGGTCAATGTCTCTTAATTTCATTGGAATACTTATCTTCCTCCACCAAAGTAGGTAAGTAATGAAGATGCATCATTATGGTAGAGGGAATTCCCTTAGCTGAGTCACCCAAGTTGGTAGACTTTACCTACAAATATATGGTTCTTCCTACAGTGATAAATGAGGGGGGATGAAAACAAATTCATGAACACATGGTGATGTACCACTCGGAACATCTTCGGTAGGAACACATACCACCACAGCCAATGATATGTGATCTGAGTTGTTTTCGATATAGATGGGCAGTGTGAGTGAATCCCCTCACACAATCATGTGATTGAAGGTATAACACATTCTCACCATAGGGAGGGGAATAGATAGTGCAACGTGCATGGGTGAGACATGATCATAACAAGACAACGATCTGCGAACCCATCGAATTGGCCTTCCCAACACCCTATCCAGGTAGAAATCTAACCACAATTGGGAATACGATAATGAAATCTATGTTGAGGATATTATGATATTAATGATAACTTCAACATTTAAATCTTATCGCATCATGGTTATCAACAATTGGATTTGAATCATTGGATGATACTCCCTATTAACTAGAGTAGAAGGGGAGGTGCGACCTTTTAATGGAATCCAATTTTCCGGGAAAACCTATATGGGATTTAGGGTTTAGAGATGGTTACGTAGTCTATGCGAGCTGTTAAAACTCCACCACAAAGCACAATGATATCATAATTCTCTTTTGATGGTCCCCTTACATTATCCATCACGAACATGTTGGGAGAAACATAAGGTAAAAAAGAAAATTGGGAAACATCACTTAATAGTTTTATTTCATCAGACACACTCAATGCTTGATGAAGAATGATGTCAATGTTGAGAAGTGATGAGTGAAATTTACAATAAGGAACTCTCACAGTATGACGATAATCATAGTAAGAGAAAGGATCTACTATCTAGCCATACAAGAATTGAATTGACCCACTATGATGATGTAGGGTTTTCCCTTATAGTATCATCCATAACAGTTCGTAGATTCAGATAGGGTAGAAGTGACAATTTTATTGGCTTTTCCCTTAGCCAATGCAGCTTACACAATCAGATTGATAGCCCTAACACCAATATAAACATCATGGAGGGGAAGATCCAACCAGTATAAACATCATGAGAGGAAAATATACATCCACCCAAAAACATATCAATGAAACCACCAAATATATGATGGAGAGGTATATCTATCGACTTCTATACCCCATAGTGGTGTATTAAACTTCCTCGAGGGTGTCACAGTATGAGATTGATATTTTCTGTGATTGCTGATTCAGGTGAGTTTGGATGTGGATAAACCTCATCCAATGGCCATTCTCCTTCATGAATAGCCTAATACAATCTTCAAATGAAATAAGGTAATGATCATGGAGGTGTTGATTGATTAATCCCACTTCCATGACCAATAAATTCATTTCCAGTGGAGATACTTGTTTGACATTTCTCCAAGAATCGGTTATTGGAATAAACTCATCATACATGCTTCATAGAGTGGGAAGATAATAAGTTGATGGATGTCCTAAGAATTAATCCCCACCTCCCCATGAAATAGGTTGAATGTATTGGTGCTTGAAAAATAATGAATATGATGATCGAGAAACATCTCACCTGGTGAATAGATTATAAAATGTAAAACCCATGCTTCCAGATAAAATTTTATTATTTCCAACTACCTAGGGGACTCCAATGAAATCTGCTACTCCTAGAATGCCCAAAACCACTCATCAATGTAATATCATCTGAATCAAAAGTCTCATTTGGTGCTCCACCCGACATTGGTACTATCTTGAGAATTATTGATAGTGGATATGTACAACCAAATTACTGACCTTAGAGAGGTGTTATAATGATAACCCTTACTATGATTCCACACAGATCCTTTTAGTGTGAATGCGTTCTCTTGTGTAAAAGCAGTTATAAGTTCTCTCATTGATGAAATATTGTCCTGAACGATCACTCAAGATTCCTTGATGAAAATAATATGTGTACAATGATTGGCCAATGGTAGGGGGATTCCATCTATGAGGATGAAATTGCATAGTGGAAACTAGAATAATATTGGATAGGCTCTAAACTCTTGAAAAAAACGTATCTGAGTATACCATCTTGAGGAGCAGTGTATGAATGAATGTTGTCTTCCAAATTATCAACCATATTGTCACTCCTCCTGGTCAGTTCAATTGAGATGAGGAAAATATCCATCTTTTCCTGCATTAATAATACCATGAAAAAAGATCCAATCCAAAAAAAATTATTTGGAAAAAGACAAAACAAAATTACATAGGTCTAAATGAATTTTGTATAGCAAGGCTATGTGTACTAAATCTTAGAAACGATTCACAGAAAGCATTACCCACAAACTGACAGTTTTCAGAATTCCTAGAAATATGCTTCCCCACAATGTGTTGGCCTTCGAATCAAGACCAGTTCATAGAATGGGTGAGCTATGCATCAATCATCCCGATGAAATTGTCCAAATACGTAAAACTCAATGATTCGAAGTTCTATTGAGGAAATTTGATGTTCAGTTCTCCAAATTGTTGTTTAGTCCATGGAGTAGGAAAATCAGATAGTCTTCTACTATACTAGCATTCAAACATATGTTTTAAATTGTAAGAGGCCAGTTCATGGATTCAATGCATTGTTCATAGATGAGAAAAATCATGAAGAGTTCGCAATTCATAGACGGTGAAGCATGGTTTGTGATCTAAGGTGTTTTTGAAGGTGCTACTATGAAAATGCAAGGAAATCTGAGAGGACATCACGAAGAACTTTTCATCGAGAAATCTTGTAAATGAAAAAAGACCTTGGACTCCTATATATAGGCATGGTCCCCCAATGGTTTAACCTTTTTATAGAATACCACTTCATTTCATGTCCACTTTTAACATCGGAATAGCCTCATATTCATCACAAGAAGAACCCATTCTGATGGAGGGAATTTTTAGGTTCTTGATAACTATACAAAGGGTTGGAAAACACACTCACAAATATGATGATGGAATAAGACGTAGGATTGATTGAAAAATATAGAAGAATATTAAAGAAATTGATTTTTGAAAAGGTCCAATTTGGTCCATGTACTGAAATCCCAAAATGGAACATGGATTATATTGCCCGTGAGTCGAACGGTACACATAGAGCCCATGAAGAACTAGCCCACAAGGGGTTGGCCTATGAACTAGGCAGTTCATGGAACAAATGAAGAATGGAACTAAAACCCTATGAACCACATTATAAGAGGAATAAAGGTGGCTAAATTCAACCTACGAACATGTCATTGTTAAAAATGGGATGGATATATACACCCTCGCACACCATCCCCACAAACTCAGTTTTGGACAAGGCAAGGCTGATGGAATCTAGTGAACTTCATCATTCAGATGATTGAGGCATTTATTTATACCAATATGAACTGTATCCCCATAAGTATCTATTGACAAATTCATCCATGGGCCGAGAAATTTCCCCTTGGGGTACCACAAAAGTTGTTGTGTGACCCAATGATACAACCGCCTCAACACTAAATAAAAGAACCTAGAGGGGAGGCAAGAAAACGTGGATGGAGATAGATGGAAGATTTTTGGAGAGAACTTGGAGTTTATGGAAGGAATACATTGAAGGAAAAATACCGACAATGTATGGTACAAAAAATGGTTTCAAATATGTATAAATCAGTCGTGAACCATAAAAGAAGGAAGCATTATAATATGGGTGAACCAAGAATCTTATTGGAGAACAGTGAACCATACCCCTTCATGGATGAATGTCCCACAAACTACAAGGAAACTTCTCTTTCTTCAATCTAGTGTAATACATAATTCCTTTCAATGTGAATGAAATCCTACCCCAGATAGTGTTCCACTACACAGATGGACCCCGTCGCTGCATTCCACCATGGTATGCAGACAATAACCGAGGATGCGTATAATTATGGTACGTAGACAATATTCATGTCCCCATACCACCTTGTTATGAGTATGAAATCCGAATCCATGAATGACCATGGTTTCTGGATGACCCCTAAACCTGGAAGGAAATTCAATATGCAGAGTGTATCCCACCCCGCATGTGAAAAATGTACGCTGAGTGGGGTACCTTCATGCGTTCCACATTCTGATCTCGATCATGCCCTTCTTTTTCCATCCCATCTTCCAAATACCCTCCACTAACCAGTACATAAAAATTAAGACAATTCCCCTTGAAAAGCCACTAGATCCATGTCATAAAACTGTTAGGAACATCAGTGCATCCATTTGATTTTACATACCCATGGTAAGAAGAGTGACGTAGGTAATCCACGCAAGGGTGTGGTCCCCCAGAATGCCTTTAAGTTTATATTCCCATGGTATCCTGGGGACCAAACATGGATTACTCATGGGAACTACCCTATTATAGGGATCAAGGGTAATCAAAATATTTTCTATTCAATGAGGGATAGTGAGAAGACAAAGGGATCACACCTGTATTTTCCTTTTTTTAGAATCAATGCTTCTCCCCTTTCCAAGAACTCATTTCAGGACACTCTCCCTAAGCTAAGCCACTATTCTTTCCATGGTAGATAGCGCTCTAGATCCTCTTTGGTTCCACCAATTATATGTTCAGATATATTTCAAAATGTGGATATCGTAGATATCAAAACTGGAGAAGAAATTGGAAAATTAAAATCCCCCCTCTCTACATTGGGGCACTAGTATAATCTTTTAACATATGAAGTGGGACATGCAATCTCCAAATCCAATTCCTCCTCTTTTTTCTTACACCGAGAAATACTCACATGGGAATAGAGGTTGGATGTTATAGTGTAACCCTCATAAACCCAATAAATTGGACTCTTCCTTAGCGTAATCCACAATAAAACCTTCAAATCATCATGATTCAAGATCTACTCCATGGTTCATAAAAAAATGGGTGTCCTCTTAGGTGTGATCCTGAAAGTAAAGGAACAATGTGAACTCTAATTACTTTTCTAAACATGATAAATTGAAATATCTATCTAAAGGCTTAAGCTAAAGGGGACCATTTTCAAAGGTTAATCCCTAATCCCCCCCCCCCCGCCCACAAACATGGACTCTTTTAAGGTATATTCCCCATCATGAACCAAACTGCGAGGTCTTTGATTCCCAATTAACTTGGATACGTGGGAAGCCTTCTAGAGGACCAAACCCAGAACCCAAATCAACCTAGTGTTCAAGGGGCCATATCCCTGGTAGGGCCATGTCCACCTTGGAGATCATGCCTCTCCTAAGCATCCTCATCTACTTAAGTGAAAGTCCCACTTGAAATATTGACTTGGTATCCTCTTCCTAGATATCTATGTCAAATGACACTAATATACATGGATGGGTCCATATAACATGAATTTAAAAGGTGATGTATCCTGTTATGTGATGCTGAACTACGTGGGTTCTGATTCCTCTCACTATGTTACGTAGTATTCACATCTTATTGGTTTTATCAAATATCAAAGCAATTTCCATCCTACCTGGATGATGATAAACTCCATTGCACCTCATCATAGGGATTAAACTAGTTTTTTCTCAGTTATTACTGAACCATTCATATATATGGTTAATCATTCAACCTAGGGGTAATTTGTAGATACATTATTAGGAAATAACAACAGATTCACGAACATTTGATCTTTGATTAAATATATAAGTGTGTCTCGGAGTAGAAAATAAGTCACCCCAGAAGGGACTGATGAGGTCGACCTTCCATCTTGTCGACCAGTGTAGTTCATAACAGTGGTTGGAAAAATCATCCAAAAAGCGCCTTCCTTTGGAATGTAGGTCCATGAATCATGGAAAAAGGTTGTTGGGTGATTTTGGCTCCATGAATAAACCAGCTGGAGACCATCTGATGACATCATACCTGACGTGGATTGATTGTACACATACTCAATACCCTTCCATCACCCACCAGGACCATTCAACTAAGGCACCACCTTCATAATATAAAATAGGAAGCATTGCCTAGTCCCCGTGTGACCGTCTTGACCACAAAAAGGGTCACGATGTTAATCGGGGAAAAATAAAATGGTAAAACAGATGTGAAACTATAAAATAAAAACATGTTACATTTTATCTATCTGACCATTTTGTTCTCCATAGTACGATGAGAATCGACACCAAAAATTAATTGAAAATTAATATGAATTAAAAATACTAACTAATTACTTCGAGTATTGGTTGAAATTTAATATCTTTTTATTTTTCAGATTAACATAGATCACATGTATTATATTAATTTCACAAATACATAATTAATTCGTTTTATATATAATACACACACAAAAATATTTTTTTGGGAATTATATCCTATTCTGTTATTTATTTTCCCAATATTGATTTACTAAGTTTTAATATTTTCAAAATGTATTCATCTTTATTTGAATATATATAATTTTTTTAATAATTATTTTTAATTTTACAAACATATACAATTTATCAATATTGGTAAGGTGTAATCATTTTTTATTATTCAATTTTACTCATTTCTAAGATTCATGCACTTAAGATTAAATATTCATTAATATTTTCAAAATTATATATTTGTAAAAAATTATTTAAAATAATTTTTCTATAAATATATATTTACCATTTTTATAAATTTATAATTACAAATAATTTAATTATATTTGTCTAAAAATTATTTTTCTAATTATAAATAAATATATTTATATATTTAAATAAATATTATAAATTTATTTAAATAATGAATATATTTATGATATTTATGGTTATATATACTTATTATTTAATATAAATATTTATATATATATAATTATTTAACTATTACTTTTTAAAAATGTTTTTATATCATTATAAACAATTAATTCTATATTCACAGAATTAGAAAATTCTTATTTTTTGTATAATAATTATATATAATATTTATACTATTTAAAAAGTTTTTTACGAGGTATTATAAGTATTTACCAGTTTGTTTTTAGCACTAATAAAGATAGAGCATTATCAGTGCTAAATAAGCATGGGTTAAATAAATATATATATATGCGCTAACATTTTAGTGAAGATTAATTTTGATTTTTTGAGCCATTTTTAGCAATTTTATACCCATATCTTTATTTGTGAAAAAAAGTGTTGATAAAAGGTATCTTCAACAACTCTTTTTTGGATGCACTGGTAAAAATATTCCAAACTATTTTAAGGACCCTAACCATCGCAAACCAATTCGCGATATCTCCAGCTCTCCATGGAAGCCACCTGCTGTTGGTGCTCCTAATTATCAAATTTAGGCTACAATACAATATCCATCAATTCTAAGGCTCGAATCCAAGGCTAAAGCGATTCAAGTGTTGAACGAAACTAATCCCTGAAAAAAATACAGGTTTTACAATACCTCTACTTTCCCTCAGTTATCCACTAAACCTTCTCATCCCACGTATGTGTATCCCGACAACTCCACTTGCACAATCCTATATTAAAAAAACAAAGAATACATTTTTTATGATATATTAAAGTACCATCTTCCTCAATAGAATTTTGATCTATATACTATTGTGAAACTTCATATATATATATCAATCCAAATGTTAATTTATGTTGTTGTGAGTTATAATAGGCTCCCAAAACCTATATTTAATGAAATCTACCTCTTTTAAAATGATAATATTTGAATAAATTGTCCATATTGCCATCATCATTACCATTTTCTTGGAATATTCTATTTCAAATGAACTGGGATCCTCTTTTTCATATTTTGATTGAGAAATTAATATGTTATGATATCCATTATTCTCCTATAAACCATGAAAAACGTTTCACCAATCATATACATCACAATATCATACCTCATATGATCCATACGAAATCATTATGATTAATCCAATCCTCTTATTTTATGTATTCTATATATATGTTTACCAACATCCTTTCATAATTTTAATTATTAATGAATAAGCTGTGATCAACTCTTTTGTGCGAAAAATGAAGCTTTCATAGGTTATGATCCAACCTTAAATACTATGCCCTCAGTAATTTATTTATCTTATAAAAATAATTATTTAAATAGAACAACTATCTCTTATTTTCATCAATAATATACCCATATTATTTATCAATTTATACTCCATCGTTAAGAAATCCATTAAGGAACATATACCTAAAATCCATTTAGAATACTTTTTAACACATTTTCAATGAAATATCCCAGAAAAATAAAATATTTTCCAACAGGTATATGGGAGTAAATTAATTATAAATATAAATTCCTTTGATATAGGGGTTCCCCTTGAACATAATCCATTCATAATTTTGAGCTACATTTCCATAGTCAATGAGTTCATTAATGAACACCCACTTGGTTCTGATAACAATTATATCTTCAAACCATGGAACAATTTCCCATGTCACATTGTTCTGATTCAGTTCAATCTCCCACTACTGGAATTTGGTCTTTTCCCAACGGTAGTATACCAACGGTTTATTTAAACCGTTGGTATAGTGATCCTTTGCCAACGGTTTATTTAAACCATTGGCAAAGGGAACTTCGGTGGACCATTTCCCAACAGTACACTGGAACCGTTGGCAATGGTTTTCCCCAAATTGCAGATTGCGATCTCCTCTCCCCATTCTGACAGAGCCCTAATCTATTCGCTCTGCTGCTCTCGTGAACCCCATCTGAATCTCTTTTGCTCCACTGCTATCACGAACCCCCCATCCGAACACCATCACCCCCCATCCCAACAGGTACACCCCCATCCGAATAGGTAAAATTTGACCTCAACCATATTTTTGTAGTTGTTTTAATGAATAGATTTTTTCCAGGTGTTGGTGGTTTCCTTGATTATTGAAATTAATATCTAAATAATATATTGTTTGTGTTTGTGAATTCTTCTTTAATGTTTTTATATTCTATGTTAGGAAGGAGAGTTTTCAAAACATGTAAATCAGAGTTGGGGGAGGCTATCGTGAACGTTTACGTGTTTTGGATAATGGATTTTGGGAATTATGGATTGTGTTCAAACCAATTTGATATATTCTGGATAATGGATTGTGGGGGTAAGGGGTGTCCATGGGGGTGGGTGGGTTGTCCACGGGGGTGGGCGGGGCTGTCCATGGGGGTGGGAAAGGCTTTCTACGAGGGTGGGAGGGGCTTTCTAGGGGGTGTGGGCTGTCCGGGGGTTCTGGGTGGGGTGTCCTGGTGGGGGAGGGGTGTGTGGGGTGTCCAGGGGGGTGGTATGTCTAGGTGGTGGTGGTGGGGTTGCAGGGGAGGGGGTGTGGGTTGTTTGGGAGGGTGGGGGGGCTATCCAGGGGGTACAGGGTGTCCAGTGGGGTACGGGGGTGGGCGGGTTGTCCACAAGGGTGGACGGGCTGTCCACGGGGGTGGTCGGGCTGTCAAGGAGGGGTGGGCGGGCTGTCCAGGGGGGTGGGTGGTCTGGCCATAGGGGGTAGGGTAGTCCAGGGGGTGGGCGGGCTATCCAAGGGGGTGGGGGCTGTCCATAGGGAGAAGGGGTGTCGAGGAGGGTGGGTGGGCTATCCACGGGGGTGGTTGGGCTATCTAGGGGGTAGGGGGTGTCCACGGGGGTGGGCAGGGCTGTCCAGGGGGTGTGGGCTGTCCTGGGGGTCTGGGTGGGGTGTCCTGGTGGGGGAGGGGTGTGTGGGGTGTCCAGGTGGGGTGGTATGTCTAAGTGGTGGTGGTGGGGTTGCAGGGAAGGGGGATGTGGGCTGTTTGGGAGGGTGGGCGGGGCTATCCAAGGGGGTACGGGGTGTCCAGGGGGGTACGGGGGTGGGCAGTCTATCCACAAGGGTGGACGGGCTGTCCACGGGGGTGGTCGGGCTGTCAAGGAGGGGTGGGCGGGCTGTCCAGGGGGGTGGGTGGGATGGCCACAGGGGGTAGGGGTGTCCAGGGGGTGGGCGGGCTATCCAAGGGGGTGGGGGCTGTCCATTAGGGAGAAGGGGTGTCAAGGGGGGTGGGTGGACTGTCCACGGGGGTGGTTGGGCTGTCTAGGGGGTAGGGGGTGTCCACGGGGGTGGGTGGGTTGTCCACGGGGGTGGGAGGGGCTGTCCACGAGGGTGGGAAAGGTTGTCCATGGGGGTGGGCGGGTCTGTCCAGTGGGTGTGGGCTCTCCTGGGGGTCTAGGTTGGGTGTCCTGGTGGGGGAGGGGTGTGTGGGGTGTCCAGGGGGTTGGTATGTCTAGGTGGTTGTGGTGGGGTTGCTGGGGAGGGGGTGTGGGGTGTTTGGGAGGGTGGGCGGGGCTATCCCGGGGGGTACAGGGTGTCCAGGGGGGGTACGGGGGTGGGTGGGTTATCCACAAGGGTGGATGGGCTGTCCACAGGGGTGGTCGGGCTGTCAAGGAGGGGTGGGCGGGCTGTCCAGAGGGGGTGGGTGGGCTGGCCACGGGGGGTAGGGGTGTCCAGGGGGTGGGCGGGCTATCCAAGGGGGTGGTGCTATAGTGGTTTTGGATTGTTTGAGGTACTCTTAGTGTATTATAAACCCTCATTTGTTCCATATTCATTTAAATTGATTTAATATCATTTTTTTCACACACACCATTATATCCTCTCAAACTATATTTAGATTGTATCTTCATTCGTATGGTGTTAAATATTTTAGTAAATGTTCATACTAGCTTCTTTTATGTGTTCTAGGGGTTTAGACTAATGATAGGGCTGGTATGAAAATAGTCCCGATGAGGTATTGTCCGTCTCTAGGTATCCATTCTAGTACCACCGAGTTGGAACAAGTCAAGGAGCATGAATGAAAGTCTGATAAAAGGGTCACAGAGTTGGAAGTACAAGTTCAAACAAGAGACAGAGAATTTATGAAACTGATGAGAGCTTTATCTTCATCACTTCCACCAAAGGCTAGTGCGGCTTGTCAGACATTTATGTCGTCAATGGGTGCATCATCCAATGCACCAGGCGGCAGCTCTAGTGGCGATCGAGATGACTACATTCTTGGTGATGACGAGGATGCTGAAGAGGAAGAGGGAGAGGATGAGGATGTGGAAGAGGGCGAGGATGGGCCGAGGGCAAGGATGATGCCGAGGATGAGGACGACGTCGAGGACAGAGATGGCACTGAGGATGAGGCTGATGATGATAGTAGTGATGATGATGGTGATCAGAGGCAGATTGATCTATTAGATTTTTGAATTCTGTATAACTCTTTATTTTTGAACATGGTTTTCCACTTTGGGGTTTTCCTCTGCTTCATAGGGACGTTGCATTCAGATTCTATTTTTTGCACTTTATTCTTATTGTATTATTAGTCTACTACATAGACCATTAGTATTCCTTGGTACTGTGATGCTCATTTTTCTATTTTTTTCATAGCTTTCTTAGTTATCCATGTATTTCATGTTTATGCATGTGGAAGATGATATGGAAAATGTGCTTTGAAGTAGTGGCCGGCACCAATCAAAGTGTCTAACATTTATTTGAAATGGACAGGATTTTAAGTGAAATCAACAACTGGAATATAGAAAACAGACCAAACGCATTCGGAATCTGATCAAACTATAGGAAAACGATCCATGGGTCATATGTGACGTGTACGAGTCAACCACGCCTCAATCCGAGGTCCGGTGTGGCCGGTACCACTCAAAGTGTCTTTCTTTTGTTTAAAATGAATGCGCTTTTATTTAAAAAAAAACCACATACGGAAAAAGGACCAAACACATTCAGAAACTGTTGATACTTTAGGACATATATCCATGGGTCATTTGTGGCGTGTAGGAGTCAACCCCTCCTCAATCCGAGGAGCGGTGTGGCCGACACCACTCAAAGTGTCTAACTTTTATTTGAAATGGACATGATTTTAAGTGAAAACAACAACTGGCATATAGAAAACCGACCAAAGACATTCGGATACTGTTGATACTTTAGGAAATGTATCCATGGGTCATATGTGATGTGTACGAGTCATCCCCGCCTCAATCCGAGGGCCGGTGTGGGTGGGACCACTCAAAGAATCTTTCTTTTTTTTAAAATGGATGTGCTTTTAAGTAAAAAAACCACATATGAAAAAATGACCAAACGCACTCGGATGTTGTTGATACTTTAGGAAATGGGTCCATAGGTCATTTCTGACGTGTACAAGTTAACCCCGCCTCAATCCGAGGCGTGGTGTGGCCGACACCACTCAAAGTGTCTAACTTTTCTCTAACATGGACAACAGTTTAAGTTAAAACATCAACTGACATACGGAAAACCGACCAAACGCATTCGGATTCTATTGAAACTGTAGGAAAACGATCCATGGGTCATTTGTGACATGTAAGAGTCAACCCCACCTCAATCCAAGGGCCGGTGTGGCCTGGACCACTCAAAGTTTGTCACTTTTCTTTGAAATGGACAACGGTTTAAGTTAAAACAACAACTTACATACGGAAAACCAACCAAACGCATTTGGATTCTGTTGAAATATTAGGACAACGATCCATGGGTCATATGTGACGTGTACGAGTCAACCCCGCCTCAATCCAAGGGCCGGTGTGGCTGGGACCACTCAAAGTGTGTCACTTTTCATTGAAATGGACAACAGTTTAAGTTAAAACAACAAATGACATACGGAAAACAGTCCAAAGGCATTCAGATACTTTTGATACTTTAGGAAAAGTATCCATGGGTCATTTATGACGTGTATGAGTCATCCTTGCCTCAATCTGAGGGCTGGTGTGGCCGGGTACCACTCAAAGTGTCTTTCTTTTGTTTAAAATGGATGCGCTTTTATGTAAAAGAAACCACATATGGAAAACTGAACAAACGCACTCGGATACTATTGATACTTTAGTACATGTATCCATTGGTCATTTGGGATGTGTACGAGTCATCCCCGCCTCAATCAGAGGGCCGGTGTGGCCGGTACCACTCAAAGTGTCTTTCTTTTGTTTAAAATGGATGCGCTTTTAAGTAAAAAAACCACATATGGAAAACTGACCAAACAAACTCGGATACTATTTATACTATAGTACATGTATCCATGAATCATTTTTGACGTGTAAGAGTCAACCCCGCCTCAATCCGAGGGCCAGTGTGGCCGGTTCCACTCAAAGTGTCTTTCTTTTGTTTAAAATGGATGTGCTTTTAAGTATAAAAAACGACATACGGAAAACCGACCAAACACTTTCGGATTCTATTGAAACTTTAATAAAATGATTTATGGGTCATTTTGGACATGTACGAGTCAACCCCACCTCAATACGAGGCGCGGTGTGGCCGACACCACTCAAAGTGTCTAACTTTTATTTGAAGTGGACATGATTTTAAGTGAAAACAACAACTTGCATACGGAAAACCGACCAAACACATTCGGATTCTGTTGAAACATTAAGAAAACGATCCATGGGACATATGTGACGTGTATGAGTCAACCCTGACTCAATCTGATGGCCGGTGTGCTGGGACCACTCAAAGTTTGTCACTTTTCTTTGAAATGGACAACGATTTAAGTTAAAACAACAACTGACATACGGAAAACCAACCAAACGCATTCGGATTCTGTTGAAACAATAGGACAACGATCCATGGGTCATATGTGACGTGTAAGAGTCAACCCCACCTCAATCGGAGGGCCGGTGTGTCCGGGACACTCAAAGTGTGTCACATTTCTTTGAAATGGACAACAGTTTATGTTAAAACAACAACTGACATACGGAAAACGGACCAAAGGAATTCAGTTACTATTTATACTTTAGGAAATGTATCCATGGGTCATATGTGATGTGTACGAGGAATCCTCTCCTCAATCTGAGGGCCGGTGTGTCCGGGACCACACAAAGTGTGTCACTTTTCTTTGAAATGGACAACAGTTTAAGTTAAAACAAAAACTGACATACGGTAAACGGACCAAAGGCATTCGGATATTGTTGATACTTTAGTAAATGTATCCATGGGTCATTTTGACATGTAAGAGTTAACCCCTTATCAATCCGAGGGCCGGTGTGGCTGGTACCACTCAAAGTGTCTTTCTTTTGTTTAAAATGGGTGCGCTTTTATGTAAAAAAACCACATATGGAAAACGGAACAAACACACTTAGATACTGTTGATACTTTAGGACATGTATCCATGGGTCATTTTTGACGTGTACGAGTCAACCCCGCCTCAATCCGAGGTGCGGTGTGGCCGGCACCACTCAAAGTGTCTAACTTTTATTTGAAATAGACAACAATTTAAGTTAAAATAATAACTGACATACGGAAAAATGACCAAACGCATTCGGATTCTAGTGAAACATTAGGACAACAATCCATGGGACATATGTGACGTGTATGAGTCGACCCTGCCTCAATCCGAGGCGCAGTGTGACCGGTACCACTCAAAGTGTCTAACTTTTCCTTGAAATGAACACCAGTTTAAGTTAATACAACAACTAAGATACTGAAAACCAAACAAATGCATTCAGATTCTATTGAAACGATAGTACAACGATCCATGGGTCATATGTGAAGTGTACGAGTCAACCCCGCCTCAATCCGAGGGCCGGTGGGGCCAGTACCACTCAATGTGTCTTTCTTTTATTTAAAATGGATGCGCCTTTAAGTAAAATAAACGACATACGGAAAACTGACCAAACACTTTCGGATTCTATTGAAACTTTAATAAAATGATTTATGGGTCATTTTTGATGTGTAAGAGTCAACCCCAACTCAATCCGAGGTGCCGTGTGGCCGACACCACTCAAAGTGTCTAACTTTTATTTGAAAGGGACAAGATTTTAAGTGAAAACAACAAATTGCATACGGAAAACTGAACAAACGCATTCAAATTCTGTTGAAACTTTAGGAAAATGATCCATGGGTCATATATGATGTGTACGAGTAAACCCCGCCTCAATCAGAGGGACAGTGTGGCCGGGACCACTCAATGTTTTTCACTTTTCTTTGAAATGGACAACGATTTAAGTTAAAACAACAACTGACATACGGAAAACAGACCAAAAAAATTCAAATACTATTGATACTTTAGGACTTGTATCCATGGGTCATATGTGACGTGTACGAGTCAACCCCTCCTCAATCCGAGGGCTGGTGTGGCCGGGACCACTCAAAGGGTCTTTCTTTTGTTTAAAATGGATGCGCTTTTAAGTAAAGAAAACCACATATGGAAAACTGAGCAAAAACATTTGGATACTATTTATACTTTAGGACATGTATCCATTGGTCATTTGTGACGTGTACGAGTCAACCCCACCTCAATCCGAGGCGCGGTGTGGCCGAAACCACTAAAAGTGTCTTTCTTTTGTTTAAAATGGATATGCTTTTAAGTAAAAAAACGACATACGGAAATCCGAACAAACGCTTTCGGATTCTATTGAAACTTTAGGACAATGATCCATGGGTCATTAGTGACGTGTAAGAGTCAACCCTGCCTCAATCCAAGTTGCGGTGTGGCTGGAACCACTCAAAGTGTTTCACTTTTCTTTGAAATGGAAAATAGTTTAAGTAAAAACAACAACTGACATACGGAAAATAGACCAAAGGCATTCGGATACTGTTGATACTTTAGTACATGTATCCATGGGTCATTTGTGATGTGTATGAGTCAACTCCACCTCAATCCGAGGTGCGGTGTGGATGACACCACTCAATGTCTCTCTTTTATTTCAAAAGGAAACCATTTTAAGTGAATACAACTGAAATTTACACTCATCAACGACTCTTTTTCATGAGTTTTGTAGTTTCACTAATGGGGTCATAAGTGACGAGACTCCTAAGAAAATATCTTTTCACCATATATTATAAACAATACATGTTTAATGCAAAATTCATCACAAATCATTACATACCCAAACCTAGTATCACAAAAAATGGGATTTGAGTCAATTTGAATGTCTTATTCAACTCTAATAGATATTTATCAAACTATTCTTCCTATTAGAATTTGATGGGTGAGGTGAATTACCACCGGATGATTGTTGTCATATGTGTTTTTTTGGGCTATTTTAGGTGTTTTTTATATTTTTTTAAGTCTGAATGTGGCTTTTGTGATATTTTTTATGCAGGTTTATAGTGGAGGGTATACTGGAGGGATGTTGTGCACTGTTTTTTTATGCAGGTGTAGCTTCTGGGGGGGCTTCTGGGCGCTGTTGTGCAGCAGTTTTGGGAAACTCTTTGCCAATGGTTTTGAACCGTTCCTAAATCTTTTTCGAGAAATCTGGAAAAACTTATACCAACGGTTTACAACCGTTGGTAAAGCTTTTTCCACAAATCTGGAAAAACATATACCAACGATTCTGAACTGTTGGTATAAGTTTTTCCAGATTTTTAAACCTTTGGTAAAGGGCTTTCCCCACGCCTTACTGGCCAACAGTTTGGAAAACCATTGTTATACCCTATACCAACGGTTTTCCATCCTATAGCCACGGTTATAAACCGTTGGTATAGCCTACTTTTCCAGTAGTGTCCCTTTGCATTGATTTGTTAAAATTATCATCCTTGTTATACAGTCCAAATGATTTAGGCTCTATTTTTGGAAAATAATGTATTTATTTGAATCATAATCCTAATATTTTTCACCAAAACTATTTGATCACTAATGATATTTTATTTGTTGATTTCATCCTTTCTTGTATTTATTGTTGTTGATGTCCCCCTTTATCATCCTCCCCATAAATTTCTTCTTTTGAGTGTACCATATCCCAATGTGCTCCCCCCTATTCTACTCAATTTGAAATTATTTTCCTCCGATGTTTCATAATTATTTTTATTATTATCAATCTCCCCTTTCCAATTAGAAAAAAATATCATTTTTCTCTTTTCATCATATAAACATATACAACCACCATATTTCTGTTTGTATTTAATGGTATCATTCTACAATATGGTCAATTTTTATATACCACAAATCAATTTCTTCTTTCAAACACAATTAATATAAATTTTTACCAATCCCAAATCAAAAAATGGGTTCTTTATATTTCTATACCTTTGTAAAAATATAGTAATATTTGAAATGATAACCCACTAATTAATAATTCTCAAAAAAACACATCATCTCTTTCATCACACATCTAATAAACACTTTGTATGTTTTACTTTAACCCATCCTAAAAATATATTTTTGTTTTACATTTCCATTTGGTTCCACCCTAAAAAATATATGATTAAATTCCATGTAATTATCACATATTAATGAAATAGCCCATTTTAGGGAACAAAATAGTGTTTAAATTTCATCCTCAACATTTTTATATCCAAAACAACTATTATTGCAATTTTTTAATTTGGAATCATTCCTCATCTCATTAATATTTCTTGCACTACTCTGAGTAGATGTCATAATATGGATGAAAACTTATTTGAGTATTCACTGAAACATTGGTGAAACTCTATATGAGAAGAAGGATGAGTGTCAATCTACATAATGAAATGATAACTATTCAGAAGATAAGCTGATGTGGATGAAAATTTTCTATAATATTATTCTTCATATGAATTTAGAGGATATCACCTAACATAGTGGAGAAATTATTTACTTATATTCAATTACCCATTTTCTTTAAGGAAAAAAGAAATGATTAAAAATAATCAAATGTTGTGTTTAATTTATTATAATTATATATAAATTTACCTTTGGCAATTAATATCTTATGTGTATTTATTTATTTATTGTAAAAAATGTATAATTTATTAAACCAATAGGATATCTATACTTTCTCTTGGTTGATTAAAATCATCAATCCATGGTGTATTATTTTCTCCACATCCTCTGAACTGGTTGATTGATTGTTTGGAGGGATCTATTTGTGTTTTTCCATCATCATTCTTGCTTTTTCGTCGATATATCCTTGGGGAAAAAAATGTTTTCATAGTAAAATTATTATAAATATTATTATTTTATTATTTCATAATTATGTTCAATTTATTTCATGTTATTATTAGTCATATAATATTTTTATCTTCTATTGGTGGATTCTTCTATTCAGGTTAGGGTGGTTTTTTCGAAGCATCTCTTACTTGTGTGGGATTGGACTTCGATACTGCAATTAAGATAATGACAACAAATAAATGCATCAAGAATTTATTAAACCATAAATAATTGGGGAATTCCTGTAACTTATTTAATTAATTTTATTTATCATTGTATCTAATTTTAATAAGTTAATTTCCATATCATTTTTATCTAACACTTATTATGTTATTTTTAAATATCTTTTTTAAAGTCACGTTTCCCCCCCAACCATTTAAAAAATACAAAAAATAGATAAAATTTTTCTTTCTACCAATGTTATCATGTTTTGCATTTATATTTCCATTATTTTCTAACTACTAACATCATATATAGATTTTATTTTGTTAACTGAATATCCTTTTTGGTTATAGAATTCTGAAATATTATAAGAAGCTCATGTGCCAATTGTTGGAAATTCTAATGACTTAATAAGAACATGAACATCCAGTTATCTTCTAGATTTCATCATTGAGAATGAGTTTTCTTCTTATAGGATTGACTCATTTACTATGTAGTGATTGAATTTCAACATAAAAAGATAATGAAAAAATGGAAACATTGGAAGTAAGTATTTTTTAGACTTTGGGACATGTAGGAATATAACTCACCTCAATCCAACACACGGTTTGATTAGTAGGACTTCAAGTGCTTATTTTTATTTAAAATTTACACTAATTTTAGTAAAAAGAAAAAATGACATACTCAAAACTAAGAAAAGTTATATTGATTGTTTGCATACTTTAGGGAAATCATCCATATGTCATCTGGGACATGTAGGAATCATCCACCCCATAATTCGAATCATGGTGTGGCCACTATGACTCAATGTGTCTATCATCATATAAATTAAAATTTTAGTTCAAAAAATATCACACACTTAAAATAAGGAAAACATGGTCAAATTTTCATTATAATTTAGTACATTTATTCTTAAGTCATTTTGGATGTATATGGATTAGTATCACATCAAACTGATAAACGATGTGATCAACATAGATTAAATTCATTTTTCCTCATTAAAATGGCATTTTAGTAAATAAATATGTGACATAATCAAAACCGAAGAAGTACATTAGGATTATTTTGATACATTATAAATTTTATAGAAAATTATTTGGCGATGTGTTGGAATTAGTCTCACCACAACATTACGCACAGTGTGGATGGTATGACTCCATGGGCGTCTTTTTATTTAAAATTAAATACAATTTAATTAAAACAGACATCTAACCCACTCAAAACCTATAAAAAAAATTTAGATTGTTTTGATACATTAGAGAAATGATTGTGAATTAATTTTTGATGTATAGGAATCATCAAACTAACAATATGATACATGACGTACATATTATGACTCAACGTGTCAGTTATTATTATAAAATCAACACTATAGTACAAAAAAATATCCTTCACTGAAAATTGAGAAAATACACATGGATTTTCATGATAATTTAGTAAATACAATAATAATTCTTTGGTGACATTTAGGAATTAGTCTCACATGAGACCGATATATAATGTGATCATTATGATTCAAATTTCATGTTTCCAATTTAAAATGATATTTTATAAAAAAAAGAGACGTGACATACTCAAAATTGTTTAAATGTATTCAGATTATTTTAATAAATTACGAAAATGATCCATAATCCATTTTGGATGTGTATGAATTACCAAAAACACAATCCTAAATGTGATGTGACAGGTATGACTTCATGTATATCTTTTTACTTAAATTTGACATCGATTTTTGTAATGTGGACAACTAATCTACTCTAAATTTAGAAAACTGATTATTTATTTAATATTTAGTAACATGTTCCATAAATTAGATACACTTAGGAATCCTATAAACCTCTATCATAGGAATGTTGTTACTGTTATGACTCCAACTATGTCATTTTCTTTAAAATTTACATTAATTTTTGTAAAAAAGAAAAATTGGCCGAATTAGAAAAAGGAATCCACATTAGGATTGTTTTGATACAGTAGGAAAATAATCCATAATTATATTATTAAAATTAGGAATTATCCGCACATCAATCCAATACATGATGTGACACATATGACTTATTTTGTCCGTTATTAGTTAAAAATCGACATTTTAATTCAAAAAAAATTTCTCCCAAAAAACCTAACAAAAAACCTTTGGTTGTCATGATAATTTTGGCAACACAATTATTAAGTAATATTTGATGTTTAATAATTTTTGTCATGTCTAACTGAAAATTTATGTTTCCAGTGTGATTTAAAGTTGGTGACTCTAATTTTGTAACAAATTTTAGTAAAACTGAAAGTAGACATTCTCAAAAATGAGAAAACACATTCAGATTTTTGTGAAACATTAGGAAAAAAATCAATATGTTATTTGAGATATATATGTATCATATTAACCTAAATCTAATTCATGGTGTGACCAGTGTGAACTCATGTGTCTCTTTTTAATATGTAACTGGCATTTTAGTTTGAAATATGCATCACATTTCCAACTTGAGAAAATGATCCTAGATTGTTTTGTCATCATTATATCTACAATTACTTATCAATTTACTTATCATTTTTAACTTATACTTATCATTTTATTTTTCATATATATAATTCATGAAGTCAAATAATAAATCGTGTAACATCCAAGAATCAACCACAACTCAACCTGACTCACAATGTTCTTGGTAGGAATCAGTGTTTATCATAAAATAAACACTTTGTGTTAATATATATATTTTATATTACTACTAACATAAGAATTTTATTCTTATATAGGATCTTTTTCTCTCAAGATTGGGTTCGGATAAAATGAAAATAGAAGATTGTTTTTTTGGTTTGTAATAAATTGTACTTATGTAATTATATAAAATAATGTTTGAAATGTTTATAATATAGTGTCTTTTTCATGTATTTTTTTTGTAAATTTTATTTCATTTAAATTATATTTTCCAAATTTATTTTCTTATTTCATTTTGTTTTTGGTGATGTGGTGTGCTGCTACATCACACTGCACTGGTGTTGTACTGTTGAATTGTAGCATAATTTAATTTTCCCCAATATCAGTCCCTTTTTAGCATTGAGAAAAGACTAGAGATTTTAATCTCTCTTTGACAGCTTCCTCTTATCTAGAAATATTAAATTCCATTTTTAGTGTTGTTAAATGCCTATTTTTTTGCATCATGTTTATTTCTTATTTTCATCGGTTTAGAGGCTTGTAGGTACCCAATATCTTGGTTAGCCAATAATAAAATGATTATAAAAAATCAAATAATAAATTAAGAATATGTAATGTTTGAATTATTATATTAACATAGTAATGATCACATACTTATGATATATTTTAAAAAATTCTATGTTTTTGACAATTAAAATCTTTAAATTTATTCATTTAAATTTCAAAACAATTTTCAAAACAACCCCCTCTTTTATTATTTTTTATTAAAAATAAAAAATATAAACCCTACCTCACTTTGAGAGGTGACCTATAGTATTTTCTAGACTATAAAATAATGTTTAAATCATAATAAATTTTACGTGTCATGAAAAAGCATTCAAATTTAGTAACCTTTTTTAGGATTTATTTTGTTTATAGTGTGCAGTTTTTTTTATAAAATGTTTTCTATTTTTTAAAAATATTTTTTTTTGTTTTATTCCATAATTTTTCAATGTTTTTAACTAAAATATTTTAGGCCTTTTTCATGATTCAATCTTCATTAGATGAACTATATCCTTTCGAAGTTAAACCAGATATAATCGGATATCATTAAAACCATGAAGCACCAAATAATACATTTAAGGAGTCCACACAATACATAAAAACTCTCCATAATAATTATTCTTCTATTAAAACCAATATCATGAATAAAATAAACTTGGATAATGTTATTGAAAATAATTGGAGATAAAAATAACTATTATATCCTGATGTACATATTCATCCCACATACATAAAATACAAAAGGAGGCACTCATTTTTGAACATAAATCTAGTTTAATTAACTTACAACCAATATTCCAAATACTTGTGGGAGAAGATACACATAATAACAAAAAAGTGTTTCAAAATGTGTGTTCAGCATTATAAATTAAAAATTTAGATTAATAACTAGTAAAGTTTGGGTAATTCCCTTTATCATTACAAGACACTACAAAATATTGGTTATTTTGTTATAACTCTCCTATTAGAGGTTTGGTGGACATGAAACAATTTTTTCATAAACAAACTTCTCATATTCGTGAACTATAAATATAATAAAATAAAATTGTGGAATAAGTAAATCACAAGGAGAAACACTAGATGGATATCAGGAATAATTTAAAAGTTTATGTTCATTCTATCCATAAAACAAAATAGATATCAAATTTTAATTATTCATTTTTTTAAACATTTAATTACTATTGAATGAAAATTTATTGATGGTTAAATAGGACTTTGGATAGTGGATAATACCCAAATTTCTACAAAAACCCTAATAAAATATATGGAAATGAACATAGAACAATTGGGTTCATTGTCTAGTAAACCAATTCGAGGTGTCCATTAAGTGAAGATCTCTATGTTTGAGAAGAGGTAGAAATTAAACCTAATTAAGTATATATCCTTATCTGAAAAATATCTATTTTAAAATGGAATTACTAATATACACCTTCAATATATTGTGGTATATCTTTTATCGACACCCATTATTCTGACCAACAACCTCAATTGTTATAACTCTTTGGGTGTTGAGAGGAAATATTTTTATGTCACCCCGGTAACGAACCAATTATGCAAGAACCATACTATCCATCCAACCCAAGGTGGAAGGAAAACCAGCCCTATTGTAAATGGGGTATTCATACCAACCTCAACCACCCTGGAACAAACAATGTTAAAGTAATCATCCACCACCACCAAAAATAAATTCTCAACCTGAAAAATTGCCATTCCAGCTACCCCCTCCAAAACATAAGCCTAGTATAGAATAAATGATGAAAAAATGGATATAAATAATATAAAATTCTAATAAAAATTAAAGTTTCCATAAAATACATAAAAAATTATCAGGCCAAATCACCATCTAGGTGGGGGAAATATGACGTCATGGTTTTGGTAAACAACCCTCAAAAACACTAGTCAATCCTAGGGAATAGGGAAATGTCAGTTTGATCACTATTCAAAGTGGAAATAAATTGGAATTCCAAATGAACCTGTAAATATAGTCATCCCTTATGAGGAAATGTCTATTACACCTTCTCAAATGATACAAATTTTAAAAATCATTGTCATGAGAAAATTTTCACCAAAAGGAAGAGTGTGTATATTAATGATCCACAAAAGACAAGACATTACTCTTCCATTTCCACAAAGTTGTACACATCAAATGAAAAAAATAATACAGTAAAATTGATAAATAAATCATATAAACATTCAAATGTGTAGGTTAACATCCCCTTGTATGATATCATGATCAAAATTCCATGATAAACCATGTTTCTGAAGGATAGGTGTACACACTGAAGGAAACATCATAGTGATGAAAATGTGACCTTAGGGAAGAAAATAACATCATTGATTGATCCAATACATTACAAAAAATGAAACTTTTTCAGAACATTATTGATTTCAAGTAATAATGGTGATATTTTATTTTCTGATGTTGCTCTTAATTTCTTTTTTCACTAAATGTGATTCCTCACCCCTTTTTCTTTTCATTTTTTCGTTGGGGAATTTAAGTCCACATGATTTTTTTTTCAACTAAAAAACTGAAGTACCACATACCACACTCATGTGTTAGAGGAAGTTCTTATGAAGGTGAAAATTTTAGATTTTCAATCGTATTTTTATGAGATTAAAATGGATGATGATCTGATGAATGAGAAAGCATATATTTTTATTGTGGATTCCCTTATTGAAAACATAAAAAACCATAATTATTTTCCAAAATGGTACATTATCAATGGAATTTGGTGTTTCAATTGTACACTTAAATATCCTTGAAACTATGATTCACCCCCTAGATGATAATTCAACACTTTTAGTTAATACAATTGTTCTTATCTGTTCCCCTAAAAATATATTTTCAGTTCCCAATCCCCTTTATGAGGATTCTTCCATGATAGATCTTTTTTGAATTAAATAGTGTATGAATTTGTTAGTGGTTTATAAAAATGTAATGAATGATTGTTAATTGATTATTTATTGAGTACCAAGGATCTCATTACCATTGATAATACTGATAAACATGTAAATTCTCATTTCTCATCAAGGGATATTACCATTTGAACAATTAGATTAAATCATTAATCTCTTGCTATCACATAAACTCCCCTAAATCCAAAATACCCTTAAATTGGAACTGAAATCACTTCCTCAATATTTGAAATATTCATATTTTGATAAAGGAAATGAAATAGTGGTCAACATTGCAAGTATTCACCCTCTAGAGCATGCATTTTGACTAATTTTCCTTTTTAGAAGTAAAAATAGGAATTAGGATGGACCGTATCTAACATTACTATTATTATCCCATATATTTACATGCATTATATATTGCTAAATAATAAGGCTAAACTAGAGAGGTAGGAAAATGACGACTGAACCCAAATCCCCTCTATGTTTTCATAAATAAGGTGTCAAAATTATTTTATGTTGGATTCATTTACCCCATATATTACTGCAATGGGGTCTATCCAATACATGTAGTTCTCAAGAAAACTAGTCAAAATGCAATAAAAATGGAAACAGTGAATCGATTCCAAACCGTGTGTACAATTGTTGGTGTGTCTATATAGACTATATCTGACTAAACCATGACACTAGGAAAAAAACATTTTCCATTGTAATTAATTGACTAGCTGCTAGAGAAGATCATGGGAAGTCCCACTACTATTTCATTAATGGGTATTCTGGATACTTTTATATCCACATTGCTACTTAGGATTAGGAAAATACAACCTTTACTTTCCCTTGGAAACATTTTCCTATAGAAGGATTCTATTTAGTTTGTGAAATTATCCAGGTTCATTCTAGTGATACATTGTTAGAATTTTTCTGGAATACATGAAGAATTTCATTGAAGTTTTCATGGATGATTTAATTGTATATGGTACCTCTTTTTATTAGAGTTTTATTAGTCTATTTTCTAACCTATTTCTATGTATTGAAATTAATCGTGAAATATATTCAAATAATTTCATTTCCTAGTACGACAAGGTATTGTTCTTGGAAATTTCACATTTGGGGATGGTATCCATGTGGGTAAATAAAAATTGGATGTCATTTATTCCCTATTATTACCCAAAAATGTATTGTATGTGTTGTATTTCATATGTAATATTATATTTTATCATCAGTTAATTTGTGACATTAATAATATTTCACTTTCCATCTCCCTCTTACTCTAAAAAATGAATTTCTCTTTTAGAAAGAATGTGAGGAATCTGTCGACAAATTTTAATTGATTCTCACATCACCCATGGTTATCTCATGTGTGAAACCTCTATCAATGACATTGGGGAAGTATTATCACAAAGGGTCGACCATGCTCCACATGTCATAGCCAATGCTTCATGCACATTGGACCATTCCCAAGAAAGAAACACCACAAGTAAAAAATAATTCAGGAAAATTATGCTCTCTTTATATAAATATAGGTTATACCACATTGGCTAAATAGTTTTTATTTTCATTGACCATGTCGCCACCTTGTATCTCCTTATGAACATGGAATCCAAACCAAGTCTCGTTGTCTTGATACTCCTCCTTCAAGAATTTAATTTAGAAATTATGGATAAAAATGTTATAGAAAATTTGGTGGATGACCATATCAATAGGATCCTCCCATGCATGTACATTGACTCATCCAATTTTATTCCCATAAATGACTTGTTTTCTATTGATAAATTGTACCTACTATTTGATTCTATAGCTTGGTATGCTAATTTTTCAATTATATGGTTGTATCTTTCATACCTACTGATTCAAAAACCAAGATAATCATCTGAAACATGAGTCATTTTGGTATACTTGTGATAACCACTAACACTAGAGCACATGTAGTGATCATGTCCTTAGTCATTTTCTTCTTGATAGTGAGTTTTAGTCATTCCTTCGGTTCTACCACACTCTTTCTTATTATGGCCATTTTTTCCACAAAAAAAATTCTCATATGGTCTTCTATTTTTGTCTTTTTAGGCGAATATTAATTTGGGATTCCCATGACTTCTGTAGAGATTTTCCTTATTGTAAAATAATGGGTAACCTCTCCAAAATAAATTAAATAACTAAATAACAATTTCCCTTTCATGAAATTTGTTATTTTGGGGGCCTTCACATTACAGGAACATTTCATAATTCATGGGGAAACTTGTAAATTATTTTTAAAGTAGATTACATATCAAAATGAGTATATGAAAAATCCATAAATAAAATTTATTATTATAATACAATTGTGGATTTTTTAAAAAATAATTTTTTATTGTATTGAATTACCTAGTTTCATTATCAGTGACCAGGGTTTTCATTCCTGCAATATAACAATGAAATCACATTAACGTCATTATGGGGTTTAGCATCATGTATCTACATCATATAACCCCCAAACCAATGGTCTATTTGAGGTTCCAAATAGAGTTTCAAAACAAATTCATGAAAAAATTGACCAACCCGATAGCAAATATTGGTCTCTTATACTCAATGATTAATTATGGGCTTACTATACTACCTTTAAAACTCTATTCGGAATATCAACATATCGACTTGATTTTGGAAAGAGTGGTCACTTCCCTATAGAGATTGAGAATTAGATATGTGGGGCCATTAAATAATGGAATTATAATATTTTATGTGATGTTACACAGTGAAATACAGAGATTCAAGAGTTTGAGGAAATGTAGAGAGATTCATATGATAACTCTTGGATTTATAATAAGAAAAAATTTCATCCATAACCGAATCATCTTTCATAGTAAATTTCAAATATACAATAAGTTCCTCATTTTTAATGCAAGGATTATGTTTCATCTTGGTAGGATTCTCTTCTTATGGTTTGGACCACACACTGTTAAAAAAATTTATCACTTTTTTTGTGTTCATGTTAAAAACAATGAAACGAAATAGACATTCACTGTCAACGTGCAGTGATTGAAGCACATTCAATAATCCATTCAATAGTCGTCGATGGATGAAATCATAGTTTAAGAATAATACTTCAAATAAAACCCACAAAATTTTATCCTTCCTTCCCAAATTCGCTTTTATTATAGCGAGTTCAATTCATACTCATGGTGCTGGTGTGGGTACATTCCTAGTTTAGTTAGTAATTTTCATAAACATTCTTCTTTTTCACTTTTGGACATAGTAAATAATGTTATTACCTCTCCCTTATTTCTCCACACACTTTTGTGATGAAATATTAATTTTTATTCCCACTTAATCATGGAAATTATTGGAAATGGATGAATAATTTTCCTATTTCATGTTGATTTAACCTTAAAAAAATACCTATAGAATTTTTTATTTACCATGAATTTATCATTCAGGTGAGAAATATTCTTGAAAAATAGATTTTTTTCAATGATAAAATTTTTTGTATCATTTTGAATCATTTGATAAGAATGGTACCATTTGTGTCATTATTTTATAGTATAATTGTGTCACTTTATATCTCCACACATATTTTCACTCAACTGGGAAGTGTTAGTTTCTCTTACTCTATAGAAGGTAAATATATGTTTGGTTAATATTTATTAGCTTTCAAAAATTATTTTTCCATACATTCATTCTTTATCTAAAGTTTTTCATTACTTAACTAGAAGTAAAATTCCATGTTTACCAATTATTGTACTATTTTACATCATAGAAAAAAATGTGATGTCTCTTGGGAAGTCCATAAACCACTCTTCCTCGACCTTTGATATTTTTATAACTATTATAGCTACTATTGTGAGTATATCAAACAAGGGTTGAGTGATATGTGTGAGATGTGTTACAACTTCAATATTGGATTAAAAATAATAAAAATAAATGATGAGAGTGATGAAATGTTCATTATATGGTGAAAAATATGTCTAGATATTCAGATTTTACTTCACGTAATGCTTATGTTAGTGGGTCTTGAAATTTTATTGAAATGTATGTGGGGCAGGTACAGTCGATAGAATCCATTAAGTATACTTTTATTAAAATATCCGATATTTACTAGATAGAATATGGAATTAATAGAATGATATGGTTATCACACACACAAATAAAGAGTTAGTGATGTTTTTTATCTTTTCAATTATTTTCTCAAATTTGTATCTTTTAGGTCCTCAAATTTCAATATAATACAATTTGGGTGGCATTTTTTCTATGATCACTAGGAATAACTCAATGGTGTATTGAATTAATGAATTTAAATTTAATTTATTATTAATATTAATGAATTATTAAATATATACATGACTGATTTTTTAAAATATGAAATTTTCCATGAGTGAATGTGTTTTTGTGTGTGGGTGTGATCACACCATGATTCACTATTTTATTTGACCCTTAAACCACTCTATTAGATTAGTTTGTATTGAAAATTAAAAGAAAATAATCAATTTCACTTTAAATATTATTCCATAATTTAAATTTTATAACTATTAAAAATGTAAATCTTAGTTATATTGATAATTTTGTTGTATAAGGATGTGATTTGGAGTATTCGGAATGAAGTTGAACAAAAATGGGAAAAATTTCATGGAATCCAATAAAAACATGTCAACTATTTCCCATGTTCCACGAAATCAGGGAATCCAATTTAGTATAAATTTAATTTCATCATACTAATTTCATTGGGATTCATCTCTTCTAAAGACACCCAATCCCAATTCATCTACTAATGGTCCCAACCGTACAGATGTTTTGAAGAAAAATATTCTTTTAAAAGTCAAAAGATAGGTTCTATATTTCATTCATATATTGATCCGTAGGCCTCCAAATTATAACATATTATAAGTGAAGATATAAACTATGTTTTTGGAAATATATTAGTTTTTTATAATGTGATATAATAATATTTGGATGAAGGAAACCATGGTCAAATTGGTTTTTCTATATTTGAGTTCCCAAAACCCCCTTCCACTTTGCCTATAAATTGGCACCTTGTTAACCCCATTTTGATGTTCTGATAGGGGGGAATTTGATTCTATTTTATAGTCCCATAAGATTCCTATCTTCAACATAGACGTTTTGTAGGTCCCTATCCTCATAGGGTTATTGAGTGTGAAGAAGGAGATCCACCCAAGCTTCCTCCTCCCCTCAATAATGAGCTAAATGGTGGATGATAATTATGAGGGAGCTACAGACATAAAGAAGAAGTTGAGACACAGAAATCACTACATTATTTTTTTATATTTTTGTTTTTATTTTTTCTTTTAAATTTATATTAATGTATTTTTATTCATTTAATCAGATCACTTTTTATTTCATAACAGGTAGGTGGGTAAATTTATGTCCATGACATTTGTTGTTCTGATCGGAAAACATAGGAATCCAATTATTCCCCAAAAAATGGATATTTCATTATTCTTTGACAAAAACATAATCCATTATAATGGAGTTGAACTAGACTAAATAATTATTATGTCATGTTTTAGTTCAATTTATGTCATTTTAGGGGCTTTTGGGTACCCACGGTGTTGGTAAAACCACAATAAAAGTATTACAAAAAACCAATAATAAATTAAGAATAAAGAACATTTAATGTGGTTTAGAATCCTAGAAATGGGAAAATAATTATTATATATTTTTCATAATTCACTTGTTTTTCTTCTATTAGTCTCAATAAATTATGTTATTTTAGTTTTAAAATATTTTTCAAAACCACTGCATCTTTTAGTTGTGTTTGTGGAAAATACGCACTATAAACCATGGATGCTTCATGAGAGATGACCTAGGGTATTACCTATACTATAAAATAATATTTAAATCAAAATCAAATTGGGGTGTCTTGAAAATGTGATCAGGGGTTTCACGACCACATCTCAGAGTATTCTCTCATTTTTTAAGTCAATCAAATTATGATCCCTATTGTAATATTTATTGGAAAACATTGGACCTTGTTCGAAGGTGGTATCCCATGCAAGTACCCACCATGTATACCTCCCATAAGTACTCCAAAAAAGGTGGACGATACTTTTTGGCTGTGTATGGGGTATGTGTGGGCTTTATGGAGAACATGTAGGGTGAGTGTAAGCCAGATTAGGTTACTTCCCCTTAATCATTCATAGGGATTATTCACATCTTGATTACTTGGGGTACTATTCAAAATTGTTTTGTACCATGCTAAAAAATTTATTGTCAAAAAAATCCCCAATTCATAATTGGAACTAATCTAAATAAGGGGGTCTAGTCCAGAGGTACTAGGATGAAAATATCATGAAGATTAAGCAGGCCATCAACTAAAATATTGGAAAAAATGTACCCATGCCAGTATGTGGTGTAGTTTTAGTATGTAGGTATGATGTGTTGGCCCAAAAAATTGTTCTGGGGCATAGGAATGATGTACATTCCAGTAGATTTTATGAAACATGTTTACCCTTTGATGAATCTATCATTTCAATTTCCTTTTATTCGACTCCCATCTCATATATCATCTGTATAGTATTTTAATGATTTTTGTTTACAAGGGTCATCATAAGAACATAATTGAGAAAATTCATGATACAACCACTTGAGTTACCATTTTTTGCGAGTTCACATGGAAAATAGGTCTACGCGAGCCATATTATCAAGGGGAATGCATTGGGGTCATGGATGAGGGGCATCTACAAGGGACTCGGTCGATGGGATTGTGTGAGGGCATTCCTTTATAAAACATATTGAATATTATAAAATAAATATATTGATTTTAATGAAAATAATTAAGTTTCCATGTATAAATGTAATGAATAATTCAAAGACATCACATGAATATTATGCTTCACATGTCTCACCGATGCTCAATGATGAGGGGCCAGATTTTTATGACATGTGTGAGACCACTCTTATAGACTAGGGGAAGAAAATTGTGTAGTATCAATAGGAGTATCCTTAATAAAAATATCTACCTCTATATGATCATGGATTGTTGGAAGATTCTCTAATTCAAAATGCTCATAGTTTCAATCTTGATTATTGGCTCATATAATATATTAATTTACATACTACAAACATCTCCTCTAATGAATTATATTCCATATAAATAATATTTCCAAATTCTTATTTCATGAACCATTGAAACTATACCCTAGATCCAATACATCACACCTAAGAATATAAACCTCATTGTTTCGAGTCAGCCATTCATTCTTCAAATACTGACCAGTCAGATGGTTGGAAAGGGGATCAAGACTTCTACTTTTCTTGGGGATTCATGCCAGAATTGATGAGGGTGTCCTGCGTGTTCCAATCCTTTACAGGATTTAGGAATGATCCTTAAAACATAATCATCTATAAGGCCATGTGGGTTTGAAATCATATGTTTAAATGAGTCCAAACATCATCTCTATATTGTGGTACAGATGTAGAAAAATCTTTTTATCTCATTCTTGGAGAATTCAGCCTTAGACTATGGGATTTCTACAAGATTTATGCAGCACCTGTTCCAGGGGATATGTAAGATTATTTTATCCCACTGAAGCTAATTTAGTATGATTCTAAAATGACACCATATTTGGCCAAAAATATTTATAAGGTGCCTCAAAAGATAAAAAATAAAGGCCCTTGTCCAGGGGGTCACATCCTTTCTAAGTGGTGGATAATGTATTTGCCCATGAATTAATAATAATGTTCCACTTGTTATTTCCCTTTGGGATTCCCCATCACAGTAAATCAGATCACTCATAAAACTTCCTAACCTACATTGGGGAAAGGACCATATAGCCATTGTGGTTACAAGGTTGTGTAGTAGGTTTTTGTGAGGACCTATTCGGTTAGATTCCACATGATGTGGATTTATATTTAACTACTTATTTTCTATAAATAGAATAGTAGTGTGAGACGAGGGAAATTTTATTTAAGAAAGATAATCTAGGATAAGGGAGCCACATAGGCTTGGTTACCCTAGTCCAAGTGATGATATACCCATTTTTACTGCATGTGTCAACTGGGAAGTCCCCATTCATAATTTTAGGAAGATTTCAAGTTTTTTATTGGTGGATAGAAAAAAACATCAATTATTATACATTTATATGTGGATTTTAGGTGCTGGAAAAAAAATTCCATTATTTTTTGGCTATATCTAGTGTCCATCCATTATCCTTTCTGTATGAAAAAATCATGAGGATTCTGAAGATATTAGGAGGCTTAAAAATCCAACCTTATTGTAATGTGCCTAATGGTATGTTTATTGACAGTGGAAAAGCGAATGATGATCTATGTTCATTATGATTACATTCAAAGATAGGGTACTAGATGCCTGTACTGACAGTGAGATCACTTGTGAGGCATATACTCCATATCAATTTACCATCAAATTCATGTTTCTATCATAGTAAGGTGTTTTCTACTCATGCATGCTATTATAGAGAAACGGCTTATGGGGGACAAAAAAATTAGGTATTCTTATGGCCTTGGAGGTGTCCAAAATTTCAATCAAGATTCCTCCATCTAGTGCATCGATGGGGCTCGAAACTGGAAATTTCACAGCTTGGATTTATTTGTACACTCCAGGGGACTTAATGAAAGGGGTTCCTCGAGTTGTAACATATGGTCATGGAATGCACTTAGATATATTTTAACATTAAGGTGATGATTCTAATGGTTTAAAAAATAATTATAGTCTTGAGAAAATAAATAGAGTAATCTAGTGTTTAGAAAATCACATCTTCAAGTTCAAGGATCTCTATTAATCATCACTCGAAGGAGACTTTGGTTCCGGTCACCCATTCTTTTGTGAGAAATGTGGCATGAAATTTCTTCATAGTCAAAAGATATTGAGGGTTTAGAACATCCATCAACATTATCTCTAGATTATGTGTGGACATTAGCAATCAAATCTTGGCAGTGAATAACTCGTGTCATCAGAGTCATGTGGGTGTTCTCTGTGATTTTGAATGCATATTAGAGTTGGGGGATAAATGAGAGCCCTCTTATATTCACCCAAAAAGTAATATTACTATTGTGAGGAAGTATTTTGTTGAAATTTAATTTTTAGTATATGTAACTGATTATTGGGACCTAGCCACAAAGGGGGAGGCTAGCCTGTTCGAAGTGGACAAGGATGACTATGTTGACCATAGTGAGTATCTCTCTCTTCTACCTTCTCTTTTCTCTATTTATCCACCATAAGTAATTTTATGGGATATATCTCATATTTTGCAGGAGACTATGTACAAGAATAAAAGTATCATGATTTATATAAATATTGTCCCATATGAACACCCATTATAGTAGTAGCTGATTCTCATGAATCCCTAAAACTATCTTAATGTAATAAAATGATTGAAGAGGAAATGGTGGGAGGTTTTTCTTGCCTCAACAACTTTTTTTATCACTGAGGGGGCCTGCACTAGCCCCTCACCACTTCTACAGAAGAAAAAAAATATGGTGGAGAAGATGGACCGATGTATTCACTAATTTATTTATAAAATCATTTCATTAATATGACTAACTATACATGATTGTATGACCATGATTTCCTTTTATATGAGATACATAAATTTCCTCCCTTATGGTATCTATAATTGATCCTTTATGGATTGACGGGGAAATCTCAATGTAGTAAATGAGGGACCCTAATGAATCCATCTCCTAGAGGGATACTGTTCCAAGAGATACGACTCCATATACACATGTTATTATAGATATGGGAGATGGTCATGGATATTTATTAGGTTTAGCTTAAGTTTTAATGGTATATTATCTGACTATATTCTTTACAGTACCTCAGATTCTTTACAATCACTTGAGGATCTTTCAACACCCACCACTGACAATATCTCCACCCCAAAATGGGATTAAATGGATCCTTGATGTTATGATAAAGGTTTTAATGATGATCTTTCCCCTATAGAGCTCTAAGATACCATTACTTCCAATAATATGGCCTAGATAATCAATGGTGGAGACAAATTGGGTTATGATAAATTCATCTTAGATACCTATAAGGGTGAGGATGCTGTGAGACATAATGAAATTTCTAATGAAGCAACATAAAATGAGGATATGTTTAAAATCATTACCATTCTTAATTATTGGAGATTTGGTAGTTTATTAGGGTATTCAATGGATGTGAGTTTCTCTTAGTTTTTTTAAAATAGAGTCAACCCCTTTTTTGTTTATTTCTTTCATTTGACCTTGACCTATATAATTTTATTTACAACTAATGTTTCCAAGGAATTTCATCAACATGGAATCTAAGTTCATCATACTCCCATTGTAGAGTGATTTATATTTTGGTGCCTCTATGTGGTAGATAATTGTGATCCCTTAATCAAGATTTCTTGAACTAATCAAGGGGATCATCCTTTCCTTGATGTTCTTATCCCAAATGATGAGGCTAGGAGTAATGGGGAGAAATTAATCCCAATAGTTGATCGATAAACCGATGGGTGTTATTATCTATTTCTGTTTCTTCCCTGAATTTTCTTCATGTTAACCCCTAGATTTTGAAAAGTGGCATCACATGTTATTTTATACCATTGAGTTTAGTGGTGAAACATTAGGTTGGAGATACATTACAATCTATGTCAACACAGGTAGGTGAAACTAATTCAGCATTGGAGGGAATGAAACTAGGTTACCAATTAAGTACACTGATCGAAGAGTGAGTCTCACTCTCTCTAATATCCTCATTGATTTAGATGTCAGTATTTAGGGTTTTATTCACACTAAATTCCATATCATTTTCCATAACATCTCAAATATTATCTTGGGGATGCCTCATTAAGACCTACCATGGTGAAACTGCCGACATCCACCTATTTACTCATATTATGGTATGGAAAGATTTATTACCACATGATACAACATGTTTTAATGTTAATAAATTGACAAAGAGAAGAGTATTGATGTTCCAAGGAGGATAATAAATTTCTAGGAAGACAGTATAATGATCTTAGGGCTGTTGTCTTTTAGGAGGAGGTGTATCATTTCAATGATATGGAGGGTTATCAGTTCCTTATAGACATGAAATATCTTCAGGGGATACGTGATCTAAAAGAAAAAAATTCTATATATTATGGTATAGTCCAAGGCCACCATTCCATAAAGAGGGTCTCAGCACAAGTTGATGATTATATGGTTGTATGGAAATAGAAAATTTGTCACACTAAAGAGGATACTTCCACAAAACTAGTTAGGGTTTCGAAATGTTGCGGTAAATGATCAAGCTATAGATCAACAACTCAATGTATATATTGAGGTACACCTATAAATTTGTTATATATACTCTTGTATATTTAAGATAATCATTATATTAGAAGACAAATGAAAATTATTTTTTCCCATTCACATGTTCCTGCATTCATGCCTCCATTGTAATCATTATAATTTCAAAGATAGGGGTATGGAAGCATTCTAATTTATTCCAAAGCCTTTTTCCCTAGATATATTAGTTCAAATATTATTAGGGTCGTATAGAAAATCAAATGGACTTTTTTTTTTTTATCACACTGAAATTTTTTGTAGTTTGATAAGTTGATGAATTAGCATATGAGGATTGGATTTTTCTTAGGCAATCATTTTCGTGTTTCTTACTAACATTTTTTTCTCCTATTATCTTTTTATTTCAATATTATTTCCTATAACGTGTTGATTATAAGTATATAGAGGTGATACTCGACTTTTACCAATGATTCCCTTTGTGTCTTTTCAACCTGGAGAACATTGTGTCTCATTTTATGGTCAGTTTAAGGTCTTTCAAACTAGACTAATGCAACCAATGTTTTAGGCCAAAGAGCTTGGACTATCAGTTATTGAATTATTCCCTAGAAAATACATGTTATTCATGAATTTTTTGAAATCATTTAGATACAAAATGGGTAATTTTGAGTAATTGTTTTTGGATTCCATGATCTAAGACAATATTCAAGTCGAATATGTGAATAATGGCTGCATAGAATGATCAAAATGTGGTTTCCGACAAAATATTGTCTGGGATTCTTGGAAAATAGGATGTATCTATTAAGTACAAATTTACCTCTAGTTTAAAACCCCATTTTTGGGTTACATTATTGAAATGAAAATGGTGTGTATTTTTTCATAGTAAAATTGTTTCATACTCTATTTGATAGGAACTTTTGATGGAAGAATTATGAAAATCCAACTAGGGCGTATTACTAAATGGTCAAACAACAGTATCCTTGGTAATTATGAAATTCAATTACCAATGGATGGGTTGTGTTTTAATGATATGTATTTCTCAAGACCATGTCGGGTTGTTTTCTAAGGGAAGGTGTCAATGAATGAAGAAATAATATCTATTGGAATTGTCCCTAAATGGGAAACTACTCTTATAATAATTTAGCTTGTGTAAATAAAGTTACATTCTAATAAGTGATGGTTGTCATTGGGGAGGACCCTCTCTAGAAAGGTTTGAATCATCAAGTTGTATAATGTTATGAAACCAGTACATGGAACGTGAATTTTAAAATCTTGATGCTTGGTTGATATTGTACAGTTTAACATCTTATTAATGTGAAACTATTCTTTGCTATTTCATTTCATACAGAAATGACATTGGGAGCTATCGTTAAAGTTCATTTATCTCTAACTATAATATTTGTGATTCTCCCATTCATATTAATTTATATGAAAATGTGACATCACTTTCATATATGAATAGGTAAGTTGATAAGATATAATTTAGGGATCTTCAGATCTGATGAGTTATATATAGAAATGGAATTATGGATATAGGGTAGGTCCCTCCTTAGAATGAATGCTCCTCAAATTGAAACCCCCTTTTGTGGGTGAATTTATGGAAAAAAACTAGGGGTATTATTATATAGTAAACAGTTACATCTATTGGATGTCTTTGGAATCCCACCTTTTATTACAAAACTTTTCTTTACATTATACAAAAAAAGTTTATATTAATGCTTAGTTTATTTGAAACAAGGTACATAATACATGAAACAATTTAAAAATATTCTAAATCATGTTGAAATAAATATTCATGTGTTCACCATAAGTTACTTTTATTTTTTCGTATATCCTAGGGACATGCAAGAAAGGAAATGGTTAAACATTAATCCCATTAAGGTAATAATTGAGGGAGAAAAAAACATGTGACAATGATATATATCAATAAGAACATGAAACATAAAAATAAGTCTTGAAAATGTGTCATATCATAATATTAAAAACATGAATCATTACATTTTAATGTGAAAAAAAATAAATTATACATTCATAAGAATATAACGATGGTTTTATAAATAAAAATTACCAAAGTTATTCACCATGGAATCTTAAAACATGTCATCTCTAGAGATTACATTTTTACCCAATTCATTGCATCACTATCATTATGAACCCCTCATATGTACTAATTTCATGTTGGACAAATAGATCATAATAAATCATTTCAATAATAACCCATGTATAATAAATAATGGTTTTCTAATTCTGAATATTAGCATACAAAAAAGATTATAGACCGGATCATTAAATATGTTTTGACCCATGAAGGGAAATTTTGGATTTATTTTAGTAAATCCTCGTATATGAAATTAATGTTTTAAATATAGTTGAATATATATTCAAATGAATTTTTTTTTTGTGTGTTCAAATAAAAGGAAAGAATAATTTCTCATGTAAATGAGTTAAATTTGAGAAGTAAATTTAGAAACATGATGAGTATAAAATATTTTTTTAAAAAAAGGAAAAAATGAGAGGGGATAAAGCCATAAAAATAATAAAATAATATTTATATATTAATTTTATAATATAAAGAAGAAAAATTAACACGTTTTTTATAATTAGATGACATATATCATAAAAAGGGGATTTAAATTCAAAAGAGAAGTGGTGATTTTCCTTACCTTGACGACATGTTCCTAAAACATGTGGATGGAATAGTGTGGGACTAAGGATAACATGGATGACTAAATGGGTAGAAAAATCAATATAGCATCAAGGAAAATGTATTTCATGGCATGGGTAATAGTGAAATGGGGGTGGAGTAATTATATAAATAGTGGAGTATTTATTTAATAACATTCAAATATAGGTATTAGAATGTTTTGTTTTGGAAAATGAAAGACCAATGGCTTAGACATGGTTTTTACTAGTTGTTTGGGAATTTTGGGTCAAATTTAATAATATATAAATACACTAGAACTGAACACTTTTTTTAATACTTGTTTTGCAATGTAGAATTAAATATTCCACAAGGTAATGTTTTAAATTTCAAATTCTCTTTTTTAGACTTTGAAATGTCAATTACATTTTATAAAATTGATTAAAATATATTAAAATAAATAATTTTTATAAAATAAAATATTTTTTGTATTGTATTGTGTTATATTAATTATTATATTGTTATAACCTATGTATGAATTCATAAAATATAAAAAATCCCTATACTGTATTTTTTCTATTCACGAAAAAATAAAGTATTTTATAAAATTCTCTTTAATTCATCCTATTTTTTTTTTACATATTGAGTTCTTGTATAATGTTTATTTATCCTGAATAATTCTCTAAATATTATTATTTTAGTTTTTATATATAAAATACCTCATTTATTTAAAAATAGGAGTTTTAATGGAAAATCAAATTTCTAACACTTTAAAAAAATTCCAAGGCCATTGTAAAATATTTTTTTTATTTATAATAAGATTATTTTAATTTAAGATTATATTATACCAAATCAAATAGTATTAATAATATTTGAGTATATTATAAAATATTTTATATTTTCTAGAAAAATAAAATTATTTATCATTTGTATCCAAATATCTATTTATCAAATTTGACTGAATACATAATATATTTAGTTAATACAAATTTCATAAAAATAAATTTATTGTAACATCCTAGGTAATTATAGAATTAAACTAATTCATATTTATTAATATTTTTGATTCAGATAGTAATTTTACATTAAAATGGAAACTATGTTTGACAGAATTCCTGACATGTAACATATGTTTCTTTAAATTCTATATTGCACACAATACCGAGTAACACCAAAATATAATATATTATTAATATTATTATATTATATTTGAGTTATATCATATATTTTATAATGTATGGAGTGAATGATATTATTTGAAATATGAAAATAGAGATTAAATATGTTTACATAATAAATCATTTGTTAGAAAATTAAATATATCTGAAAATAAAGACCAATTGAATATAATGGATGTGTTTTTATGAAAAATATATAAGTATGAATAATTGGGTTTATAAAATAATAAAACATAAATCATTTTATTATATTAACAGAATATAAATAAATTATAATTTTTATAATTCATCTTATATGTTTTCTAGACACTATATCAGAACAAATAGATTTTTATGATAAAATGTGTGTTTTTTAAAAAATGAAGTTTTACCACCTTTTAATGGTGAACCCATTTTAAATATAGTTTTTTAAATATTTATATGTTGTATTTTAAAAAAATAAACTTCTTATTTGGAAGTGAGGCCACAAAATTTAATTTGGATAATTTTTTTATTTTTCTTATAACTTTTATATTTTAAGGAATAAGGAAAAATAATGCATTTTAATTAAAAATTTATTTTTCATCTAATTTACTTTTGTTTTTAGATTACCCTTTTTCATATATTTAATTTCTAAGTAGATGGTGTTTTTATTATATTATCCAATTTATTTCATTGGTTTTTTTAAATTACAATTAAATAGAAAAACTAAGTAAACTTTTGAACGTTTTACTAAAAAAAGCTATTTTCTTATTCCGTCAAAAATATTAATTTTGAATTAATTTCTTCCAATTATGTGTTTTGAGTTTGAAAAAATTAATTCCATATTTTTAATTATATGGTCCAAATTATATAAATAGATCGCTTTTATTTTGGGAATGTATGAATAGTAACATTAGTAATAAGTTTTATTACCACAGTTAAAGGTAAATTGGTTAAATAATGTAAAAAAAATATTATAATAATATAAAAAACCATAAAACTTGTCTTAATTTACATATATGGGTGTATTCTATCCATGATAATTCTTGTGTTGATTTTTGGAATTTTTGGAGCCACTGGGATGTCTTTGATGAATTAATAATATTATATTGATTAAAGAGTCATTTTTGTTACATTTCGGTTTTTAAATAGTAATTTATTTTAATATGGAGTGATATTGTGGATCTCAAAAACTACAAATTTATTTAAAGTGTCAAAATTATAAACTACATCATGGTAATTTATTTTCAATTTTTTTGAAAATAAATAATTTAAATAAATAGAGAAACAATGATGATGTAGTAATTTATTTATTAAAGAAAGAATCATATAAAAGATATTTATAATATTAAAATAAATATTATTTAAAATATTTTATGTTATACACGAAGATAATGGATTACTATGACCGTTTTTTATCGATTTAATATGGTTTTTTCAAAGGAATAATGTTTTTCAAAATTTTCAAAAAAGTCACGTATGAATTGTCACCAAATTGACATAATTCAAAATTTAAAATATAAAATAATTAATTCTATGATCTAAAATTCCTAAAAATATATAATTCATCAAAAAAATTTAGAGTATTCTATTAATTTAATTAATGACTCATTTATTTTTCTTTTTTCACGATTTGTTAATTATTTTTACACTCAATTAATAAATTACATGATAAATTAGTAAAAGATAAAAGTATCTAGACCAAAATGTTAAAGACTAAAAAAATATAAAAAATTCTATATTTTTATTTTTATGATTCTCATTTGACACAAAATCACCAAATATACAACATAAATCAGTTTGGGATCGTTTGGAATATAAAATGAATCTATATTAATTTTAATAATTTCAAGAGTGCCCCTTCCCTCTCCCATAAAAGGGAACCCATTCCACTATATTAACCACACTTCAAAACCCTATTGGTTCTCCAAGGACTTCCCAAAACCATTCCTAGAATTTTTCACCACATTATTGAGGCCTTATTTTAGGTTGAACACCCTTCTTATAGGTGTTATTGAGTTAAGAAAGGTGATCATTTAAATGAAAGGTAATTTTTTTATTTATGTATTTCTACTACATTTCTTCTTCTATTTACTCTAAATATTTTTCATCCATGGTGAAATAATAACTCCAGTACCCCCAATATACTAATATGTTATTATGTTCATATCATCACCTAAATCCATCTGTAATTTTAGAAAAAAGGAATTGAACTTTTCATTCATATCTACGATGGACTACCACCTCATGAAATGATATAGTTCATTTTTTATCACTTTTTTATGGAAAAGTTCTAATGATGTTATTAAATGTTAATATGTAATATTTATTACACACTAATAATTAAATGATAATAATATATCAATTACTTTCATACATTTCATGAAAATAAAAATGATAACATCGTTTCTACATACGTTTGAACTATCACCTCCCCGAAGCAATGTTATGATCAGTATGAAATTATAAAACAATAAATATCTTCTATCCATAATAATCAATTAAAACTAAAGATGTTACTCATTCATACCTGCGACATACTATCTCTATGATTGTAAAATAGTTCACATTTCATATCCTTATTTAATGAATTGATTTAATGATATAATTGATATTAATTTTTTCTATTATGTCAGGAATATTATTCTGGAGATGATGGGCTTATGACCTCAATGAATATTGACATCCTACCATGTTCATTTTAGACTAGAGTACTAAATATCTTCAGAACACCTGATGTGATCATAAATAATTAAGTAATTGTTATTTAATGATAATAGTCATATAAAGAGAATAATAAAATTTATATGGGTTCTTATGAAAGTAAAGAATAAACCTATGTTTATTATTTAGTATAATAAATAATTTACATGTTGAGCTATAACTAAGGTAAGGTATTTAATCTAAATATCATTTCATTGACAAATCTTTTTGATGTTATTCAACTATATTCTTTTCTAATGTGTATATATAACTACATTGAAATTATGTATCCATATATAATCTATACTCATGTTATTTAATGTTTTGTAACATGTTTTACTTTCATTTGAATTGTAATTTAAAAGTTCAATATGGTATGGGTCTCTAACTAAAACATTTTTTTAGTGTTTTAATGATTTATTATTTTAAATATTTCTCATTTATTTCCATGTTTTGAACATTCTTTTAGGTATTTTTTTATATGGACATAAATATTTTAAAATTTTAATTCTCAAAAATCCTTCTAAATATCTCAATGTGGTATGGGTCACATTGGTTCAATAATATCTTTAATAAATGATCAAATTGGTTTCTGAAAATGGATTTGCTCTTCAATAACATAAAATTCATTATTTTGAGTGAAAATGAAATTTTATGAGTGAAATGATGAAAATTCTAGTCTTTTATGTGTTATGATTTCATAATGGAACATGTAAATTTCACGAGTGAGCCTGATATAGCTTATATGAAGGGTTGAGCCCCATGATAACTCATGGGTGAGCTCGATATTTCTTATAAGAAATGGTGAGTCCCATTATAGCCCACATGTGAGCCTTATATTGCTTATACGAAGGGTGATCCCCATTATAAATCTTCAATGAAATAGGTATTTAAGTCTACCATATGTCTATTAGATTTTTAAGAGTGGTATGTATGAAAGTTGAACATATGGTTATTCTATTTAAGTATTATTTTGTCCCAAGTTACCTTTATTGTTAAATATGCCTACTATGGGTTTTATGGTAATCTAAGGATTACAAAAGGGTAATCAATTTTTTTTCAAGGACTTTATTTACATCTTAAAAGTGAAAATTATTAGTTTATGATAAATTATTCTTGTTTTAAATGTTTCCAAAGACTTATAGTTTTCCTTCTTTGTGTTACCCTTAAAAAGATATATTGCTCATCATATGTTTTTGAAATGTTTTTCACAGGTCTTATGATTGGTATGGAAATAGAATATGTCTGTAAGATTGAATTTGATATTTTTCGTGAAGTGAATTACATTTTTAATTGAAAATGGGATCCTTTACTATGAAAAGTAGATATCAAGTGTAACTATCCACTTGTAATGTATCAATTTACATTATAAGAATTTTTCCTAATTCTCTATATCTATAAACTAAAAAGATCACCGAATGTGAATTCTAGTTCAAAAACACATGAATAATTTATGTTTGTCACTGGGACATTATATTTATGGAATAACCATTTTATTATTACAAATGAAATTACACTTTATGAAACATAGGCTAAAACACATAACCTCTTATTAGTCACTCATGTTCTCTAAGGGTTGGGTGTGAAATGGTGGTAGTTTCATGGGGTGGATCAGCTAACGTCAACTGAGTGGTAATATCCACTTAGTTTATTTTCTCCTGCATATTATTTAATTCTTGCTTCACATGTTGAATCTAGTCTAGGAAATTTTTGATGTGAAACCCCAGTGATTCTACCTCACACAAATTTTATAACACATTAGCTTCAAACGGAACAACATTTTTGGTAGAGGACATATATTAACCTTTCTGTATCAATTATCCATTGTCATTAATACTTATAAATACAAATTACAATTGTAATATTTCAAACCAAGGGTGTAGTTTCCTATATTCATGTTGACCAAAGACCATATTTGACCAATAGTCATATGAAAGTTGAATCTCAATGGTTGGATATCCCTATATACCCTATAAACACTACTTCATTATTTCACTAAAAATTCATTAAAATTCAATTTACGGTTATATTATCATTTTCATATGATTTTTATTGGTCTACTAATATTTTTTTTAATTTCTGTATCATTGTTTTGGAAGTGTTAATCCTAGTATATTGGGGTGATAATATTTTCAATTATAGTTTATCCATATAATTTTTCTGTCTAATTATAGTGTTTTTAAATTTTTATATGTTTTATAGTTGAGAAATGTAATGATATTTATCAATTACTTTAAATTTTTTTAGTTTATATATATTTTAATGTCATATTATATATGAAACCAATTTATTTAGGAAACATATAACATTTAAAATTACAAGTCATCTCATTATTTCTCCCATAAGAAATTAATTCCAATAAATTTCAACACATTTTCATAGTTGAGAAAAGGTGAGGGTACTTCTATATCGTTGTCTCATATAGTATCCATGTTAATTTTTTATATTTATTGTTCCTCCACAACATTTGTATGGGGTGGGTAGTCTCTTTTCATAGATCCATGTATCTATAGTCTAAGATATCCAGCAGCTTCTCCCCATAAGAGATGTCTTGTTTCTATGGTACCACCACTAAATTTATTACAAGTGATAGATTATGTATGGACTTCCTCAATAGGGATATGTTGAATACAATATAAACTAAGGAATGATTTAGTGAATGTGATAGTTGATAGGCCACTTATTCTATGTGATCAAGGATTTCAAAGGGTACAGTGTACTAACAGCAATGCTTCTTTTTCATTCCAAATCACACGATTATCTTCTATTGAGATATTTGATGGAAATCATTGTCACCAACATCAAACAAACAGGTTACTCAACAATTGTCAGCGTAACTCTTCTACCAACTCTATGAATCCATTGTATATTATTGGATGAAATGTATCTTTTCTATCCCAACATACACAAGGATGAACCCTTGTAGAATTCTCTCACCAACATCATCCCAACATGTAAGAGTTCTATATAGATTCATATATAGAGATTCATATGAAGATACTTTAATACTCGAGTGTAAACTGTTGTTTTATGGGAGATAATCTAATTAATTATTTTGTTCCCATCAACCATTAAATTCCATTGATCATATACTCATCTTGTCTTCATTTTGGAAAATGCTATTTCTAGATTACCCATCAGTTTGGGGTGATTGGTTGTAATAAAATTCTAATTTTTTATTCAAATCATATTGAATAATTTTATATAATTTTGATTTCATTCATGGATAATGATAAAAAATTATAGAATGTGGAACCCCTTAAAAACTAACAACTTTATTTAAATAATTCATGGCAAGTTGTTCAAGAGAAAAAATTTCATGAATAACAATTAAATTCATAGTCTTTGTTAGTTAATCCACTATAAACCATATTTCATTATTTCCTTTTGATGTTTTTTGGAGAATAGGAATGATTTACATTGTGATATTGTCCCACATCCTTGATGGAATGTGTAGTTGTTTAAATCCACCTTTAAGAATCTCTCACTCCACCTTCACATTCTAACATACCTAGAAGCTTTCAGTTTATTCAGAAATAATCCTTTTGGTATTATCCTACCATTAATGATCACAAAGGTCCCAATATACATTACTGCTTCTATGATTTATACAGAATTTATAGCGTCAAGATTCATCCATTATATCCTTACATATCTATAGGATACATGAAACACATAAACTTGAATGAAATTTAAATACACTATCTTGATCAATATTAAAGTCAGGAACCATCATATTCCTCACATCCTCTTTCTACTGTTGGATCAAATGATATTCTATATGATATTTTTTGATCTTCTACAGTAAAGAAGGTTGAGATATCACTTGAGATGTGGTTAATGATGTCCCTTCCCAGATCATTTCTATATCCCACACTTCTACAGCCTTGAACAAAGAATATTATTGAATCCTCATGTTTTCAAACACAATAGAGTCCTTATAGATTAATGTATATGAGACATTTATTCCTATTCATGTGTGATAATAAATTGAATTTTCATAGTATTTATGAATTTACAACCATCTCCTTATATCATATTCAATTCTTTTTGTGTAAACATATACATCAATATTTTGTGGTCTGTGTATATATCTCATTCTCTCTATAAATATATAATATCCATATATTCTGATACAAAATAACTACAAATAACTGTAGGTCATGCAATGGGTAATTTAGCTCCAGATGATTTACCTTTTGAGATATAAAACTAATCACCATGTCTTTTTGCGTGAGGATACACTTAATCCCTTTCATAGATGCATCACAGAAAATAACAAATCCTTCTCGAATAGAGGGTAGAGTTTACATATGTGTACTAACCCATCTCTTCTTTAGTTTTGGAAAACATTCTTCATAATATTTTTTCTAGATGAATATATGTCCTTTTTGGGTTATCTTTGTTAGTTGATTGAAAATTCAGGAATTGTTATTTCACAAAACTTTTATAAAGTCTTTTTATACCAAGAAAATTATGAATCTCAATTACTATGGTAGAATTATTTCATTCCTCTACAACCATTTTTTCACATTGTCTACTGATATTCCATATTTTCATACAATGTGACCCAATAATGAAACTAGCTATAATCAAAATTCTACATTTTTTGAAGTTTTCAAATATCTCATCCTCTTCCAGATTTCCCAATATAACACATAGGTGAACCTCATCCACCATGTGAATTTTGGAATATATCATAATATCATCAATAAAAACTACCATGAATTTTTCATGTTAGTCCTTAAAATTTTATTCATCAAATACAAAAATATAGCATGAGAAACAGTCAATAAAAACGGAAAACAACAAACTCGTAATGTCAATATCTTATTTCGAATGTACTCTATGGAATATCATCTTTTTCATCCTTAATTGATGATAACCATATCAAAGTTATATCATGGAGAATAATTTATCCCAACAAATATGGTCAAATAAATCATTAATCTTTAGGAGAGGGTACATTTTATTCACAATGATCATGTTAATTTCTCAATAAATAATGCATAAAACAATTGATCCATACTTCTTATTCATTAATCAAACATGTTCTACCAAAGGAGACACACATGTTGGGATAAATACCATATCTCAAATTTCTTGATGTTATTTCTACGGTTCCTCTAGATTCTTATTTTCCATTCTATATGATGTCTTTGTTATCATCCTAGATCAAGTTATGTGTTCAATGGGGAACTCTACCACTCTTTTCGGGGGCGGTCTATGTGAATCTTCAGGAAATATTTCAATGTGTTCCTGATTTATAATGGTATTATCTGCCGTTATACATTAATTTTCTTCTCCATCTTCACCAATAAAATTTAGGAATATAGGTATGAGATATTATTCTAGAAAAATCAAATGCTGCTATATTTATCATTTCAAAATTATGTTAGGTCATCCTATAAAGACTACTGAATTTACCTTGCACCTACAGTTTATCCTAACATTATACACTGAGAAAAATAACATCCAAGACATAGTTTCTATGTCCACAATGGGAATGACATTAATATTTTCGATGAGATTATACTCACCAAAGTTACCACTAGAGTTTCAATGCATTGTTTAATCTAGGATAATCCCCCCAAAAGACACAACTAAAAACAACAAGTCTAGCAGTTTAGGGATTGAAACTATATTCTTTGTAAACATGGATGAAGTAAATGGAATACATAGTACTAGAAAAAAATTACATGATATCTTTTGGAAGCACGATTAGAGTATTTTACACCATATAATATTGATCATCTACTTCAAAAATCATAATAGAAAATGCCCAAAACATATGCCTAGGCCTATACTGAGGTTATTGGTTGTTCCCACCATTATATTAAAATTTTAACATTTATTGTAAATTTTACTAATCGTACCGTAGATGAGGGATTAAACTCATAGTTAGGCCTGCACCATCACCCCTTTTTCATTAATATTGAGTAGTTGAAGCTTCACCTCAGCATGAAAGTTTAGAGCTATATAGACATCACTTTATCACTTGTAGAGATATCAACTCCCATGAAATAAGTTACCTAAATGTTAGAGGTGTATTGAGAAGTTTATGTAAAGTTCATCTTATAGATTTTCACCGATTCATTTTCCTTCCGCCTCATCTATTTGAATTTCTTATCAAATTTTTTGCATCAAATGGGGAAAATATTCATGGAAAATGATTCCCTATAACTCTTCCCACTCCATAAAATCATTCTCCCACCATGGATTAATTTTTTTCAATAAGTTCCCACCAATGATCATATTCTCCTACTAAGATGTATAACAAAAGGGTGAATTTCTCATTCGTTGACCAATGGGGTACAAAAAAATATTATCTATAGAGCTTATAAATTGTTTGGAAATAAATGGGATTGTAGATCCAGTAAAATAAGGTGGTCATTGAAATATAAATCACTCAACAGAAATTTATTACTCTAAGGGTGAATCTAGTATCTCAATTTGATTCAAGTTATTGTTCATAACTTTCGTAAGTTGATCCATCATCCTTAAGATGTTTTTCATTACCGCTTCTATTGGAATGCCATCAGTGCATCATTTTTTGATATCATCATTTATGTGGTTCCTCCTTTTTCATTTCATTTATCTTAAATAATAATAACTTTTTGAAAATTATGTTACATTTATGAATATTCTAATTCCAACGGGATTTTAATTCATAAAACATCAAGCTTAAATATTTTATTAATCTCCTCTTATAACAATTACATTTTCTATATATCCTTCACAATGGGTCATAAAAAGCATGTGATTAACCAAATATGTCCCCCCAGGAGTTTCAACCTCAGTTTGAATCTAGGATCATTGTCATGAACCATTTCTTAATAGATTCTTGATCAATGCATTTCTTTCAAGTTTTACCACTAGGTACGTCTGTTCCCGCGATGCATCCACTTTTATTTTCCTGACAAGGATGTATTTTTTTGGAAAACCGAAACATAAAACATTAAAAAAATACTAAACAATTTTCTTATATTTAGATTTGTCCCAAGGAATCAAACTAATGATTTCAATTTTCAATTTCATTAAATTATAAAATCATCCTTTTATACCAATTATGTAATCCCTCATTTTTATCACATAACATTTAATTACATGGTACAAATATAAGATCTTTTAATTATTAGTACCATAGAAATATGGTAAAAAGTACATGAAAACATAAAACATTCTTCAAAACCAAATTTAAATAAATATTAATGGGTTTACCCTACGATATTTTTACAACATATCATATCATGGGTACATACATCAAAGAAAAGGGGTGACCATGAAACCAAGTAAGGAAATAAGAAATAGAGACCAAATAAATTTGATTATTAGACATATCAATAAGAACATGAGGCATAAAAATATGAAATGAACAAGAGTAATATAATAATAGTAATATTAAAACATAAATCCTAACAAAAAATTGTATCTACATGATTTTCATTATATATTCATAATCATATCAATAATTTGGATTACCAAGTTGTCATAAATTAAAATTACTCATTTTATTCATCATGTAATCATAAAACATATAATCTATAGAGAGAAAATTCTTTACCTAATTAATTTGGGGATTATAAGGGAGAAACCTCAATATGAATTTATTTAATGTGAGCCATATAGATCAAAATAAATCATTTCATTAATAACCAGTGGAGAATAATGAATGTGTTTTTTATCAAAAGTTTATCATATAAAAGATAATAATTAAATGATAATTACATATATTTTGAACCACAAAAGGATGTTTTGGTTTCATATATATAAATACCGAAATAAAAAAGTCAATTTAAAGATATAATTCAATATAAATTGAAAATAAAATATGTTTGGGTATTCAAATTAAATGTAACATTTAATCTCTCATGTAAAAGTGGGAAATTTGAGAATTAAATAACGTAGCATGAAGACTTTAAAACATGGTTTCATAAATATTTAAAAATGAGAGGGTACATGGGAATTCCAATAACTTGAGAATATTATTATAGTATTGGGAAAATAATGAGTGGAAAAATGAATGTTGTTTGGAATTTTAGAAGACTGTAACATGAAAAAGGATCTTGAATAGAATAGTTAAATGGATATTTCCCTTACCTAGAAGTGATATTCCTAAAACAAGAGGTAGGAAACATGGGGACTTGAGGATACCTTTTGGGAATAATTTGGAGGAAAATTATGTAGACATCGTTGAGTATGGGTTTTTAGTGAATGGGAATGGTGAACTATGTTGGAATTTAAAGAAAAAGTTGAGGAATTTTTTAGTAATTTCCAAATATTAGTCCTAGGAATCCAGGATTTGGAAAATGGAAAACAATTGGGTAAAAATTGTGTCTCTATCCTACTATGGATATTTGGGTAAACTTTTATGATTTTTCAATCCACCTGAACCAAAAACTATTATTTGATACTTCTTTTGGCATGGAGAATTAACGATTCAATGATGTAATGTTTTTAAAAATAAAATTTCCCTTTTTTAAATTCGGAAAGTCATTTATATTTTTTAAAATCGATTAAATTATATTAAAATAATTAATATTAATAAAATATAGTTTTCTTCAAGGATTGTTTTAAATTATTTATAACATCATCATGGAAAAAATATGGATTCATAAAATATTCTGAAACCCAAAAATTGGATTTTTACAAAAAAATAATAATATCATAAATATATATATATATATATATATAATCATAAAAAACACAATTATTGTAGGTATAAAAAAATAATATTAAAAATTTACTATTCCGTTATAAAAAAAATAATATATTTTAAAAAATATATATTAAAATTATAAAAAATTATAAAAAAACAATTATATATTAAAATTATATATTTACTATTCATGTATCATAAAATATTCTAAAAAATTTACTACTATATTAAAAAATATAATAATATCATTAATAATAATATATTTTAAAAAAATATCATAAATTTACCCTAACCTAATTTTGTAATGATTATTTAAAATATAATAATTATTTTTCTATAAGAATTATATAAATATAATAAGTTTAACTTGTAGGAATAAAAATCCTTATTTATATTGAAATTATTGTTTTTTAGGAACAATTAATGTTCTGAAAATTATAAAAAAATTACTATTCCATTATAAACATATTTGGTCATTTATATATACTTTAGAGATTTTTAAAAGAATATTTGATTAAAAAAATTGTTTAGATCACTTGATTTTAATAAAAAATTTTATATAGTGACTATAAAATGACAATTTTGTTTTGTTTGCATCCAAAAAAAATTTATAAAACTCAACTCAATTAACAATATATTTTATTAAGAAAAACTATTCTTAAAATGGAATTCATGGAATAACCATTTTATTTATAAAAATGAAATTAAACTTTATGAAACTAATTCCTATACACATAACCCCTTAGTAATCACACATATTCCCTATGGGTGAGGTGTGCTATTGTGGCTGTCTCATCGGGTGAAACCACTAACATCGACCAAGGGGTAGCCCTGAATAACTTGTCATTCTCCCTCAGTATATTTAATTCTTGTTTCTCTTTTTGATTCTCAGTTTGGGATGGTAAAGGGAAAATCCATGTGATACCACCTTCCTCCCAAGATTAGACAAATGTACTTCAAATGATATGATTGTACTAGTTGAGGCAATCCATTATTTTTTCATTATCAATTATACTTTCTCATTAATACTTATTATAACTAATTATAAAGTTAAAATTATCATCCATGTGTATTATTTCCAATTTTCCAATTGTCCAATAGTCATATTGACCGATTGTCACGTTCGACAAATGGTCCTATAAGTGATGAATCCGAATAATAAAATATCCCTTTATACTATATTGATATAAATTCAATCTTTCACTAAAAAATCACTAAGATTCCACATAAGATTGTATTTCTTGTTTCATATTATTTTTCTTGGTTTACAAATATTTGGATTTATTTATATTGTTTTTCTCTAAGAGTGATGTCTCTAGCAGATTGTGGTGATCCTTTTTCTCCCAATTCTGTTTTTATATTTTATATTTTTTTGGTCAAGTTATATAATTATTCATTTTAATTGACCTCATAGCTATCTAATGTAATTATAATTATTAATGATATGAAATTTTTTCAATTTTTTAATATTTTATTTATGTGATATATTGTTAATATAACATACTTATTCAAGGGGAAATTATCATTTAAATGTCTATGTAGTTATATTGACATTCCATTTTTATAGGTGAATTATACAATACCAACTAGGTAATATTACCATATAGTGAGGAAAAGGTTTCCTCTGGATATTGACATTCAATTGTTGATGGATAAAGGAAGACTATAGAGATTCAGATTTCCCCATACACTGTGTTTTGTTTCTGTAAGGAATGTTCCTGAATATAAAAGTTGAATTTGATGTACAAATTAACCACGAATGGGGAAATTCATCAAAATTTAGTTCTAACCAAAACACATGAAAATGGAGGCTTTCTATTGACTTTGGTGCTAAATCACCTGGTCTGGGAATCATTACATATCGCATTTTAATCAGAATCCAGACATTTGTAGCTATACAAACATTGAAAATTTAAGTCTTACTTCTAGTATTTATTATGAATATTAAAATCATGTAACAAGGATGATATGGTTCCTATAGTTTTAGGTCGAGAGACTAAGACCATGATATCATGGAAAGAATGGGTAATATGAGGTATACTAAACCAAAGTTGTTCTAGATTACTTAGGATGTGAGGGAGGTTATTCTCAACCAATATAATGGGGGGGGGTTCTTGGATGAGGATATGTGACATGGGACAAGTATGCAAGGGATGACATCAAACCATGGTCTGGTAGTTTCTCTTAGCATGATGTCATCTTGGGTTTTAGAGGTAAAAGAGGCTTCTCTTGAAAGTGATTGTTATTTTAGTTGAAAACGCATTTTTGTGGGAGATTTATACAAATACAACCGTGGAATGTTACATCATTGTGAAAAAAATATCAACATATGGGTTACCAGCCCTTTTAGTGGGTGACGTATGAAAATCCAACTAGGATGTGTTACTATTGATCTAGATAAAAGTTCTATTAGGTGTCAGAATTTCTATTTTTGGTATTTTTAGAAATATTATGAAGATCTGAAATTATCCAAAATTAAGAGTATGGTCTGTGTAAGGAATATTTCCGTGTAAACATAGAATCATTTGGATGAAAATATACCATTCTATAGATCTAAATCACATGTATGATGGGACATTTCTTTTTGCATGATGTACCCCTAAATGAGGGAACCCAAATTAAGATCCCCTATATAGATCATTCATTAAATGTAAAAGAGGCACAATATTTCTTTTCCCTATGGATAGGATTTTGATATGATCTCTATGATTCACTTAATATATCATTATAATTGGAATCAAGCCACATTTTGTTGTTGAGTAACCATGATGTTTGAAGTCATCCCGAAATGACATTTGTGATGTAGTTTAATGTTATGCGGTATAGACAAAGGTGTCATGATGTAAAAAATTAATACATTTCCCTTATCGGTGTATATGACCCATGTGTCACAATGTATCTATTTTTAATGACAATTAATCCATATATTGTTCTTTAGTAAGATTCCCCATATTGATTAAATTCTTGTGTGCAGAATGGGATATTTTGTTATTATCTCATGAATATAGTGAGACCCAATATTGGATCCTTCAAAATCTATCCTAATAATTATATAGGATAGTGGGAGAAGTTATTATATTGTGAATATACTATGAAATATTAATAGAGATTCACTACGTATATCACAGATATAAGAATAAATTCATATATAGTTATAAAGTAACCATATAGTTTAAAGACATGTGAAAAAAATATGGTGTGCCTTTTAAGGTCCCGTGACAATGACCATATTAGCCTAAATGTGAATTGATATTTCTTGACAATGTTGGTAATACTTTTCTTAAACTAATAAACCTGAATAAGAAATGTTCTGTTTTAGAAAAAAAAGAATAGAAATGGTCTCATTGACTAATAGTTGAGATAAAAATTGAAGGATATGTGTATTTTGATTTTGATGTGGATAGACAATGATGTATGATCCAAGATTATCTATGTATCTCATTAGTGTGATAAAGAAGTTTTATGTAGTTATTATGACTTTATGTGTATGTAGTTCACAAACATAGGGTGTGCACATTTTTTATATTTGTGGATGGTCCTAGTTTTGGATATCCTACCATCACTGCATACCCTATTATGGTAAGAATCATGCCACATATAGATTATGAATAGGTGTTTTAGGATACTAGTACATAATATCTTTAAATTCTCACAAATGGAATAATATGCTATATGGTTTTACATCATGAAACAAGGATGTGAATCTTGTGGTTTTATGTTATGCAGTAATGATTTTATCATCCAGTTTAACATCTAGTGACTAGGATGTTAGGCTATATTGTTTAAAGAATAACACCCCAAAATATGATGCCTTTAAATTTTGGGTCATATAACAAGAACCATATAGTGTGCCTTTTGAGGTCTTTCATGCATTACTCTGATTCTATGCAGTTTAATATCACATAGAAAGTATTCTAGTGTCATGAATTCTGTAATCTTTTGTTGTGGACAAAAGATATTGAATCTTAAGGTCATTCAAAAGAACCAACTACATAGTGTATCATCTTTCCACAAAGTAATATCAGATTTTTGTCCCAAAATATTTTTTTTGAGAAAACTCTCATTACTAAGGGCCATAATGTGCTCTCCATTAACCACGAACAAAGAATAAGATCCACTAGAGAGGACCATATGCATGAAATAAGGTCCATCTCACATTTTATCATTTTTTGTGGATTCATCCCTTGTATCATCAGAGTCCTAATGTTGAGTACTAGTTCCCCTTAATGGAATGAATGTAGGCTGGACTGCTTGTTAAAATTTCATGCCATCCGAATTTTTTGGACCTCCATGTGATTCAAGGTATGTAATAGTTTCTCATCCCGTATCTCCAACTCATCTATCCATTCCTATGATTTGTCACCTTTGGATAGCTTATCATATATGTAAACATATAGAGAAGAAAACTTCACCTCAATGGTATAGACTACTTTTGTTCAGTGTATGAGTTAATACAGGGTCATCTATGTGGTGGAAAAATTGGTAGTTCATTATGCCAATAATGGATGCATGAACATTTGAGGAAATTAAATTTTATCTATATCCACCATACTATATATTATGGATGATAATCTCTTATTTATGGCTTCTATCTATCCATTGGATACTCCATGATTGTGGGATGAGTGGTGGTATTTTATATTTTATTCCTAATACAACTTCCCTATCTTAGTATAATAGAAATCAATGTCTTTGTACATCAGTATAGTATGACAGAAATAAAATATAGTATTGATGTTGGTTTCCATGATGATGATGAAGCTTTTGGACCCAACATCATTGAGGAACACTACTTCAACCCATTTGGAAAAAAAGTTAGTACAATTTAGGATGTATTTGAATTTTTTGGCCATAGCTGGAGGATATGACACTAAAACATCATTTCCCCATATGGAATATGTATGGGTGTATTTGGTTTTATATAGTAACTCTAGTCTTTTATGGATGAAGTTGGATTGAACAATGAATGAAGGCACATTTCTTGGTCAATTTTGAGTAATATTGTGTCATTGGAGGCCAGAAGTATTCATGCTTTCAGATTTCATTGTAGAGCCAATACCCAGATTGGTGGGAACCATGTGATCCCATGTTTAGTTCATTTTGGACTTCATTGGTCGATTCTTTGTCAATTCATTTTAGAAAGACTCCATCGAAGCATTATTTGTAATCGAAATTTTTTTATTTGGGCCGTCATAAAGAGTAATTTTGGTATCACTCATTAGTACTACCCTTTAGTAGATATATCTGATGAGAACATAGTATTTTGAAGGTATTAAATAATGGGTATCATCAAACTAGTAATGGGACCATCTATATGGGACTAACCTTATTGATATAATCTATCATGACATGAGCCAAAGGAAATACCATTCAATGATGTGCGATGTTGATGACTATTTCATCCTAATTTGTATTAACATGGGTCATGGTGGAATTCCCCAATGCATCATCATGAGTATTCTGTGATCTTGTGACATTAGCAATATTGGATCCATGGGATATTCATCTATTAAACATTTTATATAGTCCTACAGGGAAATCATCTATTCTCTTCTATGGGAATAATCCACATGGATCTATTTTATTACCAACTCTAAATCGCCATTCAACATTATGTTTACCCATGGTTATTGATGTTTTAATTATATTCCTACAATGTGGGCTTGATATTTCCCCTCATTGTTTGTAAAAACCTAGGACAACTGGAATAAGTAAGTAAAGACCGCCTTTTATGGAGTGATAAACACAACTCCCAATATGACTTTGTTATGATTGAGTTATTCTATTCTCTTACCTATTGAACAATTGGATGAACCATTAGAATAAATTTCCCCTATCTGAGATCCTTCTTGGATAGAAATTAATTCTTCATCTAGAAATTATGTATCTACTGAAGTTGTTTTTTATGATGGGTGTCCTGTGATAAAATCCTCGAAGGCCTATTAATTCACCGCATTTTAAATAACGAAATGTATGTCGAACTACTACAGAATAACCACCCATTGTGGAAAACTACCTATCATAATGAAAGAATGTGGGTATATTAGAGAGAGTTATTATAAGAGACTAAATGGGCATCACAATATTAATATTAGTGCCTCATTTAATTCACTATGATGATTTACGTGAGGATGGTCTTCTAGATATCTTAATAAATAGTCTCTTTGTCGAACTAGGTTAGACTAAGATAATAAAGGATTTATTCATTGTATTTGTCACTATTTTGTATGAGGAAATTTCATAGTGTTCACTCAAGCGATGTTTCATACAAAAATATATTATTCCTTTAAACTGCTATCCTTATAACTAGTGGAATCAAAATATTTTATTTATACTCTCATATGCTACCTGGTAATCAATGGTCCTCTCATATGTGACCTCGTTCTTATTCTACATGGTGAAGGGTAAACACTTTCCAATTTGATTATCTATAATTTTCTATATGTCGAAAAGATGTCCCTATAAACCCATAAAATATTTTAAGTCCCATGGTGGTGACATAAAAATGGAAATCTTTTCCTTCTAGGGGTAAAATTTGATTCCATGATCGAGTTTGATGAGGCTAAGACATTATCTATAGGATAACCTGAAAGCATATTTTACAGGGTTCATCATCATGTTCTAATGATAGAGTTTGTTGAAAAAATTATTGTTATTATCTAGTTGGTTGGAAAAAGTTTGATACTTAACAAGTAGATCATCAATGTAGCCTTCTAAAATATACCCAGCTAATGATTTCAATATACGATTCATGGAATATTAGAATGTGGGGCTGGAATTCGTTAATAAAAAGGGAATTACTTGACATAATAATACTCCCTCTGGAGGAATTTAAGGAAGTGTATTATTCATATTCAAGGTCCATCTGAATTTGGTTGTACACTGAATAACAATCCATGGGTCAAATAGAATGATTACCAGATATTCCATCAAATAGTATCTCTATTATCGAAACTGGGAAGTCACATTTTTTATAATTTTAGTTAAGATATATGAAGTTGATATGGAAAATTATTTTCTTATTATTCTCCTCCATTGTGATGATTTTGGTCATAGATATTGGATACTCAACTTCTAGGATTAATTCATCCTTGATAATCTTTTCAACATCAGCTTAAATTTTGGTGGCATAATTCAAGTGTGTCCTTACAGATGCCTACTTATATCCCAATAGTTTTTAGGTAATCCAAAGTGGTGAGTGGATACCATAGTATCGTGTCCTAGAACCGATGTGCAATTCCTAGAAAACATGTACCAATTTTTCTTGAGGAAAAATTTGTATTCCCCCTGTTAATCTCAACACGAAGTTTCACAGATCAAAATGGTTTCCAGATTTTATATTTTACCCAAATTTATTTATCTGATTTAATCAATTGTGGAAGATACACCTTCCTCAAATTATAAAGGGGAATCCATGTGGTCTTCCACCTCGTCTTCTTCCTCATTATTTTCATCTTACACCTCTATCATTTTGTCATGGGATGTAGGTTTCAATAAAACTTTCTTGGAGTTATGATCGGAGTGAATATTTATAGATTCTGAAGCCAAAGAAACATATTTCAACCATACTGATGATAGAAGGCCTTTCTGAAGCTCCAAAAATGATACATGTTATAATTTATGAGGATCATAATTTTCTATTAATTATTTCAAAAAATATTTTTTCCCAATTAATGAGTAAGTGATTTTTGGACTCATAAAGGATGGAATGAGGGAATTCTCACATGGGATTTTTTCACTACCAAGAGAGTTGATGACTTCTCCAAAATTGTTGGTACTAATTTTCATGACTGATAACATGGAAGTCACGGAATCTATGCTTCAATTTTATCCCATTTATTGGATATGATTTATTGGATGCAAATTATCTATACTGAGATGCATGAATTGATTATTCATGCGACATTTCTAGATGATATGGGGCCACGAATCGAACAACATTATTGTTCATGGGTTTGTTTCCTTTTATCTAGTTTAACATTGTATCTTTATTTTGAGTTTTGTATGATTTGAAATGGGATTTATACCATACAATGTAATAATTTTCTTGTTAATGAAATATTTGAGGCATTGGTGATATGATGAGGGGATTTATGCATTTTGGGGAAACTACATTCTTCCCCAAAAAAATTAATTTTTATATCCTACCGAACAACCATAAATTATGAGTTTGAGACAAGGACATTAATCCAATTCTTGGTCAGGATTTGGATGATAAGTATTTGTAAGTCTTGTCATAAACCAATAATATTAGAGCCAAGGGGGAAAACTGGGACCTGGTGTAACCAAGTTGAAATGTATTCAGACCAGAATACGGTTGAATCCGGAGACATTGTAAATAAAATCACATCGTTCATTGATACCATTTCTCCTTATAAACACACACAAGGGTACCATGAGACCTTGTATAATGATATTTTAATTATGATCTTCAATGTATATATATGGGTTACATTCTACATGATCGATCAATGTATAATATAACTCAGTAACAAAAAATTATAGTTCAAACTCTTGGGGACTTAGAAATGACTCCACTGCTACTTCCCTAAGGTCTATTGATAAAATAAGGGAATTCAGGGTCAAAAAATTATCCAAAACCAAAGATAATTAATTCAATATGTCATACCTCTTGTCTAAATTCATGTTCCTCCTAGTGTTTTTATTCCTTTTCTAAGAACTATATGAGTTGAACTACTAATCATAGATAAATCTACTTTTGGAATAAGAGTTTGAGGGACTTATTACCTTTGAGGTTTTGTTAACTATCTATACCTACACATCTAGATTGTTTGGAAATGAATTCCAATATAGTCACTATTATAAGATTACTGGCCTAGGGTGACCCCTAGCATGTGTGGTGGATCTATCTTTCTCCTACTAAGATCCCTGAAGGGATCATCAATGAGTTTCTCTAATGTAGATGGTTAAAGAAAGGATGTGGTTAGAGTATTGATTTCTTGAAATACAAGGTATTCATATATATCTGTAGCTTTGGATGCCTCTACACCTAATTCCCCAATCTAATTTAGAGAACTTGGGTTCATAGTCACACTGATTATTCAAAAATGTATCCATTATGTGAATAAAATTAATTGAGATTAAGGTCAAATCTTCATCTAATGAGGTATCTATAAAGTGAGTCAACTCTTTATGTACTATTTTTTGGTTAATCTCCCATGATTCTATAACTAGATTAACGATATCCAATATTGAAGATGAAAACTTCTTCCTTATTTGAGTTTCATATTCTTGTGTTTTCTTTCGGCTCTTCCTGTCACATTGTCTCTTATAGGACTATATTTCAAGGGATTGTGGTGTCGATGGATTCAGACGTGTCATTGAAGAAGTGTATGGGGCATAGTTAAGTGTGTCAAATATGCATATAAGGTATCATTAATTTTTTATCATCTTTTTTAAAATCGAATCACTGAACATTTGTGTACCCATAATATTCTCTTCATTTCATTCGTTCTACACCTCTCTATTGGTGGTATAAACACATGAGACCTTCTTGGGTAGTTATTCCTACTTCAATTTCTCGTAGTCCCCCATTTTATGTAGGATTCAATTAAAAACACTCAAGGATACGGTGACCAATGTTTTTGTGGAAGGGAAAACATTATAAGAGATCATTCACACTATAATTGTAATGATTATTTTGATTCAAAAACATTATCATGTTATTATACAATGTAAAGATTATGTATCTAGGGACATGATCATTTAAAAAAGAACAAAAAAATTTCCATCCCCAAAAATTTTCCCCCCTTTTCTTCCTTTTCTCATCCTGATGAAGAACATGTTACTGATTATTCTAAGGATGGGGGAGTGAATGATATGGAATCTGAATTGACGATAGAGTGGATTCATGGGTCAGTTTATGTGTAACTTTTAACGCATCTTATTTATATGTTATATTTCCTAGTACTGATAGAAATAATTAGGAATTATTTCGGGTTCATGTGATTGAGTCTTAAATTCGATGATAAATAGTAGAAATATCCAAAAACCCTCTTGTATACATCATAATAATGAGTTATATTCCCAACTCATCATGAATATTCTCTCTTCGGATGGATAGATAATTGTCTTGAGTAAGATGCTGGATTAGAAAGTATGTCAATCCCATTCAATGATTAATAAAATCTACAAACATCTTATTATACCTCTGTTTTTTGTTTCAGAGGTCCTGAAATATTTTATTTTACAATGTTGAGTAGAATTGGATGATAATGTTCTGATGAAGATATTTCCATCTTTTAATTGATTATTTTAGAAAACTAGTGTACCATATAATGTATGGACACTACTTTGTTTTCATGAAGAACATAAGTTTTAATACTTCATGATTTGTATGGATCCCCATCATGGGATCATAATGGGACATGAAATGTGTGAATAGTTTCTCTGCATCCCCTAATCAATTTAAAAATAAAAATACATTGTTTCTAAAATTCAGCAGGGGAAGGGTTAGATCAACCAATTTGGGTAAATGCCTCTTTCTTAATTTTACCAATTCTCTCTGCTACTTCATGACTTTTAATAAAATATTTACTATCTCCATATTATTCAAAAGACGTTGAGTAATTTTTTGATGAGTGGTATCTTGATCATGGGAAACAACATGTAGGGTGAAATGGGGATTTCCTGCCAGTATACATCCTCGGTTACCTATAGGGATAAATATGTAATGTTGCACCTGGCCCTATTCTAATTGTGTATCCAATGTATGGAACAGAAGATGTGGTTCTTTTTAGTAAAAATCTACTGGTCTTTTGTACCCCCATTTGGTTGTCGTTATAGAACCATTTTCAATACTTTAATGAACCCTTTTTTTATTTATGTTGGTTTGGAGTGAGAGCTGAGGCTCCAATTTTAGAACATATCTGGAAATAATTTGTTTTTGGAATATTTCTTAATTAATTATTGTCAATTATTTAGTCTCTTTCTATTAATGATAAATTCTTTCCTTGAGTGTATTGGGTTCATACACTATGGGTAGTGGGTGAGGTGCAATCTTACATTTATCCTTTTCTTTAGTGGATGTTCATAAATGTGGAAGTAATGGAGTTGTGGTTTGAATGGAAAAATTCAAATAAAGTTTCTGGTTTGAAGTATGTAGACTTCATTAAATAATTTCTGTGTGAGATGTATTGTGTACTGAGATATTCACATTTGGATCCCTTGTAGTTTCCTTATGTTATGTTGGGTATTTAGGTGTGTTGTTGATAACATTCACCAATTCATACCACATTAAGGGAATTTCATTTGTCTCTTACCGAGACCTCAATTGATCGTGCCCCCATGGAGTATTTTACTCTCATCCACTGGTTCTTTTTGTACTATTTTGTGGATGGTAATTGGAATGGAACTACTCTAAATCCTGGTAGTGTGTGATTATAGTTGGGATTGAGAATTATGGAATGAGAAAAAAGGGAGGACTCGTTTTGATGGTGTTCCCCCTAATCATTTGAATGATGACTTGTGATTAATAGGGGTGATATTGATAATATTTTCCAAATTTTTTTATGGATTTTAATTATTTTAACCTTCCCAAATTATTAATTTGAGATTATATGGATCACTTTTGGAATTATAATATGTTTTTGGAAAAATTGTGAAATGTTCTTAATTATGGATTTTTGAATAACATTTATTTCAAGGGTATATTAGTCTGTTATTGAAAAATATAATTCCAAATTGGGTGATTATTTTTTTTAGAATACTTATTTTATTTCCTTAAACATAGGCTTTTGGACCTCGGGACGAATCAATTATCTACAAGGCTTAAAAATCAATTAAGTTAAAGACATTTCCTGGAAGACTGCGTGGATCCCACCACTATAATGGAGGTCCATGTCATCATACCCAAATTCAATTGATTTTTTTATACCTTCAATAGAAAAAGGATAAATTTTATCATTTCTAAATTAAATTACATATAGTTTCGATTCCATTAAAGGAGCCATTGAATGACATATTTTTAAAGAATGCTGACTGGAATCTTCATCCAGAAAAATAAAATGTTAATTAAAAAAAATATAAATCATATGTCCATTTTCCAAATGATTTAAAATTTGGAAGGATACAATACCACAAATTTATGGACAAATTTCATTAAGGGTTCTATTCATGAGCAGGATAATTAATGGGTAAAAATTGTGTCAACATTCGAAGGATAGAAATATTCCTATTAAAAGAGAGGAGATATTACCTCTCAAAACATTCAGATCTATCACATTTCATATGTGACACATAAAAGAGGAGGCCAAGGGCCAATTAGGATTTATATTTAATTATTTCGTTTTTATTTTTTTTTCATTTACATGTAACAAATTCATCTTTTTTATTAAAGTGTTTCCCATTTCTTCTTCCATATTTATTTCTCTTCAAACTCTAATTATCATTCTCTATCTAACATCATTAAATCATGGTCTCTATGGACATCAACATGGAAAGTGTCAAACATGAGGATCGATCCTAGAGAAGGTATTATGGAGTTCTTCATTATTGGGCTTCAAATTGAAGATGTTTTAAATCTATTTGTGGTGGAGGCGGGCATATTAAATAGGTGAGATGGTCATCCACCACAACACTATTTACAAATCCATTTCTTTTCCTTGATTAATAAATTTTCCCTCCCTTATATTATGAAATCCCTTCATACAGTGGAGTTGGGGTTTCTATAAGGGATGAAACAGCTTACAGTGGAGCTAGGTCTTTTAGTAATAACATTCTCGGTTGAGGTGTTACCCTATTTGACTATAAGAGGATATGTGGTTTGGTGTGCGAGATTCATGCTAAAATAACACTCTCAATAAATCTAGGGAAATTAATTCATTAATGAGTTTTGATTAATGAATGAACAAATATAATTTATACAAAAAATAAAATGATGAATGAACCTTTGTTTTCCTACCCTAACACCAAGATCTTTCTTCTATAATTTCATTTTATTTTCTTCTATACTAAAATACTGAATTTCAATATTTTTATTGGCCATTTCTAAAAAAACCAAATCTATTGTTTTAAATAAATATTAAAAACTCCAAAAAAAATTAGAACATGTTAATTAGAATAAGTTATTTAACCGACTGCAACAGTTTTAATGTGAGATGACCCAAGTTTGCCTCTGTGCTATATTAGGAAAATAATTTACTTTTTCCATGCCCTATGATAGGCATGCGACAATACTAGTATAGTTCTTGGAATACTAAGTAGGTTTCTTCAATCACTTTTTCAAATTTATATTTTTCGTTTTATGTTTAAAAAATATTTTAAAAAATATTTTCTCCATGATGTATTCAAATTCATATTATTATTCAGGGAAATATTACTCATAGTTGCAATAAAAAGAACCAAAATTTGATTTTAGAGATCTAAATGAATGAGTGGATAGGATGAGAAATACTCTATATGATTTGTGGAGTTAAATGGAAAGAGAATTTGACTATGTTCACGAAATAATAGAGAAACCTGACCCAAAACCACATAATGATCCTGAGATAGTGGTGAAAGAAATTTCACTACTCATTATTAAAGAACAAGAAGAGTTTAGTGTGAAGGTATATAAAGATTCATTTGTCATCACTCAACCAATTCTACCTGATATAGAAGAAAAGGAGGACTAATTTTGTGAAAAGGCACACTTGGGAGATCGAAAATAATTGGATGAATCCTATAATGAATGTGAGGAACTACTTGATCTCACCATGCCTTGAAATGAAAAAGATCCAAAACCACTGAAACAAGACACCACCCAAGTGGTGTAATTTGAAGTCACGATGGATGAGACCGACTACCTACCTACATCTAGTGATAATCAAGCCCAAGAGGCACTCCCTGCTGAAGAAAACAGTCAAGCCAAACCACCTCATAGAGATGATACATTCTTGATCACTAACTCATTTTATTTTATTGAAACTAATTTGATTAAAACTCCCAATTTTTTTGAATTTTCAGAATTGGCTGACTCTTATTATTCCTGAAAGGATGATGATGAAAAAGAATTTTCACCTATTGAGGGTTTCTTGAATTTCCCAAAAGAAATTGAATATTTGGTATAGGTAGTACAATAAGAGAAAGAGAATGTTTCACAAGTAGAAACAAAGGAGGAGGAGGCTCCACACTTTATCCTACCACTACCATGAAAGTTGTACAAAACTGCGAAGGGGGTGGATCTGGTGTACTCGATACATGGAATCCACCTTGAAAAGAACAAATAACTACAATTTGGGAAAACCCACATGTGGTGGTTCCTGACAATGAAGCTTCATCCACCCTCTGATTTGGAATATTAGCTGGTACTACCCTATGGAGGCAGTAAAAGTTCATAGCCCACTTTGTGGATCACTACTATATTTATATTTAATTGTTTTTTATATTTCAAATTCTTTTTTAGATTAGTCCAACATATATCCCACTCCTCCTTATCGTTTTGTGCATTAATGACATGATCCTTATTCTTATGTGAGTAATTCTCTTTTGCAGGTTCATAAATGGGAAAAGGAAGCAATAAATAGTGAAATATTGTTACTAAGTTTCCTATAAAATTGAGGTAACATTTAATTTTTAGCTTTTAAACTCCTTAATTTTTTTTTTCAAATCATGATTTGAGCATTAAAGATAAAATTGCATGCCCAAACTTGAATTGTTCTCAACTTGAAATATCTAGGAGACATGAGTGTCTTATGAATCCTAGGAAGACATTTTTTAGATTTCAAAGTTAAGAATATTGAATGAGTGAAGTGGAAAATTTAATGTTCAAAGTGAAGCATGGATATTGAAATCATGACTCGTGATTTGAGGGAATTTATTGACTAATGTTAATGAAATTTTAATATCATTTTTCATTCTTTGAATTTATGAAATCCATGTGAATTGATTATTAATTATTGATCATGCCTTGAGTGACTGTCCAAATATCATATATATCATTCTTGTGTGTATTTCAAGACAATGTATTTCCTATTTCATCTTGATCATATTTCTTGAGAGATCTAGGGACATTTCACCTATTGGAACTTGCATTGGAACTAGTCAAAGCTATGAATGTGAAGAAACATATTTAAAATGATTGAGGCCAATTCTGAAAATACATTATCCATAAATACCACGAATACATTAATACTTCTTTTAGCTCATAGAGACCATGAATGAACTTTTTGTGATGACCCACATCTCAATCCATTTTTATCAATTCCTACCATACTCTTTGTATTTTATGATATTTTAAAAATGATGTTTTGTGTGAAGGGAATCATGGTGGAAGGAATGTTATATATTTTGAGAAAAATGTGTGGAGGTGTTATTGTGGCAATTTTAAAAGGATGTCAAATCATTCATTGTAATTCATTGTTTTCTCCTCTTGAAGAAAAATAAAAATTTGGCCAAAAGAACCCAGAAAAATAAGATAAAATGGTTTGTGATTTGGGAGAACCAAAAATCACCATTTTCCATACTGATGATATTCTAATATTAAGTTGTTAGGCTATGGATTTGAGGTTTTATCTAATCATAACTTTCAAACAATGAAAAAAATTAAAAAATTGTTTAAAAAATCATGATGTTGCATAAATCATTCATTATGAATTACATTGATCATGACCATACATTTAGTTTTGGGGGAAGTGAGTGTTTCTACATTGAAGGACAGAAATTGATTACAATTTTGGATATAATGCAATATACATAATAGATAAACCTCCTCCAAGAGGCTTTATTTTTATAGAATCAAATCCTCTCAACCTTAATCCTCAGAGTCACTTGAAGCACTATAGAAATGTTCTCAGGATTTTAAGTATCTTTTGACTTTACAAAGTGGATAATTTAGTTCTTTTACAAGATCATGGATAACGATCATGTTCCAATGATATGAGATTAAGACCATTTTAATTTTTTCATGAGATATGAGATAAAAGATTCAAAATTGAGGTACATAATGACATGGAAGGTTTAATAATAATCAATTATGGAGCATGAATGAATGAAAAGAGAAGTTTCATCATTATTTAAAATTGAAAAGTAAAATGAATGATTTTATTATTTCAATGAAAATCGGAAATTAAATTTATATTTTATGTGGATTTATTAATTTTATATTTGACATTTAAAATTTTTATATTTTATTTCTATTGAATTTGAATATTTCTAACATCGGTTTCCTCTGAATTCCTTGTTGATAATTTATGCTTGTGGACAAGGACAATTTTAGTGTGGGTGAATTGATTGAGATAATATTTTCCACATTTTTTATATGAATTTTTATTATTTTATCCTTCCCAAATAATTAAATCGAGCTTATATAGATTAATTTTGGATTTATGATATGTTTTGAGAAAAATGATGAAAAGTTCATAATTATGGATTTTGGAATGATATTTACGTAAATGGAATATTAGTCATATATTGAAAAATATAATTACAAAATGAGGGATTATTTTTTTTAGAATCCTTATTTTATTTTCATTAGCATTGTCTTCTTGAATAGGGGCTGATCCAATCTTCTAGGGGTCTTAATAAATAAATTAATTTAAAGACTTTTTTTGAGTAGATTGTGTGGAACCCTCCATTGTAAGAAGATTCCATCATGGCCGACCCACCTTAAATTGAGTTCATTACACCTGTAATAGAACAATGACAAATAGGTTCCTTTCTCCATTAAATTACATGTAGATTTTAATCCCTTTATGTGGCCACTGAATGACATATCATTGAAGAAATATTTATTTAACCCTCATCCTCAAAAATCTATAATAAATTATAAAATCATAACTCATACATCATATGGACAAATTATTTTTAATTTTGATGGTGAACATAAAACACATTTATCAAAAACATCATGAAGGGGTCATCACGTGAATCGTCCAATTAATGGGTAAAAATGTGTGTACATATGGAAGATATAAATATTCATGTAAAAGGAGAGGAGATCCTACCTCTCAAATCATTCCAATCCATCCCTTTCCATCTGGGACACTGAGTAGTGGAGGGAAATGTCCATTTAGGGTTTATAATCATTTATTTCCTTTTTATTTTAGTTTTCTTTTATGTGTAGAAAATTCAACATTTTTATTAAAGTCTTTCCCATTTCTTCTTCCATATTTTTTTCTCTTCCAAATCTAATTCTATTTCTCTCTCTATCGTCATTCCATCATGATCTCTATTAACATCACCATGTAAATTTAATAACTAAAGGTTTGGACCTGGGTGAGGTTTCACAGTGTTCTTTATTGATGGGCATGAAATTGATTTTTTTTTAAATCTATTTTTGGTGGAGGCCAAAATATTACACGGGAGTAGTTGTCATGCATCATAGTAGTATTTCCAAATCCTTTTTACAAGATTAATCCACTTACCCTACATTTTAATAGGAAAATCCTTTTTAAAATTGAGTTGGGGTAACCATAATGGTTGAAATGGAATACGGTGAAGCCATGTCTTGTAGAAATTTCATGTTCAGTTGAGGTGCTACCCTATTGGACTATTGGAGGAGGTGTGGTTTGATGTGCCAGACACATGCTAAAATAACACACTCAATAAATAAAGGCAATGTAATTCATTAATGAGGTTTCACTATATTAATTATCAACTAAAAATAAAAAAAATAAAATGATGAATAACCCCATGTTATCCTACCCTAGGACCATAACCTTTTTCCCAAATTTCATTCAGTTTGCATCTATATTTAAATTCATCATGTCATTAATTTAATTTCACATTTTCCAAAAAAACAAAGCAATTGTTTTCAATAAATATAATAAAACAAAAATAATTATAATAGGTAAATTACAATAAGTAATTTAACCAACTACAATGCTCCTCAAGTGATATGACCCTGGTCAGCCTCTGTGATGCATTAGGAAAATACTTTTTCTTTTAACATGCCATATGATAGGTGTACATCAAGAGGGATGTTGAGTTAGAAAATCCACTAACCATGTGGGATGGGGCTATTCCTGCTTCATTTCCATGATATTTCATGTCAATTTAGTTGACCACAATGTCTGTGATAAAACATCAACCATCCTTGTGGGCTCGGGTTGCTCTTGGAATATTGGGGATGCTTCTGCCATGAAGTCATTATTTTTATATGATTTTGTGTTCGAATATTAGCTGGGTTCATCATATGGTTTAAACCAGAACCATCTGATTATGAGTAGTTTATCACTATTTATGACATTTTCACTATCTGGATAATGAATTTACATATGTGGGAGGCATAGTATATATTTTTAAATGACCGATATTAGATTCTTTCAATGTATTTCTCTCTTCTGGCCTGAAATCGTCGAGAGTCATCCGGGGCCTTCATTTATTTCATTTACCTTTTTTTTAATAGATTCTATTTTATGAATTTAGTTTAATTCTATATAATTTCATGATGTCACCGTTGGTGTACCTATATTATTATAGATCATAGAGAAAGGAAAATCATTATTATCACCCCAACCTATAACATTACCACTAGTTGGGGAATCTGTGATCAGAAGATGCAATTCTTTTAATTTGTTAAGACATGCATGGTGAATGATTTTTAACTATTTCCCCAAATTTAGATTTCATGTACCTAGGAAGGCCACCAAATCCATATGGTGGTGTATCCCATCTATTACCATGATGTGGTCATGATATTCTCTATAGGGGGACTATTTTTCTCTTAGGTGATGAAGAGTGTTCCATGTGTTTAGGTAGATATCATGAAGGCAATCATTCGAAAACACCTATGGAATTCTTTATTGGGGAGTGGATAAAGGTGAGAACATTACTGGTATGTCTTCTTTAGGAAATTTCCTCATCATGTTTAACATGCATTCTTCTTATTTTTTTCAGGGTATCCTAACCCTAGTCTGACCAATGTGGATGCCTCCATTTCTCTTTATTAAAAATAGATATATTTGTATTTAATTTTTTTTTTCATGTTGGAATGAATGAGATCCAATGAATGTTTATAGATTGATCACCTCTATGGGATTTCTTTTGTCTAATAAAGGATATCACTAGTCAATTAAAATACATTAGACATGAACGACCACATTTTTTCAAGATTCTCCTGATATGAGGTATTTATAATTAGTAAATAAACAAGGGGAGGTACTTCTTGACAAATTGAAATATTGTTATGATGAGGACTTCCATAATAGATTTACATCTAGCTTAGTGGAAAGTTCCTGTAGCGTATACCACAAAGAGGAACATTAGGCTGGGTGATATAAAGGGGGGTACCTTCATTATTCTTGATCATATAGATACATGTATGAAATTTGTGAATCTCATGATGATATGGACTCTCAAGATTGATGAAATTATGGACATGAATAAATCCATCATGGTAATGTTTCTGGGTAGGACCTCGAGAATAATTTCTACTACTCCTATAATTTGGTTATGAGATAGTAGTATAATTTGTTACGACAGAAGGGATTCTTATGGATTCAATAACTACATCATTATGTAGAGTGAGATCATAGTCATCTTCTCATTTTCCATCAATCTCTGAGGAGGTTTTTGGTATTCCTTATTCAATGTGATTGGGTTTGTTTCCCTGGGAAAGTAGTTTTCATTTACGGGCTTTTTTACAATGTCTAATGTCGATGTAAGAATTTATCAATAGGTTTCTAGGATTTTTGAATGTATTCGAGCCTTCCATGTAGTGGAAATTGGAATAGATGATTACCTCGTGTTAGAATGGGGGAATTAACCTGATCCGCTTGTCCTTATATCATGGGGGAATTTGTTCCATGACCTAACTAGATGGGATATGATGTGTGTGTGTCTTCATTTTGGTAACATGTTTATGTGTCACTTGATTTATCGGAAAATATTTTTTCATCTAACCCTCTACCACTACAACTAATAAAATTATATCATGAATGGTTTTTAGGAAGTGGGTAGGAATTTGAACCTGCCCTTTCCCCATTTTCAGGACATAATTTTTCGATTTATTTTATTAAACGAGGATATATTCCAATTTTGTGGATTGATCATGTGTGTGTCCGTGATCTTGTCCTCCATTTATTGTTGGTCGATGATAACAATACACAGGTGTGGTGGAAGAGATTTTGGTATTTCTTCTATTTGTCCCCCAAAGATGGTAGATGATTCTTTCTCATGCTCTTAGATGAGTATTATTGAATTCAAGAAAAATGCAGCCAGGTTTGTGGGCGTACTCAGAATTTTCTTCTGAATCACTCTCATGGGATTATTTGTAAACTTCTATATGATGATATTGAAACACATTTTTTATATGGGTCATTGTTTGTTCTGACTCATGTTTTTCTACCTATTATTATTGGAAGGATTTCTAAGTGTGGGAAGGTGTGTTCTAATATCTACGATTTGATGACATATTTTATTGGTAGTATTATCAATATAATTTTACATTATTTTATTGGTAGTATTGAAAAATACGGGTAGGTGTGTGTGGATACATTCAAATTGTAACCATATTTGACTAGAAGACATCATTATGTGGGATGGTGTTTTTCCCTAATCACAAATTGTAATAGAATTTTAATAATAGGATTCTTTGGATACTTCCTGATGATGATGTAGCTAGGATTGGTTGATTCGGGCATGTGTTTGTACCTGCTCGTAGTTTTTCATTGATTTTCATATGAAGAATATCTGGGTGTGGGTAGGTGTTCATGAATTTCTACATTTTAGTGTCATATTTTATTGTCTGGATTAGATGGATTCTTTCTGAAGAGTCTTCTAGGAGGCATGACAGATGTGGGTAGGTTTTTTTTCCAGGTCTTGTTTTACTGCAAATTTTGACGAACAATATTTCTTGGCGTTGACAGCTGTGAGTACCAATCCGTTATTTTCCTCTATATGTTTTTGGCATTATTCTATTGATGAGTAGAGATGATTCTATTGGAAGGATTGATTGGTGTAGTTAGGTGTTCGTTCAAGCTCATAGTCTGAAAAATAATCTTTGGCATTCTTATTTGGAGGGTACATATGTGTACCCTTATTCCAGGATAAATGGTTACTACCCTCGACAGTCCATATGAAAAACTTAGGTTTGGGTGACCTGAGCTAGACTACAACAAATAGTATCCCCAACATGATGTGGTTTCACTATCGCGTGTCATTGGTGGGGGAAAATACCAACAGGAGCCCATAGAAAGGATCCATGTTTCTTCTAGGAGAGTTCATTCTTGGACTCGTGATCTACATCCCTAATATAAAGAAGGATTTTATTGTTTTGTTTCATGGATAATATCCTAAAAACATTGGAAGTTGTTTTTGGTGTCATCTAATTCTGAAATATTAGTATTTTTAGTGGGTGAATAGTGGTGATTCATGAGTTATAGGGACTATCCAGATGAATCTATGGTAGACATGGTACTATTATTGTTTTACACTTTGACGAACACATTTGAGACATGTCCTTGATGATACATGGATGGAGACCGTGTCCTATACATAGAAAAGGATATATCATGAGTAGTAGCTGAGGCATACATATATGTGAACTAGTGTGACACCATTTTTATCGAAGGAAGTTATTTTCAAGGGTTTCTAAATTATATGTGACAAACAAAAACCATAAAACCCCATTAAATCATCATCTTAATAAAATAATGCATTCGTAATTGATTGTTTTTTTCGGGCATCATTCATTTTGAGAGAGAAAGGGGTCTAACAGTTAGGTGAAACCATCATCTCGGTTATAGATTCGTGTTGGTTTCATAATTTATTTTCTGATCAATAAATCAAGGCCCAAGTTATGACTGATTTTGGTTGTTTTCATGGTGTCCAATCATTCATGTCAGATTCACCATTTGTTTTATTACCAAATACCACATGGGGATGGAGTGGAATTTTTTACATTTTGGGGGATAACCTTCACATCTAACACCTATACCCATGTCTCGTCCAAGTCATTTCTAATGGGGGTTGTTCATGGAAAAGGAAACAAACAATAGCTCACATTTATATGATAACTCACAGAATTTATTTCCAAATGAAGGTGTTTATTAATGAATTTGATAAAAAAACATAAAAACTTGCATTGGTTGATAGACTAAGAGGTTAGTCTCATCACATCCTTTGGGGGGAATTTTCATCTACTCTAGGACTCTATTTAATATTTAATTTATGTTTACAAATATTTTATTGAACTACCAAGTATGAAATAGGCCAAATTTTTATTAAAAAGCATCCATTATCATGCAGGGAACATAGAATCAGTTGTATGTATCTTAGGTCCTTCATTGGCCAATATATTTGTATGCATATTGGTTTCTGAATAAATTAAATCATTTTATTAGAGGACTATTGATTATTCGGTTTCTCATTATTACACGATTGGTTTTAAGCCACAAAGTGGGGTGCTCTACAATTTTTCATCATCAAGGGATATTGAGTTGTTTTGATGTGGAGGTCAGGTCCATGAGATGAGCTTCAAATGTATCTTTTTCTGATTCTTTCATTGAGCAGTGCCACCTTAGTGTGTTGAAATTCACTGATGGTTCATTGTACACAAAAATAGTGATTTCCAAAACTAGTAAAAATTCATCACTTCTTCATAGATGACTGCTCCTTGATCGAAATGGGTGTATGGGATACCAGTCCCTCCTTCCTTGTATTCCTCCTCATAAATCATTTTCTAGTAACGTTATCCCTTTTTTATTAAAACATTAATCAAGAAACTTGTTGCTAGTGCCATATCTTTATGGAAGCTAGTTAATTATATCTCATTTTTAGGACATTCCATAGGGTCATGTCTGGGAAGAAACATTCAGTCAGGGGAGTAGTTACATGAGGAAACGATGGAATGCCTGGATGCTAAAAAATCTGAGCACCAATATTCATCCTCATTAGAGGGCTTGTCAAGGGAGAATAAACCTGAGGCTTCACATGTCGATTATGGGGTATCTCATGATAGAGTAATTTCTCATTGGTTTTCCTAATCATCCCATGATTATAATGGGTTGTTCCAAGAGTGTAATACCTAGAGGATATGGATAATACTGATCATAAATCATATAAAGGTGAATTAGATAGGCACATCCCTATGAGTCACCACCTAGAAGGTTTATCAGATTGGTGGATTAGAACAGTCCCTAAAGATGGATCTGATAGTGGTATGTCCCATGAAGGGAAGGTTTCACATAGTGAAGGCTGATCTGGACACCATTGATGGTAGAACAAGGAAGGTGGTTTCATATGAGGGGGTCACCAGGTTTTACTTTTAGCTAGGATTGAACATTAGAGAGGCTTCTTATGTACCCTTTATATAACACATGGTTCAAAACCCACGTAGTTCTAAGGGATGATTTGGAGCTTACACTTGACTAGACACCCATCTTAATAGGGGAAACATTATTTATATGAATATTGATTTTGTGGGGCCTATGAATACTTAACTACTCGGGTACCTCAAAGAGTATCAATGGGATAAATGAGGATCATGCACTGAGAGTGCCCATGTGGATTATGTCACCTTACCTCAGTATGGGAATTTTGATTCAAGATATGGCTAAGGATTATTCATTTGATATTCCAAAATGAATGTCATGGTCCAACTAGGATGTGATGGACCGGGTAAAAATCATGATTGATGACGGAGTTCTAGATGAGGAGTAATTGAATTGATTATATGGTATTGATGTTATGATAAAATTGATGGGCATGAACATTAGGGAGGGTTCTTACGTATCTCAGTGGGCTGGGAATCAAAATCCATTTTGTTTAGATGGGGTCATTGGTGCATACACATGGCTAGATTCCCATTAGAAAATGGGACATGTTGTTGAGGATTATGCTTAGTAAGACACTTATGTATACCAAAAGTATTTTTAGCATCTAGTTAGGGCATGATCCTTGTGAGATATAGTGGCTCGAGGGACTGATCTGGATGGTAATTGATGATGTTGGATACTCAGACCTAGGTGGTGCACCCCTATGTGGATGGAAATATAGATTACATGTTCTTGGGATTGAAACTAATGGAGGAGTCCTAGGTACCCTATATAGAATATAGATATCAAGACCCATGTAGTTCGCTGGTTTAGGTCTTACTCATGGTTAGAAGCCTGTAAATATTAAAGATGGAACATACTCTAGAATGGATGCATAAAATAAGGGTTCCATGGTCATAATTAACCTCTATGACCACATGATTCAAGATTTCTGTGAGAAACATGAGGAAGTAGTAGACTAGATGGTCATATCATTAAATACATATTATTGAGAGATGGAGGTGGGCATACAGGTGGTTAGTGGCCCATGGCGATAGAGATTGAAGATTATGCATGGTTAGAAACCAATGGAGACAAATCCAAAAGGGAGAGTGATAGGGTATGGAGAGTCCCATGTGCACATAATATCTCTGTTCAATATGTCTGAAAGAGTCAAGGAGAATAAATGGCACTACCTATTGTAGGAAAGGCTAAGGGGGTTACACTAGGCTAGATTCCCTTCCCATTAGGCATATTTCCCTCCATGAATGGAGGATCCAAATCTATGTGAGGACGATCTCACCCTTGTGGAGACTAGGGGGCATGGAAAATTCCCATGTTGGGTCCCCACATTTTCATTACATATGTTGAGGCTACAATTTGAATTTATATATTAATTGAAACGGTGCCTGGTAGTTTAACGTTCTATAGCTCACATGATGTTGACTCACTCTTCACCCCTTGGGCATACATTACTAATAAATTTTAACTCATGGTGAAGGGAAGGCATTTTAAATGACAGAATACAATGGGGTGGAGGATTGGTCACTTGAGGGGTCTATGTTACTATAGCTATGTGAAGAATCAATAGCTATTTACGTACCTATATGAAGAATCGTTAGGTAAAGAAACATAATAAAGAACACTACATGATATACCAAGAAATCAATTCATATAAGCCTATAAGGCTGCATTGAAGAGGGACTCACAAATTAGGGGGTCTCATTGGGAATTTCTTTGGGAATCTCTAGTGCTTCATGGAGGTCAAGGGATTCACAGTGGTAGGAGCACCACGAAGCTGGGTGACCCCACCTTGGCATGGATGCAAGAGTTGTAAATGGTTTCTTCATGATGTCTTAATGCTTCATAGATCATCAAGTACCCAATAGGTAATTTATAATTCATGAAGGTAATAGGACATCAGGAAGATAATTCCTACTATAGGCTAGGGTACATGAGATTAAGGGAAATTGGTTTTTTTGAGAGTCGATACCTTGTAGAATTTATATTTATCACATGTTTGGGGTGCTGCGGTGCATTGAAAAAATAGATATCATAATGTGAATGGTCATAGTGAAAATGATTATGATGGGGGTGAGATGACTATTTAAGGTAAAATGTGTCTCCAAATGCTCCTAGTTAGTCCATGAAGCAAAATTGTTCTCCGTGAATAGGTGCAAGGCTCTTCAGACTCATAGAGTTAACTGAAAACATCTATTTGGGGTGGTCACTGGGCTCATCCAACTCGTGGAGTTGACTATAAACATTACATTGTGGCAGCCATAGGGCTCATCAGAATCATGGTGATAATCAGAAACTCATCACATGTTCGTAGAGACCAGGGCTACGTGACAATGCTTTGCTAAGATGACCCATTTGTTGACATTTTTAGATATATGAGATAGGATTTCATTTCAACATGTCATAGACTACCTAAAAATATCTTGGGGGACATATTTCAGCACCAAAAAATTCCCCCATCAAAATGGGATCTAAGGGGAATGTGACGGTTGAATTATAAGCATAAGTCACTGAAAACTATTCGGTAATGAATCCTGCTCGTGATAAAGGAACCTGACGCGTTCTTGGAGAAAAAGACGCTGTGAGACTTGGGAGCTTAAAGGCACCACAAAGAATTATGGGACACTGTCAATAAATGGGGTGTATGGGTCCCATTCCTTGTATTAGATTATTTCTGAATGGATTTCACTTGAACACCCTTTATGTGAAGAGATATACCCTGCAAACTTGTCCCCATAAACCAGGTTCATTAGACGATTTCTCCGAAAATGCTTCTTAGTAAACTGAGCCTTTGCAGTCCTCTATAGCTTCACGATACATGAGTAGTTAACTACGACTCTGAAATATGATTCATTTTTATCATTATTCATGAAAAAAACCTTCATAAAAGATTCAATAAAGTTGATGAAGTCTCAGATATGATGACCACATAAGATGTCACTGAGGAGGACCTTACAGATACTTCCTGAAGACAAGATATTTTAACCATATTATAATTGGGGAGTACGTTTGAAGACACTTTCTTCACAAGTCAATGACAGAGATGCTGACAGAAGTGCAGAAGGAATATCCCCTTTTTAAGAGCCTTCCTTTGTAATTAATTATTCTGAAGGAGAGACCTCTTCATCCTTGATGAAAGCAGGGATGAACTAGTTTACTGGTTTAGAGGAACACTGGGTTTGTACCAATAGTTTAGGGCTACTGACTGACACAATAAGAGGAATCATTCACTTTTCATTATATAATTCTAGAAAAACCATCTCACTAATATCGATAAGAAATACTATTATCCAAATACATCTCATACACAACATCATACAATATTCACAGTGGGGTGAAGGGACCCAAATAAATGATGGACTAATGATTATGGACTACTCTAGCGCGAAAATTTCATTGAGGAATGGTCCTAGACCAATGGGTATGCGCATCCTATGCATAATTTTGTGTGGGGATGAGGTGAGTATACATGTGTGATGTGGCATGGGATTCCAAATTTAACTTTTATAAAAAAAATGTAAATTATGCATGAGCTACTTGGTAGATGATCATAGAGGACTAACACTTTCCATTTGTATCATGGGGAGGTCGACAACAGCCTCTGGGACCTCCACCATAGTTCTAGGATTCCCATTTTGGGGGGGGATTCAAAATAAATCCTTCTTATGGAGAATACATGAGAGTATCCATATAAAATTCCATGTTTGGAGAAGATTTTACTAGACCAGGTGTTGGGTGAATACCAGGATAAGAAAATGAAAAGGGAATTCCACTTCAAAACAATAGTTTGGCCATTTCCAAAACATTCCCCAAAAGAGGAATGTTGTGGGAGTTGAAGCATCCATTATAAATCCCAATAGACCCATTACCTATCCAAGAGGGATTAACTAGGGAATTTAAGGTTCTTACTAGTGAATATTAGAGAATAGAAAATGGATTCCATGGGGTACAACGTCAAAAGTGACCATCAACCGGTTGTTAGGTTGTATGTGTTTATATCTTCACTCATTTTTTGGTGGATGATGTCAGTAAAAGATGTAATACGGGTGTGTGGTCGAGTATGAACATCATGGAGGAAACACTTGGGAAGGGACAATGAATCCACCTTGGATTTTTGTGCTAGAAAATATTTACAAGGTGTTGTGTCATATTAGTGAGGTAATAAAGCCACTACACATATGCCAACCACATTACTTCTGGTATGGTTCAGTTGTAGTGAACATGGGTTGATATGAATACCTGAGCCCCATTTCCCCTCATGAGATGAACTATTGACCAACCATTTTGAATGATTAGGAATCTTCTCATTCAAAATGGACTTGAAAATGGTTATAAACAAGATCATGAGGGAAGGCCAATTAAAATTTATTGAATTTCCCTTTACAAAATGATTCTTCACTAATGAAGGAAGTGGTATTGAAGAGAATCTATCATATCACTTGGCCTCTGAAGGTGGAGACTATAGTGTGGGTGTATTATGAGCCAATTTGATAAGCATACTCCCTGTAGTGGTTCCTAAGGTAGTATAGATGTTTACAACAATTTATCCTAAAGGTGTACCTAGGGGTACATCATGAAGATCACCCATGCATGATGAAGTATCTTTGAATCTTTTTAAATAGAGAAGATGGGAAGATGCAGAATGAGTGATCTCCACCCACTGTCACCTATGGACTAGTCAAGAAGTGTTAAACGACATGGGAGGAAGATTAGATAATAGAAACATTTTAATAATTGATCATCTAAGAAAATAATCTATTGGCCTATATATCACTTGTTCTAGGATGAAAAATGATGATAGCGCACCATGATAGTATGTATGATGCAAATCATGGCGGCAGAGAAAAAAAGTAGAGACAATATTTCAATGGCTATCACTAGTCAGAAGTGGGAGAAGAGAGCCAGAAGTATGTCCAGTAGTCCTCATCAGGCAGGCTTAGGATGAGATTGGGCCATCAAGATGATTTTGGAAGATACCTACACATGCTTCGGGAAATAGGTTTCATTGCAGTGATATACATGATGTTGTTTTATACCCCCATTCATGGGAAACATGGGACATCAACATGAAATTACTTAGTACATAAGAAATGTGGGATCAACTTAACATGTTCCGGAAGGATATTCTAGGATTTGGTCATACCAAAGCTGGCTTCCTGGCATCTGATTCATAGGTGGAGCTGTATGTGGATGATCTTGAGAACCCAATACACTAATGAGGCCCTTTGCATCTAATTAAGGCTCGAGTGAATGTATTACTAGATATGAAATCTCCACCAAAACTATCAGTTGGTGAGATAGAATTTTTCATTCCCTTTCTCAAAGAATTGAAGGGGTCCTGGGGGGAAGATTCTAACAGAAGGAGATTCATCGAGGAAGGTGGGGTTGTAGCTTGAGAGGATAATTCTCTTAGATGATTTGCTGATGCTCTTGATGTAAGATTCGAATATTTTAATTCTACTATTATTTACACCAAATTTATATAGATTCCCATACTGACATATGTTCCATATAGAAGGACCTTGCGGTAGAGACACCTCCTTTTGGGGACGGAGACGTGGAGATAGACATTGAGAACTATGCACCAGGGTTTGCGTCTGATGTTATAACATTTTCAGGGTCTATAGGTGTTGGGGAGGCCATTGTGTACATTCCAGAACCTCTGGAAACTGAAATAACATAAGGGAGTAATAATTGTTATTTCTAAATTAAAATAACTAAAACATCCCTCATTTGAATTTTCCTCATGATTGAAGGTTTTTCTTTGGTTATAATGGTTGGAGGATTGGGGTCCCTTTTTAGGGGGGGTCCATTTCATATAGAGCCGATTGTTTGAGTTGAACAGGCCATGACCTCTGGTGATCTTCCCATCGTGGCCACTGGTGTAGCTGCCAGAAGGGCTGGTAAGGACAATCGAATCATGGTGGTATCAAGTGATAGATAACAACATGATAAAATGGAGCCTATAACATATGACATGATGCTAGTGGAGGATCTTGCTGTGGAACACCATATCACATTTACAGAGTACGAACACACTAATATGATGGAGCTTGAAGTGTCTGATTCTAATGTGCATGAGGACAGTCTGACTACCTGACACTAAGCTTACAATTTAATCAAAATCCTCATAAAAAAGACTACAGTATTACAATTCATAAGAACAATGGAATCAATTGTCCATTGTCTATGTGACATGTGCACTTGAGGGGTGGATGATCGAGATTATCACATGCTCATCTATGAAAATCATGTAGAGAAGACATGAGAAATTTATCATCATTTGGACTCTTCTTCATGCATAATGATTACAGAAAACAAAAAAAAATATCTATGATACTGAACAAGATATCCATATCCTTGATGACTAGACGAATAGGAATTCCACATTCAACACTTTTTAGTCACAACTCATTGAGAGATTGAAGATACATGATCGTGGAATCCCATGAGAGGTAAGAACATGAGAACTGCTCAGAGGATGTCCTTCGAGATGAACATGACTAGGTGTTGATTATAGTTGATCACCTCTAATCCATATAAAATGAATTAAAAAAGGATATTAGTCAAAGATATAATATCCTGGAGGGTACAAATCATAAGGCGGGGGACATAATGTGTTTGATTGATGGGTAGAATCAGTAGGGGCCATGTTTTACCATTCTCTTGAAACATATTTTCTTACATGATATATTTATTTAAACTATGTATGGACATTTCTATTTAATGCATTAAATGATGCACCTTGATATTATTTTTGAGGTATCTAATGGTCATTCCCTAAGATCATATGGGTCTTTCCAGATGTGATAAATAGGGGATGACCACATAATTGGTCACATTGTAAGAGTGTTCTATCAAATCATCAAATTCGTGGGGTCATCTATTTTTGACTGACCAATGAGAGTGTTTGGGATGAGAGAGGGTGTAATTATAGAATATTTCTCTTAGATCTTCCAACATTCCTTTCCAAATTCACCCTTGTGCACCAACAAGATAACTCAATATACATTGAAATCAATCTGAACAAATTTTAAATGGAATGTGTGAATCACAGTGTACATAATCCAGAACCAAATGATCATGACATGCTGATATGAGTTAACAACTGAACATATTCAAAAAATAGTTTCTATAAAACAAGCCTGAAATTGGGATAAACAAATGAGGACTAACTGGTATCTGTATATGAAATAAGGGTCAAAACTCAAAATGTCATCCAATCCCTTTGGGAGTTGTATCTGAATGGTAGGTGAGTTAAACCGACATGAGACCAAACTATTAGGGGGTCCCTTTAGATGATAAATAGGATGAGGGTCTCAATAAGGGGATGAAATGTAATGAATTAATGTTATGGGATTTTTAGAAAGATTATTACACTATTGAAATCACTCCATTCTGTCTTGGAACACATTGTTGTTTTCATATTGGTCTAAACATAAATAAAACCTATCTCCCAGGGGGAGTGGCATCTCAGATTTTGAGTGACAATTGATGAGGAACTCTCAGATGTGGGAAAGTTATGATTTTTATCTTTATGTCATTCAAGTGAGGATGATGCACGGTCTAGTTTAACATCATGTGATCAGAACATCATGTAGTTTAACATCATCAGATTTAGATGTTTTCACGTATTTTAAAGTCATACTACCTAGACCATGGACATTAGTTAAAATTCATGTTACATAGACTATGATGTATAATCATGTATTGTTTTTATGTAATGTAGGATACGAACCCAACTTGAATGAGAATATAGTTGCTTAAACACCATAGAAATACCCTGGAACAGACATAATGGGGGAATAAGTGATGTGGTGAGGGACAAAAACAGACATCAATGAGGATCTAGGAGGTATGATGTCAAACCACACAATCTCTTTGGGGAATATACTTTAAGGGAATAGAGTATGGTTGAAAGACCACTTGTGGGGATCAACCATATTAGTATCTACCATACGAGATCTCCTAAGCCTATGTCAGACAATCTTGGTGCAGGAAACAATGAATGGTATAAAGGATTTACCTAACATGTGGCTGTACAGATCGAGGGTGACACCGAGGATTAATCCTAACATGATTCAAGTATCTCCAAAGATGGTATTAAAAAAAATTCACTTCCACGAAAAATGTATTACTAGTATGTAATGGTCAGCTGTTGACCATATTTGAAATATAGAGACCATAAGAACACCAGAAAACAATGGGGTGATAAAATTGTTGATCAATTATTGGCTATACTCAAAACATAGTTTAAACTGATTGCCTGCAAATATCCATTAGGGTGTTGCACCATGATAGTAGGTGAGCCAAAGATCATGATAAAAACACTATTAGAGTGTCTTTATATATCTAAAAGATGATAGAAAACCCAAACAAAGAAGGACTCGAAACTTGGACTGAGAATAACAAAAAATGTGATTAATTCCCATACATGCAAATAATTTAATGTCATATTACACAGACCCTGGATAATAGTTTAAAGACATTTTCCTTGAACAATGTTGAACGGTTTAGTGGCATGTCACATGGAACACTTGAATACACTCCGTGTTAGGGTATTTAAACAACATGTGGGAGGAAAAACATGATGTGAATGGGGCCGAAGATGCCCACATGTTTCATAAAAAACATAAGTTGAATGAAGAAAAATGGGAGAAAAGGGTTAATGATCCTATGTATGGGCCCTAGAAAAATTTTCTGGGCATCTGTACGCATCCTGTAATGACGGGAATCAAGCTTCATGTAGTTATAAAATCCAATGTAGTTTAACGTCATGAAGATATGATGAAGATTTTTTGACATGAAATGGGGCAATGGTGTTGTGTCCAGACCCGAGATTGATGATTTGGATGTCACTACATATCAAAAAATGATGGTAATCATTCTATTCATATTTCATGATGGTAAATTTCACCATGCAGTTCTGACACATGCATAGCGCGAATAGGCATTAGGTATTTTTTGTTTGTTCTCTTTTTTATTCACTTTTTATTATATAGTTGGACCTAGATGAAATGCACAAGTGTAACTATGGGAATGAATCCATGTTTAGTTATATATAGGTGGAATGGTGGAGGAATAGTGGAAAGGGTTATTCCATCTCAATTGAGAACACCACAATGATGTTCTATGTTTCTTCATGCATCCAAGACATGTATGAGGTAGTTTAATGTCATACGAAAGGACCATCTCTTGTAATTTAATATCATGATGTAATGATGAAAATTTTAACGTAATGTGGGAAAATGCATCCCGTTATAACTTCATGTTTATTGAATGAATGAGAAATTAGTTTATGTTCATGGATCTTGGAATATAAGGATGGGGAGCCTCTCTATGTGGGTATATCCCTACTAGGACTCCTAAGCCCACATAAGACATGCACTCAGTTGGAAATAAGTAACGATGATAAAGTTATATAACCTATGGGAGTAGTATACAATTGAAAGGAAATTTCATGTGGTAAAATTACAGCCACACTAATATTCTTACTCGACAAGTGCATATGTATGGAGAGACAACACCATGGGTGTTGGAGATCCATAAGAAAATGGTAAGGTGAAAAATGTGAATCACTGCACTCAGAATCTTGATCACAATGAGGATGGAGTGGAAATGGAGGATAGCTTCTAACTTTATTTGAAATTCAACTTCTATACCATGTGACTTGGGATGGTAACATACAAATGGGGGTCAACCACTAACTATTTTCAAAACAGTAGACATGTATCAAAATGCCGTTCAATATATTCTAGGGTGTTGGCCTAGGATGGTTGTCAAGCCATATGGATAGACACCCTAGAATTAGGGGTACTCTTTAGACATTAATTATGATGAAGATCCAAATATGGAGATGCATGAAGCATGGGAGTGATGTGATGGAATGTTCAAAAGGATTATAACAATCTAAGAATTATGCCACCATACATTCAAAAATGTCTATGTGGAGCATCCATTGGTGGGATAAAATATATACTGAAGGATAAAATTCTTAATGGGTATCTGAAATAGTTTAATGTTCATGTTTCTTTCATCAGAATCCCTCTATTTATGGTCGTAGAGTGTGGATCGTAGGTGCGCAGTATAATGTTTGGTGTGTTGTACATAACCATGAACTATAATATCTTACGATAATGAAAAAAAATGTCATGTAGTGTATCATAGAATAACTAGGACATGTTTATCCCAAGGGAGAAGTGTGTGGTGTGGAAAATAAACTAATGTTAATGATGATCAAGGAGGCCTATCAAACCCCACAAACATTGAAAGCGGAATGGTGGATGAAAAGTCCAAAACAGTGAGTTTACTGTTGGAATTTGGTACGAGATGTTCAGGTGCCACTAGGTATCTCATAAAGATGGAAACCAAGACATATGTAGTTATTGAGATGAAATATCATATGTCTACTTCTCAGAGAGGATATATCCTCTCAATCAATAAAATAATTGGTGTCACGAAGTTTACTATCATGCGATCATGGACACTAAAAATCATTATTTATGTTTGTAGAGTTCAGACCCCTAAGGTAGAAGATGTGAAGGGTGGTGATATGAGGAAAATTTACGTGAATGACAATCAATGAGGATCATACATCATGATTCACTCGTAATACTTGTCCAAGGGGGATATGGTATAAAACTACAACTAGTCCCAAAGAATGAATGTTTGGGCGTTCCTACGTGTCCAAAAAGGATGGGAATAAAACCATATATAGTTGTTGATCTAGTTCTGTTTAACTACATACATTGAGGAAATAAAAGGGGTAGTTCAAAAGAATGGTTCAAGGTATGGCCACTATAACACTATGTGAATGAGGATAACCAATATACAAATCACATCACACATTCCTGAGGAGAAAAACAAGACCAATAGGGAGTGAAAAGGTTCATGATTCTATAGATGGGTCCCAATACAAAATGTTCAAGCACCACAACATATACCATAAGGATGGGAATCAATCCCAACATAGTTCTTGAGAAGGCATGGAAGATAACCAGTTCCAAATGAAAACATCTTATTAAGTTAATATATCATAGTGTTGTGTAGTTTACTATCATACAAAGTATATGCATATTATGTACTTTAATGTTTTACGGTAAGGAGGGGGACTATTATAAATTTTATCCTAATGAAACAAGGACATTGGGGATCTTATTTTATGGTCATTGATCTTAGACCAAAATGTGAGTCTTCCCATGAAGAAATATGTAGCGTGGTCTCATGAAGTAAACATATGTGAATGAAGGACAAAGAGGCACATACCACACCCCACATTCCTTATGGAAACGCCCCATATAGTGTGAATTCCTATGTATTGGACTCGGATTCTTTGTTTACTGTCATGAGACTTCGATGTGAGATCCTTTTTCAAGATCAAGTGGTTTGGACTATAGGATGGTGAGATTATTACATATAGGGTACAAACCCAACCAAGACCCCAAAACCCACATGAAGAACAGTAGGTGTTGGAAAAAAAGTTATAGAAGATTATTACAACACATGGGAACATATAGTAGGTGAATAGGGAAGTTGGTTTTACGATGTCCCAATGGTTCTGATCAGCCTCCTCAATGAGAAACTGTGTAGGGAGGGGTAACACTGATTATGTAGATGTTCCGCCTAAACATAAGGGTGTTTATATGGAGTATGAATCTAATTGACTAATATTTGACAGATAATATTGGAGGAATACCGAAGAAGGGTAACTATTGGCCTTTATCGAAATAAAGACCTGGGATGGTAATAGGCAAATGAGGGTCGCCCGCTTCCCATATTCAAAATGTGGGACCTATCTCAAAATGTTTTCAAAATATTCTGAGGTATTGTACCAAAATAGAAAGTAATCCACATGGAAATACAACTCTTCTATTAGGGGGTTCCATCAAACATGAAATATTATGAATAACAAATTAAAGGGACCCATGAAGCATGATGATGGAATTAGAGACCATCCATGTATAATCCAATGCTTTAGGTACTACACCATAGTGAAACTGACCGCGTTGATTAGGTATATGAAACATAGCAATCCAAACCCCATTCACTAGGGAAGATGTCTTTATAGGGATCTTGGATATGACATGGAAATAGACTTATTTTGAGAGAAGAGGATGAGGTATAAAAAAGGGTTAAAATCATTGGTTGTACCGAAAGAAAAAATGTTTGGGCACTTCTACATATCCCCTAAATATAGGAATCAAGCCACATGTAGTTCTTGAATAACGTGTTGTTTAACATCATTCAATAATGAAGACGGTGTCATGCAGTTTATTATAATGCGACTAAAAATTATAAGTAAGGGGTATCCCGATGATGTTCATATGATGTAGCCATTGTAACAAGATGTGAATGAGGAAAAATGAGGACTACCACACCATGTGATTTTTGGGAATGCATGGTTTAAATTCAAATTTCATGAAAATGGGTTCCTAGTTTAATGGAAAGATCATGGGACACAAGATCCTAGTTTAATTTCATTGAGTTATCACCATAAGGTATGACTTTTCTAACATATATACATTTCTTGTCAATGTGATGATCCTGATGTGAATGAGGGGCAATGAGTTTTATTATCATACAACATATTCCTAGGAGAAAAGGGGCATTGAACCAGGGGTAGACTAGAAGAAACAATGTTCGGTCATTCCTATGTATCACATTAAGATGGGACTAAATCCATATGTATTTCACTATTTCCATGTAGTTCAACATCATGTTGTATGGATGAATGATAACAAGAATATTTTTGAGGGATGAACATGGTGTTTTTATTATAACCCGATATGAATGTGGACCAATAAAACCTTCTACACCATGTATCCCCTAGAGAAACCACAACCGAAAATTTGAATGGACATGTAGCTGGACCATAGAAAACATTTCTAGGATTTACTACCTATCCTGTGAGGGTTGGAATCAAGTGATATGTATTTCATGAATTTGGCATGGTAATGGACCAATTAAAAAGGTGAATCCCTCTCAGATAATGACATTAGTGTGTTGTGAAATTTAACATCATGCTACTATGATGAATGAGTAGTTTAACAACATAAGGAATGTGGATGTTTATTACAATGCAAGATGAAGGGACCATTTCCTTTTATGGTCATATTGAAAGGACCATAAACTTTATGCAATTTAATATATTGTTGGTAGGGCATAATTGTTTAATGTCATGTGGGACAATGCATCAGAGTTTAATGTCATGTGTCTTGGATGAAATAGATTTTAGATTAAGGTCATAGAACATATACTATAGGATAAAGCAACTTACATATGGATTTTAATTGTTTTTCTATAAAGATACATGAAATGAATGAGTTATAAGTGGGTATCATCATAGTACCACACACTCTTAAGAAAAACTCTATCAATGGGGTCAAAAAGAGTAATTGGTGATTGAACCATAGATGAAATGTATATGCATTACAATGTATCTTATGATGGACGGAATAAATCCTTACATAGTTATTGAATATTTTTAAGTTTGACATAAGTCTATAAGGAAAACGAAATTTATTGGTTATCCTCAAGTGATTCGTATGATGGTGCTTGGATGGTTTACATCCTACAACGTGGATTAAAGGGATCTAAGTATAAGGTCATATAGCATAAACCATTGTGTGAACTGTGAAATTTTTCATCATACTGAAAAATTCCATGAATATTAACATCATAGTGGATGAAAAAAAGGTATTATGAAAATTACTTCATGAAGAATTTGGAATTTATGGGAGAGTTAATTTGGTCACCATCCGTGGTGACCAAAGAGGATGCAGCATTAGGGTTATACTTGTAAATGATGTCGGGTCCTTCATACATGGGTTACAATTTTAGTGGGTTATTCTAGGTATCATTAGTTTCCTAATAGAAAATATAATGTCACCATGAAGGAAGGATTGTAGGCATACATTCTTGTTGATGTATCTGGCTATCTTGTTCAGGTGCCTCTGTAGGTAAATAAAGGCTCGAAGGTTATTATCGTTGGAGGATTCTAGTTCAGCTAGATGGACATTTTCTACTCTATCTGATGTCTGTTGATCATAAATAGTTGTATGATGTGATGTTAATTGAATCTTGATGGGTATTATAGCCTATATCCCATACACCGGGGAATATGAGGTTACTCCAGTGACATTTTGAGTTATCATTTGACGTGCCCACAAAGTGTGGGGATCATTTTTGGAAAAATCTTCTTGGATAGGCCCACCATATTCTACAATATACTAGAGATGGTCTTTTTAGAAACCTTGATCTACCCATTATCTTCTGAATGGTAGTGATAAGTGTGGTTGGATATGATTCTACACATGGCATATAATTTCCTCTACTCAGCTTCCTAGTAATGGGGGTCATTATCACTAAGAACAATGTGATGGACTCTGAATTGATGGATGGTGTTGGAGCTCCTGAACTCAAAAATAGAATAGACCTTCACCTGCTTGAGTGAAATCACCCATTCCAACACTGAAAATAAATATATTTTAGTCAGAATAACTTTGTACTGGTGATATATTGTAGGGAGATAAGGTCCCGCAACTTTTATTCCTCAAACCACAAAGGCTGAATAATACATGTTGGTATAGAGGGACTACAGTGGTCAGTGAAAATAGTTGGAATGAATCATACATGTATAGAACCTCTTGGAGAACCCTATACAGTCACATACCTTGGTGGCCCAAAAGCATCCCAACCTTCAAATCTGGTGAGAGTGTTTTGACCCTACTTAATGGGATCAACGAGATGTGGCATGAAATTCCATCAAAAATTAGGAATACTATCTCCATGAATGAAGCGTAGTATAATTTCATCCAAACCACATATTTAAAGAATATTCTCAAGGTTTTAACCTCTCTTGAGGTTGAACTACACTACACACTAATGGATTCACTCATGATAAACTCATCTATATTAGGAGTTTACCATGATGAAGGTAATCAATGAAATGATATTTCAAACAAAATGTTTATTCTAGTGCGGAAGAGGGACCTGGGGGACCTCTTGTGGAAACTCCGGAGATAAGGTGGCTTACCTCCAAGTTTTCATCATCACTTTCACTAACTGGAGAGATGAATATTTGATGCTCCACATGAATGAATAGATCTTCTTGATCTGGATCTATGAGAGAAGTTGTTAAACCATACATGGCATCAGTTCAACCATTATGTTACCAAAAAACATGAGTGACTTCTTGTGGATAAGGGAACTCATCCATCAGATTGTGAGTATTCCTGAGCAAGGGTAATGGCTCATGCTTCTTAATGATATATATACCATTGATCTACTTGATTACTAGCTCAGAGTCCCCTTTCGCATGTAGGTGGGGATAATCAATCTCAATATCCAACTTGAGACGAGTGATTAGAGCGTAATAATCGACTTCATTATTAGGGCAACCTTCTATCTACAATAATGAATAGGAAAAAATGACATGTGTATGGGTGATGATTACAATCCTCATGCCTAATTTATTTAGTTTAAGATCATTGATCTCACTACCGGTTGTACATTGGGAGGAACCATCTAAATTAAAATTCCATCATGGAATATCCTAATAAACTGAGAGGATGGTCTCATCTAGAAAAATCAAGATCCAAGGAATGCTCATTGGGGGCTAGATGGGTGGCTATAAAATCTACTTTTTCCAGACCCTTGGAAACATACTTCAAGATGAAATTGATTTCGAACTACTAAAGTATGACAGCCAAAAAGATTGAAAAACTGTAAACATAGGGAGGTTCTGAATATAATTTTGCGAATTCATGTAAGACACCAGCTGTACTCATGATGCTACAAATAATACCACAAATTATGCACTATGAATGCCAACGTGAGGTAGCTCTTATTGATATAAGATTGTTAGTACTCTATGTGGAGGAGCATGTGAATGGGATAGTAAAAACTATACTCTATTCCCTCATTATTTTTTAGGTAATAATGGAATTGAGAAATCATAACAGGGTAGTCAGATAAAGGGAAAGTGGCCATTCAGAGATGGGTGGAACTAGAAATGGAGGCTGTATAATAAGATGCTTAATCACTTTGAAATCAGTATTTCACTCTTCAACCCACTGGTAAGAAACACATTTCAACATTATTCAAGAAAAGGTCTTATACATTACATCTAGATTTGAAATGAATCGACGTATATAGGATAATTATCCTTGAAATAATCATAACTCCTAGAGGTTTCTAGAAGGTTCTATCTGACTGATTGAAATGATTATATCTGTGTTGATCTTGATGCCTCTACATCTGACAACAAAATCATGGAATATACTAGTGTAACCATAAAGTAACACATAAAGGTGATCAAATTTAGATGTTATGAGCATAGGAAGATGAACACTTTATCAAGATATCAAATATGATCCTGGTGTTGGTGATATTTTACCAACAAATTGTCTACATTGAATTCCACTGCTATCATGAGAATCAGTTAGAATATGTGGTGCATGGAACACTAATAGATAGCCCCTACATTATTCAAACTGAAGGGAATTAACTATTAGAAGATGGTCCCATGTGATGCCTTTAATGTGGTGTAATCCTCATCTTCTTGGGCCATCATGATCTTATTATACCATGAATATCCATCCATGAAAGAGAGATCCTAGAATATAGTGGTGGAATCGATCAATAGCTATGTCACTAGAGAGAGGAATTCTTCATTTGAATAATGGTGGTTGATGACTCGGAAGTCAATAGAGACTATGTTCTATCTATTCTTCTTCTTGATATGGATGCTTTTTCAAACCACCTAGGGTACTGGACTTCCTTAACAAAGTTGGATTTGATGATCTTATCAACATCAACCTTGATAATAGCACCATGAAATTGGAGAATCTTTTTGGGAAGCTGTTTGAACTCGTGATGAATCACTGGGAGACCATGATGGTAGATGAAGACCTAATGGTTCATTCCTAGAATCTCATTATAACTCCAACCGAATACATATTGGTGCTACTCTTAGAAATCCATATACTATAGTTATTCCTCTGCAGGCATAGTTGCGTTGATCAGTGTTGGCCACACGTTTTCCTCGATATCAAGATTAACCTGCACTAACTCATAGATGGTGGTGGCCACAACTTCTTCAATTATGGTAGGATCATTATTCAAATCCTCTTTATCATCCAAGGTTGGAGGATAATTAGGTATAGGCAACTCTTCTGTGTTAACTAACCATGGAGGAATGATACTTCCAACTTGAGTGGTGGTGTAATCTTCACTTGGAGAATCATGTACTATTGAAACCATGGAAACAAAAGCTATCAAACATATTCAATTAGGCCGTCAACCAAGGTGCTCACACATGATGATATCAACATGGTGATGTTGGTTTAGTCTTTTTTGACTAAGCCTGACCAAAAAAAATAAACATGTGTGGTGTACAATTATGGACATGGTGTGAATGTCTTTATACAAAAAAGGTGTTAGGGGTTCTGGTATTACTTAAGCATGGCCTATATAAAATTATGAGGTAATCAATATTCTATCATTCCTTATACATTGGAACATGTATTCATCTCAAATCAATGATGAATAATCATTTTCCAAAGTATGGGATTGTTACCTCCAACTGGTGAATTAAGAGGATGAAACCATTGCCCAAATATTCACACTAGCCAGCCAGAGTAGTTGTGTTCTCAACCTCATTGATTTGATCCCAATTATCCTTACACTTGTAATAGTAGGATTTTAAATATAGGTATTCAAATGAGTAAAATGTATATGAATCACATTGGAGCATTCCCACTAGACTGTTAATGGTGTTATTGAGACATTGGTGATATGAGGATGGAAATGCTTCTTGCAAATGTATCCAGGGCCTACCCACCACTACATTGTAGTTAGTGTCCTACAAGAATATCCTGAATTCCATGCTAGAAATGAAGCCACCAAACTGGGTCTTCATGAAAATTCTACAACATAAACTTTGATCAGTCCAGTTATAACCCTGAATCATCATGTCATATTCATTCAGATCTTCCTCAAACTGTCCTAGATTATGAATAATCTAGGGCTAGATTACATTGACCCCCAAAACCTTTTTTAATAAAAAAATGACATAAATCCATGTAATTGAGATATTTTGTGATGTACATCAGACATATGTTCCCCTATACACGGGAGCCTTCATCCTCTCTTAAGAATTAGATGATGTATTGGCATTATGCCCGATTGAATTACTGATCTTGGAAGTCATCCTCCACTGCTACCTATATTTCAAACCAGGGGTTATTTTCATAGACTCTTCAAGGGACTCGAGAATATGTTCTGATAGGTGGATGTCCAAAAAAAATTAGATCTTTATAGGGATTTTGGATAGATTATTATGTAAGTCATACATATGTTCTAGACACACATTTCATCTGGTAAGTGGTTTCTCATTTTTAGGAGGTGTGATGGATGTTGTTGGTTGATCATGTGGGTTATGGCTAGTTCCAAAGATGTCTCTTTACTCACTATATAATACAAGAAAAAAATACTACTGATGGGATGTCATATGGTTGAGGTGTTTCCAAAGATAGATGTGAATGATCCAGATACAGTTGCAGTGGATCTTCTTGGTCATGTACCATGAATGGTGGCAGTAGTGAACCTGACGAGGTGGGATGAGAGGACTGGACATGTTGAGATCTTCTCTAAGCCTACAATCTAGTATTAGTGGTATTAATGGATTGTCTAGATGTGATGGAATGAGAATTTCTTCAGTTCATTTATCCATGGCCTTGTCAATGTTGCATCAACCAATAACATTGGGGGGACCTGTGTGACACTCCTCATCGTTAGGAACCATGTATGTGTCTAGAATATTGATAGTGATAACAGAGGCGTAATCCTAATTATCATACAAGGAATCATCCAATTGTGGGGGCATTCAGGGGGAAATTCCCATTTTTAGGGGCATAAATCTCTGTGTGTGCATGATTTTATTGGCACTAGTGGGGACAACTTCTTTACCATGAGTCATTGGTTCCTTCTCTTCCAGGAAGTAGAAAGATGAGATGTACACACATAAGAGGCAGTGGGAGGAATCACAATGACTTTGGGAGGCTCATGATGATTTAAATATAAATGAATGACACCATTGGAACGAGTGACATATCTAGGGGATAACCAATTGTCCTACTTTGGAGACCTATGAATGGAGACCTTTTATCATTTACCTTCATTGTTGATTCTATGATTTATAGAGATACACTCCCCCTATTTTGGGGAAGGACCCAGTCTGACCATATTATTATCCATATCATCATAGATGCAGTCCATAAACACATAGAATATATTGATGGTATGTTCATGGTATATGTGATTAGGGAAGTAGTCAAGGAGATCAGTGAGATTAGGCTCTTGCGCTTTTTGAATTCTGGAAGCTTTAGGATTCTATAATCCAAGGTAACTTATAAATAACCAGGGACTTGAGCATCATAAAATGAGTAGGTCTAGTTTCACCTTTTAGGGAAAGGTACTCTGGGAACTTGGCACTGAAATGGGGAAAGAGCCTAACAGGGGATAATTCTTTGTTGTCACACCTGGGTGGTGGTTCATGATGGGGTGGTGTCAACCGATTCTATGGCAGGTGATACTGATCCTTGGGCTGGGATTAAGGTTGTTGTCCCTAGAAATGTTGTAGAGGAGGCTCTACCGATAACAATTATATTTTCCTAGGGTTCGTTTCCTCTATGAAGATAGTAGTATTAGCCTTGAAGACTCTTCTTTCCGGGGTTGTTCACAGTAGGCATGAATGCTTAGACTGATGAAAAGATTACATTAGGTGATGATCCATGTTAGGGAAATCAAGAATTCCACATAAGAAATTCTGAGTGATAAGGGTTGGAACAAGTTCATTCCTAACATCCCCCACACAATTCATATTTAGCTATAATGGAGTAAATAGAATGTAGAGTGAATTAATGAGGCCTTTCCCCATGTAAAAGATGTCTATGAATCACTCATCTGGAATTTGTTTTCACATTAAGAGGTTATCGATAATGTTCTTTTGAGTGTTAGAACATAATAGATAAGGAAACATCCTACGGAGATCCACCCAACTAGAAATAGACTCGATGGGTTACTAGATGTACTAGGAAGACACATTCCCTTCCAATATGTTTAAAAAACACCAGATCATGGAGGCTCTCTACTACACTATAATACCCAGCTTGGGTCCACACCTTGAAATGTAATGGGTAAAATGTTGTAGAGGGTATCCCATCTCATTTAATGGTGAGAATAAAGGATTCTGGAAATCTGGGGGTGCTGGTATATCATCCAATCTTTCCAGATACAAAATTCAATCAAGTGAGATATCCAAATTTCATTTATTAAGAGCCTAAAGGAAGGAAATAATAGAGACTATCATATCCTTAGGATGTGTATTTTTTCCTACCAGTTCATTATCGAGTAATTCAATATGGTTTCCAGACATAGTGGCTCATGGAGTAGTAAGTGGAGCCACTGGGGGAATAGTCAGAGGAGCTTCTAATGGAATGACCTTATCCAGGTCCAAAGGATGATTCTCACACATCTCGGGTAGATTGGGAGATACATACAATGATCGCTTGATATATGCCCTAATCACCACCATATTAGGGTGAACAATATTTTTGAGATTAACCAGAAGAATATCACCAAAGAGGGAATGTGGCTACTACTAATACCCAATAGAAGATGAAAAGGATAGTAATTAGTGTTATCGTAGTCTTGATGTCATTCTGTATCGCACTCTTCTAGTAGAAAATTGATGATAATTTTCCATTCGGTAAGATTTTGGTGCAGGGTGTCCATAGTGGGATAAACCTCTATATTCTATACAGAACATGATGGGTTAGAAGGATTAAAATTACAAGTTATTACTTTATAATTATTGGGGTCTCGAGCTACTGAAATTCACTCTTAGATCTCGACAAGGCCAAGAATCTGCCTTTGCTGACAACTAACGACTCCTTGGGGGGAAACCAGCAATTGTGATGCCCCAGGGGAGAGTTTTCCTCTTCGTAACCTATGACAACACTACCTCTTCAGTATATTCCTTTAATGAACAAACATAAAATGAAGGTTCCTGCAGGCATATCACTGATATCTTCAGGCATGTTAGACTGTTGGAGGGTAGGACTGAAATGGAGAGCAGTATACTACCCCAACCCTAGATCTATAAGTGCAGTGATGTGTATTTGATAAATTTATTATGAATAAATAATCTTTGAAACTATAAATGTTGTAGAGACCAGTGATAAAAAGGTGATGCGGGGTGATGATCCACGAGAAGCACTGCTAGGTCAACCATGAGCCACTATTGGCCGATGTCGTTGATGTCCTATCAACACTTTAGATATGAAAACATATTATTATACAGTTATAAATAAATCACCCATATGGTTTGGTAGAAGAAAATGACTTTTTCCTTGGTTGGGGACTCTAGGATATCAAAAATGGGAGTAGAAATCAACCAAAACATCTCAGGTAGATTATCCAGAATATGAGTGTCCCAAAAAATTCATTGTTCAAAAGCTAAATATGGAACCTGGTTTCCCCATTAATTTATTGGGGGTGGATGAGTAATTGGAAACATCAATGATGTAGTCCATTATGGTAGTGGACATGCTAGTGGAGAGAACATGGTGGAAGATAACATTCCACTTCTCACTGGGTTGTCTCTCATAGGTGATATCGACAACATTATAATGTCCCTATATGATAGGATTCTAGACCCCACATTATGTACAAGGTAATGGTAGTTGGTGGAGAGTCTGGTACGTGCTCATCATATATCATTCCCTCGAATAAATATTTTTTATTTTGTGTCGTGGTAAATAATAAATCTGTATATATTAGCGAAGACTACATGGAAATACCTTGGATGTGAGACAAATATTCATCCCCCTAAATATACCTATATATGGCTTCAGATATTTGGTAAATCTCACATTACAAGAGGAAAAAACTCACATTCAGGTTCTGTCCCCATAAACTGATGTAGTGGCTCGGGGGGATGGCTCCATCATCAAGTCTCATTCCACTTCAGAATCTAAGAAATTGACTGGATTGATAACAATATGGTGCTTTCAATGTTATTCCTTTATCATTTATTGTCCACAATTCTATATCAAGATGGTTCGTTAGGGTATGGTACATTAATGACATTATTAGATCCTCCACACGGATTACTGCTAGAGTAGAGAGGGTCTACACTAGAGCTAGTTGTGACATAAGGAGGACCTTCATATAAATTTTCCTTGGAGTGGGTAGGACCTCCCCTTTGGTGGGATGATGTGAATGGGGAACTAGGGAATATATCAAATAGATCATGGGGAGAATGTTTGTTTCTTTTGATGGATGAATGGAGATAACCTCCATGTTTGGGAGTGCTAGAGGTGGTGGGTCCTTCGCCGAAGTTGATGAGATCATGGGGAGGACCTCTACACTAGCTATTTCTAGAATAGAAAGGACCTTCGTGATAGTGGATTGTGGTAGTACAAGCAGGGCCTTCTTACTAATCAATCTTGACACAAGAGGAACTCATCATTTACTATTGATGAATTAGGGATTACATCAGCATGGATTTTTATAGGAGCAGGGAGGAACTCCACTGGAGTTGGTGGGAATATGGGGAGGATCACAATGTTTGCTAATGAAGGAGTGAGCAGGACCTTCACTCTGGTCAATGTTGTGGTGGGAATTATCACTGCTTGAGTTTTGTATAATGTGAGGAGGGACTTTTTTATGATGATCTGATACATGGGGAGGATTTTTGTATCTGGAATCATAGGCATAGGGAGAACCTCTATGATGGATGTCAACGAGATAGGGATGGACTCCAGTTGGACAAATGATGTTGACGTGGGGATGACCTCCATGTTTAGTGTGATATCAGGGAGGACTTCCATATTGGATGGAGATGGTATGGGGATGACCTACGTACTGGATCTCATCATCGCTGGTCATCCTGGGATGACTGTTGACCATACCGGTGTATAGAAAAGTCAACCTATCCTACCCATGTGGTGGATGGGGTCGTGATCCTGATCATGCATAAGAGAATATGTGTTCTTAAATAGTAGGGACTTGGTAGAAATCACCATGGGTTGAATAGTCTACTAAAGAAAGGGAAGATGAAGCTGCCTATAAGGCGTCTTCCTGAGATTAATCCCAATGTCGATTTTGGGTCACATAGATAGAGGCCAGTGGAGAAGGATAATTAACAACCTCTTCTTCAATATATGGGATTGATAATGGGTGGTGTTGACATGGCCCTATAGTATCCCTCCATGTAATCTCCCGGGTGGTAGTTATAGCATGGGTGACTTGGAAATCCTTCACCACGTCGGCATAGTGGAGTGAGTTGGAGGAATGTTCTGGTGAGAGGCTCCAGAAATGGTTGAATGTTGAAGTGGGGTGAAACAGATCCCTAAGTGACCCTTTGGGGTGGTGTTGACAATGAGGAACAAAATCCACTAGATCCTTTCAGACCATATCCTCCATCAGAATGACCTCATCTTTTGTGTATCAACAGACAAGAACATCTATCACCCTCTATAGAACAAATTCCCATGGAGGGATACGGGTGGTCTCCAAATAGTTGTTGTCATCGATGATGTCATGGTAGAGGTTGAATCATGTAATATTTCCACATTATCATTACTCATTCCCATGAATCTATCGGTGAGGGGTGGTTGGTTTCATGTAGCATGATCACAATAAAGAAGGTTCTTATCCTTCATAAGTAGTGATGATAGGAAAACTAAGCCCAATGCCCCAACACCATTCACTCATCCTTTTTTGGAGTGAGAGACCAACAATGATAATGCCACATGTCAAAATTACCAACTATCAACATCCCTAAATTATAGTGCACTTCATGCTAGGACCACTATTTACTTGCATGGCCTTGTGCCCTATAGCAGGATTGTAATGACCCGCCAATTCTCATTGGCTTGAGAGCTCAACGAGTCATTACTAGGCCTTAAGAGACACCCCCAAGATGCCAAAGGCTGGCAGTAAATGCCAAATGGATTCAAATACAATTGAGGGATGATATACTCTTTAAGAAAATAAACAAGAAAATCCACTAACATAAACTATATGAGGCATGTTATTAAACAACCAAATCATGTACTACAAAAAAGGGAACTACACTATTCCACAAGTCAATGCAACCAACACAATACCATAGTACCAAGCAGAAGACTAACAAAAGACCCAAAACAAACTATGACACAGACCACGGCTCCACACCGAGCTCCAAGCTCCAAGAACCACCACAACTCTTAGGAATCACCATGAACCACTAGTAATGAGATGCCTAACCTTTACCTATGTCTCGGAAAACATCATCTGCAAAAGAACCAAAGTGACAAAGCAGGGGTGAGTATAAAACTCAGTAGGATTTCCCCAATGACTTTCATACTCACGCCACTAGGAGAGAAGAGTTAGAAACAATTATATAAAAATAGTTTATTTTAATCATTTTCTCAAAGGCAGTTTATAACTATATATAAACATGTTTCCAAAACCATTCATAACCAAAAGCATTTCAAAGAAATTGAAACCAATTTTTCCAGAACGTTATTTTTCTAGAAAAATAACAAAACAAGATTTAGAACAATTTCACAAACATTTATTTTTGGCATACCCAACTATTTCAAAAACCCATGAAACCAACCTTGCATGATACCTATAAGAGGGTGAAGCCCTAACACTTATCCATCCCAGAATTATGGGGGTGACTTATTACCCTTATCCGAACCCAAATGAAATATGAATGTTTGACCAAGGAGAGCCATGACCCTTATCCATCCTAGAATGATGGGGGAGATCCCTAACCCTTATCCATCCTGAATTCAATATGAAGGTTTGACGGGGGAGATCCCTAACCCCTATCCATCCCATAATGATGGGGGAGACCCCTAACCCTTATCCGTCCTGAATGCAATATGAATGTTTGACGGGGGAAAGCCCTAACCCTTATCCCACCCGGAATGATTGGGGGGACCCCTAACCCATATCCGTCCCAAATACAATATGAACACACACCACACATTCCCATTAATTATTCCAAAACCTACCTTTCAATAAAACACATTTTGTTGAAAACAATTTCCATCAATACAAAGTGTGTTCAACGAATTCAAACCATTTCAATAAAAATGTACTTTTATTGAAAACCAAAGAATAAACCAATTTCATCAAATCCATCCCAATACAAAAATTATTTTAATAAAACACCATTTTTATTGAAAACCCATATTTCAGAAAACCATTTACCATTCCAACAAATCCATAATTTAAAATCAATATTTTAAATTCAAGAAGCCAAATCACATTGCACAACAATTGACTAAGATTTCACAACATCATCAAAACCATAAGTCATCACTAATGATGATTTATTCTATGCTTTTAAAAAATCAATTTCATTGAAATAAACTAATTTGAAACTAATACAGTCAATTCTAACAAGAGGAGCCGAGAGAGAATCCTCCTACCTCAACAAAAAGGTGAAACCAATCAATGGACAAAAAATGATCACGAACATTGGGTCGATACTCAAAGAATCCTCCTTAGAACTCTTCTACTAACACAAACAAGACCAAATATCATCATATTCGGCATACACACCCTTAGATCTACCCATAATGGGAGTATATCTAATAAATCGAGAGAATATGAGAAGTAGAACTAAGTAGATATAAGAAACCAATCAAGAACGATCACATACCTAAAGAATCCTGCTTTGATTCTCCAAGAGAAGCCTTCGGATCACCTCCGGAATGCTTGGGAGAAGTCTTCCAACCATCAAGGGAGAGTAATTCTGAGTTAGGGCCACTTAGGAGGTTTAAACAAAGAAATTAAAAGAAAACAATTTAGATCCACAATTTTAGGATCTAACTTTATGTGACTGCATGGTTAGTCCATAGGGTTTTACAAACCGTGCGTTAGCTTCTGCCTCAGAAATCCTTCACGCATGGCCTCATTGAATGGTTTCTCTTAACCATGCGCTGACCATGCGGAAGCCACTGCCTCCTCAGTCAGCCATGCACAGTGTGGCCGCATGATTTAGACAAACCGTGCGACGCCCGTGCGCCTTCCTCTTTGCTTCAAACATCAATCCAGGATCTCCCGACTCTCCCATAAGTCACCCTTAACTTTTAAAACCATGAAAATAATCAAGTAAGGGTTACATACCAGAAACCAGGGGTATTAAATTCTTCCCACCATTGGCCTTTCCATCCCTAGAAAGTAGAAAACCATAGTTTGTCTGAAAGAGTTCTGTCCGCTGCTCTTTCATATTTTTCTCGTGTTCCCATGTCTCTTTCTGAATCTGACCATGTTGCAACAAAACCCGTAAGAGATCGATGCTTTTTTCAAGAAAGAATTTATCCTGCCTATCCACAATCCACACCAAGATATATACCAATGAAGCATCTGGTTCTATATCAATGTCATCGCTTCTGATCACATGGTTAGGATCAGGTTGATACTTCTTCAACTGATATGCATGGAACACATTGTGCACTGCACTAAACCGTGATGGTAATGCCAACTGATATGACACCTCTTCAACCCATTACAGTATCTCAAAAGGGCCTATATAATGATGACATAATTTGAACTACTTCCAAAAGCAATGATGTCCAATCCTTAGAGAGATTCTCAAAAAGACATGATCACCCACTACGAATGACAACGGTCTTCGACAGTGATCTGCATAAGATTTCTGATGACTCTGAGCTATCTCCATATTCTTTATAATCAACTGAATCATCTACGTTGTTTCTTGGACAAGGCTCATCTCGACTAGGGATGTTTCACCAGTTTCCACCCAACATAGTGGAGAACGACAAGGACGCCCATACAATGCTTCAAATGGAGCCGTGCGTATCGAGTCCTGATAACTGTTATTGTATGAGAACTACACTAAGGGTATATTCTCCTCCAATAGTCCACCAAAATCAATTACACAAGCCCGCAACATGTATTCCATCGTCTTTATCATCCTTCTAGATTGTCCATCCGTTTGAGGATGATATGCCGTACTCATATTCAACCGAGTTCCTACTGATTTCTTTAAGGATCACCAGAAACGAGATGTGAACCTTGGATCTCTATCTTACACGATTGAAACTGGTATTCCATGTCTCTTTTCCACTTCTCATATATAGATTTTTGAAAGATCTTCCACTATATGAGTTTCACGAATATGGATGAAATTGGCCAACTTGGTCAGACTATCCACTATCACGCAAATGGCATCGTGTTTTCAAACCATTCTTGGAAGACCTATAACAAAATCCATTGCTATCTGATCCCATTTCCACACTGGAATTTGTAGAGATTGCAACATACCCACTGTTCTCTGATGCTCTACTTTAACTTTCTGACAAGTTAGACACCTTGAATCAAATTCAGCGACCTTCCGTTTCATGCCGCTCCACCAAAATTGCACCTTCAATGCCTCATATGTCTTCTATGTACCTGCGTGTATGGCCCATCTTGAATGAAAAACCATAGGTACAACCATCCGATCTCTGAAACACAAAACTGAACCACCCCCATCATGTTTCCAGCCATAAATTGTCTCCCCACCGTTGAGTTTTGAACGTACAACCTGACAGTCTGCATTAGATGTTTGTGCTTTTTTGATCTTCGTTACCAAATCAGGAGCAAGCGTAGCTGAAAAGAAAATTGCAACATCACCTCAGTCTTCATATTCCACATGCATGTCGGCTAAGACTAACATCAACTGTCATTCTTCTGAAGTAAATCCATGAAGAATGTTGGTACATTCGTTTGACTGGAAGGCATTACTACATATTCATAGTGACCATATCTACTTCTGAAAGCTGTCTTTGGTATATCCTCCTTCTGAACTCACAATTGGCGATATCCTGATCACAAGTCAATCTTGGAGAACCACTGAGCTCCCATTAATTTATTGAATAGATCATTAATGCATGGAAATGGATATCTATTCTTTATCGTAACTTGGTTAAGCTCACTATAATCAACCCACAGCCGAAGAGTTCAATCCACCTTCTTCACAACAACACTGCTGCTGCCCATGGAGAAGTATTTGGTCATATAAAACCTTTGCATTCAATCTCCTCTAAATTCATTTTCAATTCCTATAAGTATGTTGGTGTCATCCTATAAGGTGGAAGGGAAATAGGACTGGTCCCCAGAAGGAGATCAACCCAAAACTCCACCTCCCTTTGTGGTGGTAACCTTGGGAAGTTATAGGGAAAGACATATGGAAATTGATCCACCATAGATAGAAAAATATTTTCCTCAATTTCTTCCATTGATGCAAGATTTAGCGTTTCTAGTAGATAAGAGAACATTCCCACCATTGGTTCTAACAAGCTCTTTGCTCCTTTGTTTACCATTCTCTCTCCCCTAAAGAGATGGTTGATGTCGTCCTCAGTCGTGAAACTAACAGTTATATTATAATAGTCGATGTGAGCCTTAAACACTGTCAACCAATCCATACCTATGATTACGTCATAGAAATCCATTTCCAAATTCAAGAGGTCCCATTTTAACTCATATCCATTAAAAATTACAACACATGCTCTACACACAAAGTCTTGATGTTCTCTTTCACCAAGAAGTGTTTTTAGTTTCAAAATAGAAGACATCATTTCCAATTTTAAACATAGAAAGTCAACAGAACCAGAAGCAATGAAGTAATGTGACGCACCAGTATCAAATAACACTTGCACAAGATAGAATTCAAAATAATCGTACCTCACACAGTAGGTGGTCCATCCCGATCATCGAAAACCATCTGCTCAGCTCCATATAATTTCTTTGTTGTTTCACTTTTCTCCTTGTTTTTGGATTTCCCTCATTTCATCGAAGCCCATGGTGTTTTTGACAGCATAGAAGTGTCCCTGACTCCCGACCTTGGAGCAGTGTGACAAAATTGCTTAAGGTGTCCCATCTTGTTGCAATTGTGGCATGCTCTCAGTTGTGCCTTACAGTCTCGCTTGATGTGGCTCATAGAGCCACACTGGAAGCATCCAAGATTTCTCTTGGGTCTCTGAGAAAGGATAATTTCTCCTATGGTCTGATTACGATGTGTTATTCCTCTTTGAGAAAAGGTGTATGATTTCCTCTTTCTCTTAGCGTTATAGTTCTCAGCTCCTCTAGTGAAGATAATCGTCCTTCCTCCACTTGGATTTACAGCAGTGACAGATATCATAAACAAAGTATCTGGTTATAGTCCCAACTCAATGTTTTTAAAATCATGAGCGATGCTTTGGACCAACTGTTGGTTCACCTGTGGTTTAGGTGAAACCATATTCTCACTTCCCTCTTCTGACTGGTGTCTATGACACCTAACGAGTGCCATTTCCTAAACCAACAACAAACTCTGTCAATCTCACTCTCTAGAAACTCATGGCTTAACATTTCAAATTGTAACATATAATCTATCAAAAAAAAATTCCATGTTCATCCATTTTTGAAAACATTCAACATGATTTTTTAAAATAAACCCATTTTCAAAATACACCAAATACCATGTTCTCAAAATCATTCACTTGAAAACAATTTCTCCATTTTTCAAAAATGCACACCATGAAAAAATACTTACTCATTCCTCACAATGAGACATGAATTCCAAGTGGGAAGTCATTCATCTACAATGCATTGTATACTCATCTCATTGTATGAACCCATCACAATGATATTTACAACATTCTAGAAGTGTATCCAAAACACTTATGTACCCAACACCCTGGTAACTTGAAGATCAGCATAAACGGGTTAGCTACGTCCTTTTATTCTATACATTTCATGTTCCAACAATCCTACTCCGGTCTAGGATGACCACCCAAGGAATAGGAAAGAAGGAATTTCTACTCCAAGACCAAGAACATCGATTACCACTAGTTATGCAAGGACTGAACAAGCTGATACCATTTGAAATGACCCACTAATTCTCATTGGCTTGAGAGCTCAATGAGTCATTTATAGGCCTTAAGCTACATCCCCAAGATGCAATGGCTGGAAATAAATGGCAAAGGGATTCAAATACAGTTTGGGGATGATTTACCATTTAAGAAAACAAACCAGAAAATCCAATAACAACCACTATATGATGCATGTTATTAAAACAACCAACACATGTATTACAAAAAAAGGAACTACACTATTCCACAAGTCAATTCATCCAACACAATACCAGAGTACCAAGCGGAAGAGTAACAAAAGACAAAAACAAACCAAGACACCCTCCACGACTCCACACTAAGCTCCATGCTCCAAGCACCACCACATCTCCTAGGAATCACCACGAACCACTAGTAATGGGATGCCTTACCTTTCCATGTGTCTCACAAAACAACATCTACAAATTCACCAAAGTTCCAAAGCAAGGGTGAGTAATAAACATAGTAGGTTTTCCCCAATGACTTCCCTACTCACGCCACTAGGATAGAAGAGTAATAAATAGCTATATAAAAACAGATTATATAAAAAAAATTCTTGAAGGTAGTTTATAACAATATATAAACATGTTTCCAAAACCATTCAAAACCAAAATCATTTCAAAGCTATTGACACCAATTTTTCCAGCAGGTTATTTTTCCTAAAAAATAACCAAACAAGCTTTAGAACCATTTCACATACATTAATATTTGGCATACCCAACCATTTCACAAAACCATGAAACCAACCTTGCATGCTACCTGGAAGAGGGGGAATCCCTAACCCTTATTTATCCCATAATGATGGGGGAGACTTCTTACCTTTATCCAACCCCAAATGCAACATGAATGTTTCACAGGGGAGAGCCCTAACCCTTATCCATCCCAGAATGATGGGGGAGACCCCTAAACATTATCCATACCGAATGCAATATGAATGTTTAACGGAGGAGAGCCCTAACCTGTATCCATCCTAGAATGATGGGGGAGACCCCTAACCCTTATCTATCCTGAATTCCATATGAATGTTTGACAGGGGGGAGCCCTAACCCTTATCCATCCCAGAATGATGAGGGAGACCCCTAACCCTTATCCATCTTGAATGCAATATGAACAAACACCACACATTCCCAAAAAAATATGCCAAAACCACCCTTTCAATAAAACACCTTTTGTTGAAAACCATTTCCATCATAACCAAGTGTGTTCAACATATTAAACCATTTCAATAAAAATGTACTTTTATTGAAAACCAAAGAATAAACCACTTTCATCAAATCCATTACAATAAAAAAATTATTTCAATAAAACACCCTTTTTATTGAAAACCCATCTTGCAGTAAACAATTTACCATTCCAACAAATCCATAATTTAAAATCATCATTTTAAATTCAAGAAGCCAAATCACCTTGCACAACAATTCACCAAGATTTCACAACTTCATAAAACCATAAGTCATCACTAAATAAGATTTATTATATGCTTTGAAAAAATAAATTTAATTAAAATAACCTAATTTGAAACAATTCCAATCAATTCTAACAAGAAGAGTGGAGATAGAAGCCTCTTACCTCAACAAAAAGGCAAAACCAAGCAACGGACAAAAAACGCTCACGAACACCGGGTCGATTCTCCAAGAATCCTCTATAGATCTCTTCTCCTATCACACCCAAGACCAAATATCATCATTTTTGGCATCCACACCCTTAGATATACCCATAACGGGCATAGATCTATGAAACCAAGAGAGACGAGAAGTAGATCTAATTAGATCTAAGAAACCGATCAAGTACGATCACATACCTTATGAATCTGACTTCGATTCTCCAAGAGAAGCCTTCGGATCGCCTCCAGAACGCTTGAGAGAATTCTTCCAACCTTCATGGGAGAGTAATCTCGATTTAGGGCCACATAGGAGGTTTAAACAAAGAAGTTAAAGGCAAATGAGTTAGATCCACACATTTATGATCTAACTTTAAGTTACCGCATGGTTAGTCCGCATGGTTTGACAAACTGTCCACTAACCATGTGTTAGCTTGTGCCCTGGACATCCTCCACACATGACCTAATCGTATGGTTTTTCTTAACTGTGTGACAACCGTGCAGATGCCACTGCCTCCTCAGTCAGCCACGCACGGTTTGGCTGCACGGTTTAGACAAACGGTGCGTCGCCTGTGCGCCTTCATCTTGGCATCAAACTTCAATCCTGGATCTCCCGACTCTCCCATATGTCACCCTTAACTTTTAAAACCAAGAAAAGCATCAATTAAGGGTTACATACCAGAAACTGGGGGTACTACAATGATCCAATGAAATTCTCATCTACGGATTTCTTGAGTGCCACTAATTCCCATGGTTGAAAGAGAACTAGTCTACATTAGGTTTACCATTATTTATTTATGACACTTTCCTCAAGCCACAATTCCGTAGTGTATGAAATTTTCTTATGATGAGTTGTGCCCCACATTACCAGTTTCTAAATACGGGCATAATTCATCACATAATCATAAATTTCTCCCCCATAATAAAAATAGGATGATTGGATTTCTATCCCTCCTTTTGTGGATTCCTCTGTGGAAATCATTACAGAGTCATAGTCTCCCTTGTAGGTTAATAAATTTTTCATGAAACATTTTCTCAGTGCCATATATTTTTGGATTTTAATTTATTACACTTATTATGTAAGGATATTCCAAAGGGGAAAGTCAGGGTAGAAAAATTTTGTCAAGGGAGTAGTAATGTTGGTTATAAATGTCATGTTGAGAAGTTGAAACATTGGAGCACTTGTATTAACCCTCATTATATGGCTTCTAAATCATGTAGAAACCTAAGGATTCCCACATTTATTGTGGGGTATATTATTCTAGAGGCTTGTGTTAGAGTTTTTCCTCTACATCCAATGATTAACAATGACTATTATGTCAGTTTATCAAGTAGTGTAAATGAATATCACTGAACATAATTTTTATGAATGTGGATCAAATAGGCACATCCCTATGAGGGAGAACATGGAGGATTACCAGATCGATGGATGAGATCTCCTATTGAGGAAAAATCTAACAATGATGTGTCCCATGAAGGCAAGATATCACACCATGAAGGATAAAATAGACACCATTTATGATCGAATAGGGATAGTGGGTTGTGATAAGTGGGCGTCATGGTTTACCCTTGGTTGGGATTTAACCACATTTATTCTTCCTACATACACTGTGTGGAAGACATGGATCAAAACACATGTAGTTCTAAGTGGTGATTTGGGGCTTACACATGTCTAGAATCCCATCTTAAGACGGGAAATCTTGGTTTGATAAAGATTTATTATGTGGCGATTATTCATGGTTAGTTTCCCAAGTTCTAAAAAGAGCATAAATGGAATGAAGGGGGATTATACAATGAGACAGACAATGGTGATGATATAAACATACCACGATAAGGGAGAGGTGATGTGATATATGGCTAGGGAATACACATTTGATCCACCCAAATGAATGGCAAGATTCCACCTAGATGTTTTGGCAAGGGTAAAAACCAGGATGGATGATGGATGGTTTGATAAAGATGATGTAATGGGTGATATGGAACTGACTTTAAGATGACAATACTAGGCTTGAACCTCTGGGAGTCATCCCGCATATCTTAGTTGGTTGGGAATCACTATCTATGTACATTGGAAGAGAGAATTCTAACATACACATGGATAGATTCCCTTTAAAATGTAAGATGTGGTCACAAATTACGCATGGTTAGCCTCCCATGTGGACGCAATGGTGATGTATCCTCTAGGTGGTGTATGATCCTCTTGATATATATTGTCTAGAAAAAAATATCATGATTGGAATGAATGATGGTGGATATATATATTCTAGAGGTGGACCCATATGAAGAGGTACCCATGGTTTACCAATGGTTGGGATTGAACCTTGGGGAGGCTTCATATATACCATGTGTAGAATATAAGGATCAAAATCCTTGTATTTTTTTTTGTTTGGTTCTTACGCATGGTTAGAGTCATGTGAATATGGAAACTGGGGCTAACTCTAGGATGGATGCTCAAAAGAAGGGTGTCAAGGTCACTACTTTCCTATAACCCTGTGTGGGTCATGAATGGAGTGGGAAACAAGAAGAATTAGTTGACCATACTTTTTAGTGAGAAATCATGTGTCATTGAGGGATGGAGTGGTGAATTTGCGTGGTTAGATTCCCATGATGATTGAGATTGGGGAATACCCATGGTTAGTGTCCCATGGGGAAAACAACCAAAGAGCGTGGGATGGGGTATTGAGAGTCCCACATTCTCATTGCCACTCTGGTCTTTACATCTAGAGGAGGCAAGGGGGGAGCATGGGTGATACCTCTTTCAAAAAGGATAGGGGGATTACACTAAGATATCTACACTTCCTAGCATCAGATCCCGATACATGAAAAAGGATATCATTAAATGTGACGAAGTTCTCACCCCCCCCATAGAGACTAGTGGGCATGGAAATTGCTCGGGGAAGGGCATCCCATGTTAATATCATTGGGTGATTCAACTGTTTAATGTAATTTGTTTAGGATTATGGTTCTTAGTAGTTGAATGTTATCCAGATCGGACGATGAGAAATAATTCCTAAACACTTTGTATAACATGACTGATAACTTTTAACCATTTGTGAACAAAATGAAATAGAAATTCTAAGATACATTGGGGTGGCTGATTGGTCCTTTGTGGGGGCTGCGTTAGCATAGTAATGTGAGTAATCCATAACTACCAGCATTACCATGCAAAGAAACATTTGGATAAGAATTTGAAGAAGGACCAACAAAAAGGGACTAAGAAATCACTATGCAGAAGCCTAGAGGGAAACACGAAATATGGCCTCATGAAATATGGGGCCTCACTGAGAGTTACTTCACAATTCATGGGTGATTTGTCGAGGCCAATAGCATCATGATGTTAGGGTATTTTTGATGTAGGTAGAACCTACCATGGAATGGAGGAATTCTTTGTAAAATGGGATCTTAACAAAGTCATAATGCTTTAGAATGCCTCAAGTATTACCATCGGGCCTTCCTCATTCACGAAGTGTGTATTAACTTATGAAGGTCATCTTTACTATAGACTAGGGTAAATTGGAACAAGGGAATGGGGGTTCCATGATTCTTCGGAACCTTTGGAAATTCATTTTTCTATCACGTTCTTGGTACATGGTAGCTTCACGAAAATGGGGATTAGAAGGTTAAAGGTTAGTTTAATAGTTCTTATGAGGGGGAGCTTGATATTTATAGGAAAAGGGGTCTCGTAATGCATTGAGGTGTTCCATGAAGTAAAAGAGAAATATGTGAAGAGTTGTGGGGCTCATCAGAATCATAAAGCTGACTAGAAATATTCCTTTTTTGTGGTTGTGTGGATTATTAGACTCTCAGATAATTCCATTAACTTTTATTTTTCAGCGGTCATAGGTTTAATCTGACCCACAGAGCCAAACTCCATTTTCTTTCACATTCATAGAGACTGGGGATGCATGATAGTGCTTTATTAAGCATACCCCTTTGTTGATATTTGGTATTTTTGAGCTTGTATTTCATCTCAAATTTCCACAACATCCCTCAAAAAATCTCAAGCCACATATATTGGTGTCATAAATATCCTTGTGAAAGGAATCAAAACCCACTTTGTTCGGTGCCACTTAATTGGACATATTATGCATTTTATGTTCATGTGATTAGGACCAAACTGTGATGTTATAAATCATGTGGAAAGGATATCCATGAGAATGTTTCCTATCCAAAAAGACAGTGTGGGAATTATTCTATGGTAATAGAGGAGGGCCTGGAAGTGATGTTGGCTCCTAGGATGAATAGGAATCTACTTGGAGTTTATCCAGGGGATAATTAAGATATATTTTGTTGTGTTGGGTTTGGACCACATTGGGGTTTCCTACATATACCATTCAAGTGGGAATCAAAGCCCGCATTGTTCTTTTATGAGTACATAGGCTAATGGAGGTCCTATGAAATTTTTTCTCACATGTTATTGTGTCCCATTGATAGAATTCAAGAATAATTTTTTTTCATACACCATCTAGGAGGATGCACTGGTGAGTGGGGACATTTGGAATGACTTGAATCATGTAGATTTGGAAGCATGGTTTTTGCATATACCATGGAAGACTAATGGATGTTTGAATACAATTAATAGAGGCCCCAAACCTATGGAGTACCTCTAAAGGAAGTGAAGGGGAAAATATAGAATTTTTTTACCTGTACATTTATCTTACCATGTGGATGTCAAGATTGTAGCTAACCTCAAAGACTACATGAGTCATTATTTAATATGAGAATGATGTGGAAGCATATGTTCTAGAAAAATGAAAAATAATTATTCCAAAATGGAAGAGGCCATGGATATTGTAGAATAATAATGGAATTTTACATTACTATTCCCTCACCCAATTTGGTACTCGTGATAATCACATCTGACCACCTGCTTATCCACCTCCCTGTAAGAAATATTATGTGCTTACCAAAGAAGTTATTCCTTAATATTTTTTCTAGGTAAGATATTAGGATGTGATATAAATTCCTAAATGGTATAATTTCTGGATCATATGCCTCCCCACCTAGAACCAGAGGTCATAGATCCAAGAGAAAACTAATGAAGGATATGGTCCTTGCCCTAGTATCTGAGACCTGGATTTCCCTAAAACTGTTCCAACAGTCGTGTTCCTCATCACCAATGGGGATTATAAAATTACACACCATGATGACACTACCTATTTAGTTGGGAAATTTTTAGATCCATATAAATGGTAGAATACATAATCGATTTGGAGACAAATTAGTGTTTCTCTCTCCATGGGTTCACAAGTTTGGAGGCTTTGAGAGAGGACACAATTTGGTCCCCTCAAAATGTGGGATGAAAATAAATGGGAGCCATTCCATTGTAGAAATGAATGGTGGGATTGGATGGTCACTCAATTCGGTCAATGATTGACGAGAAGTGGGTGCTCCCAAAGGGTGACCGGGAGGATCAAGAAGTGATTCTCAAAGGGGTAGGCATGGGTGATCAAAAGGTTCCTTAAGGGATGGGAAACCTAAAAATAAACACATATATGATTACTTCCTCAAGGATCAAAGGGCCCCATCAAGTGTCCCATGAAGGCTATTGCATAGGTCTCGGTCTTTTATAGGTACCTTCATGCTAGCAGTTTGTAATTAGGTTAAAAGGGGACCCCTCATATGTTTCATGCGTTTCAAAACATGGAAGGACATTGATCCCACTATCCCCAAGATTCCATCATATCACATGTTTTGGGGAGATACCTAAAGGATTTTTGAGAACCTATGTGATGGATCTACATTACCTGATCTTGGAGGCTTCTTCTATTTCTCCTATTTGTCAAATGAGGAACCCTATGATCCTTTTTATAGGAAAAAATGGGACATTATTCAAAGGTGGTCACCCACACAGGTAATCGATGTAGGTAGCCCAGATAAGTAATCTATTCATGAGTGACTAATACTTCTTTTACAGTGTATTTTGGCCAATGTGAGAATTCTAGAACATAGTCAGGGTGTGCATAGTCTGGATTGGTTAAGTTCCCCTTGATCCTTCCCGGGATATTCATCACATGTCAAATGATTGGGGTACTCCTCCTAATACCGTCATCCTATATGACAAAATATAGTGTCAAAAATATCCATTACAATTATTTTACTATAAATTTATTCTATATTTCCCTTTTTATTATGGTAATTATGTGGATTAAGTTATATAATTGGATCAATAGGTAAAATTCATAATGTTGATTTGTTCTCAAGTGGTGTAATATGTTACCTTATAATGTAATATTATTTATTCGATCTCTTAGTGACTACTAAACCATGACATTGTGAATTTAATCTCATGTGACCAAATTTAAATGTTATATATAACCCATCAGTAATGAGTGACTGGGGGTGGCGGTGTTATTTCTGGTATAAGATATATCTTAGTAGAAAGAATATGATCTATATTAAGAATAAAATTGTTTGATAACATGGATTCTACCATAATAAAATTGAAATGATTATTGAAGAATTATTATATGTGTAAGATAATATGTAAAGAATCATGGTATATATATAATAATTCACTCATTAACAATTTATAATAATAGTAATTAAGTTATTAAAATTATTAAATATTACAAATGTAATCCAAAGAAATAATCAAATATATTTTATTGGTTTTTCTGAATAACCAAGATAAAGTTGTTAATTTGGGTTATGAACAAATTATTTCTATCCGTGTGAAATTTAGATTTGTTGTGAAAAAGAACCATTCCTTCAGGGAGTAATCAATTTCCACCAATAAGGATCATCCTCATGAGAAATTTTTGTCTTACAATAACCTCTATCATTTAGTGAGTCCTCTAATCCAATACTCTCGGAGCTATGAATAAAGTCTCAAGAGAGGATATTTAAGGGAATTGGGTGTACTGAGAAAGAAGCATTTATCAATAATTAATATTTTTTGGTGTGTATATGGTGAGAAATGGTCGTTAATGATTCAATACACTACCAATGAAGAGGGTATATAAATTATTTAGTGAAATTCATTTAAAAATATATTTTGTTAAAAATAATTTATTGAGTGATACGTTCTATGATGGAAACACATTATTGAATATATAATAAAATTAAGATGTGATGAATAAGTGTTTCTCTAGTTTAATTATAGTATAATTATACATTGAGGATTGTCCATAAAACTCAGAACCAATGATATAATAATTTAATGATGGTTTAAATTTATTCCTATAAGGTTAATTGTTCCATAAATATTGTCTTATATATAATGTAATTGTGATGAGTGATATCTAGAATGAGGATAATTTTAAATCATTCATTTATTGATGGAAAAAATATAAGTAATGGAAGGAGTATATAAATGTTGAATGTATAGAAAAAAAATCATAATAAATATAGACATTACATAATGTTTATGAATATTCAATATATCACCCAAATTAACTTGCCTGGTAACCATATAGGTTATGTATACTTCAAGACTACATATATAAAAATATTATATATGTAAAATATTTATCATCTAAAAAATATTTATGTATATAAGGTACCCTTTTAGTATCATCTTACATAGTGGCCTTCTTCATATCCTAAAGAAAATAAAAACATAAAAAAGTGTGAGTTCAAATTATTCATAAGGGTAAATATGGGAGATATGAATTAACGATCACATGGAATAATATTTGTAGAAAAATGTAATTCTAAAATGTGATTATTAATATAAAATAATTGTCAACTATTTGTATATAATTATCAAGATTCGTTGAATAAAACATTATTTTGTGAAAAAATTTTGGAATCATAAAAAAACAATCAAGATCAATGAGTTTTTATCAAATAATATGAACATTTCATAAGAATGTAGTGCCAACATATGGGAATAAAACATATCAAATATCAATGAAAACTATTTAGAAAATAATATCATAGGTAATCAGGAATCACCACATTTTTATTATATCATAGTGGATAATGCATCCCTACATAATTTTTATAGTGTATAATGCACGTCAACTAATTTCCCATAATTATTTCCTGAGATATAAGGCTTTACTGAATTCATTGGAGGGATGTATAATTATAAGACCATTGATCATAAATTTAAAACCATATATATGTATACCAAAAGATAAAAAATCATTCATCATTTTATCATATCATCGCCCATTGAGTAGAAACATGTTTCATTAATATTACCTCTTTTTTGTAGCATAACACAAGTAAAATAAAATTACTTTCATTGATATTTCATTATAAAAATCATAAAACATACATGGAAATAATAGATAAGTTATCATAGGATCATATTCCTAATGAACTGTAAGTAATATCAATGGATGTTATCGTAGATAGAAAATTCCTTCAAATGATTAGTATAATATTTCTTATGGAAAATACATTATTTATTTGGAAATATATTATTTATAATCTAAATATTTAATTAATATTAAAATAATTATATTAATTTAGTAAAACCAAGGAAATAGATACAATAAGCATAAAATAAATATTAATTATAATGGTGGTAAATTCCATTCATACAGTTTATGTTAAAATGAAATTATGTTCACACCTTTTGTAAAGACTACAAAATTAATAAAATAATAAAAATATTCATTTTAAACCATTATTTATATTATAAATTTTTTTAAAATTATTTTTAAATATTATTGGGTAATAGTAAAAATCTGAGTAATTTTTTTTTCAAATAAAATACGGGAAAAATAAGATAAAATCCTTAACCAAAGAAATAATATGGTGTAATAATGACTAAAATGAAATTATTTTTGATATTCATAATAAAAAAATACTAATTAAATTTTTAAAAAATCCAAAATAGAATATTACATTATAATTATATGATAATAAAATATGGTTTTCATAAAAAATTAGTATTTTCTATAATTTTAAAAAAAAAATCTTATTAGAAAAATCCAAAATATTCACCCAAAGATAATACTTTCATCAAAATTTGAAAAATTATATTTATTATAAAAAAAATAATTTCTATAAATGGTATAAATTAATTATAATGTCTTTGTTCAAATGAAGTAAAACACATTTGAAAAAACACAAATTTTTGAGGCATAAAATGAATGGAATAGAAATTAATAATTTATTTATTATAAATTAATAAATACATTTTTATTGTAAATATCCATTCTATATAATTTTAAAATTATTTTTAACAATATTCATATCTATAATTTATCAGCTATGTTTTTATGGTCAAATTTTTTAAAAAATTATTTAATAGTATATTGTACTTTGTTTAAACTCGTTGTTCCCTCTAATGAATGCTATCAATGAAATTAAATATATGTAATGTTAATAATATAATAAAATATCAAGGTGTTACATTCTACCTACTTATTTAATTTTTTACCCTAATATCCCTTCACTGTGATAGGATCATCTATGGATACTTTTGCATCATCACTTCCTCAATATCCCACATAGCTTCCTTTATTAAAGGTTTCAATACAAAACTTTTACTAGGTGAGTGGTATTATTTCATATCACATTCCCTCATTCCTATATATTCTCCCCTATTTTTTCCTAAATTGAGAGATCATTATCCAATGGTATGAACTCTACGTTCAGTATATAATGAGTATTATGTATGTAATTCCTTTAGAGGGATACATGAAACACATTGAGAACTTGAGAGATATTGAGTTGAATCACAAAGTGATAAGAAACCATCCAAATACAATTTTGAATTTTTATGGGACTAATATATCTAGATATAATATTTCCCTTATTTAAAAATATCATAACCATTTCTAAATAGATATTCATAGAAATACCATGTAACCAACATAAAATTGCATATATCTCCAACGATTTTCACCATAACTTTTATGTCGAATATGAGGTACCCGGATGTGTTGTTGAATGAATATAACCTTTTCTACCAATTTGACATCAATAAAAAAGACCCATTTTCATTCATTATATAACTTCATCCTAGAAAATTGGTGTTCTGTTATTCCTTATATAGAGTACTTAATAAGGACCCATATTAATGCTCAAGTGAAATTCATTGATATAATAAATGTACAGTAGAGGAATGTACTGATCAAAAACACATTTTAAATATATATTTAATTCTCAGAAAATGTAATTTATTGTTCTAATTCTCATATTAGACCAACCAATTTTCAATGGATGTTATTCAGTATTGAAAAGAAACTATGTATCCATAACCTATAGAAAATATCTCTATAACATCAAAGGAAACCTCAAATCATGATCAGAAACAATTGAGTGTAATACTCTATGAAATCTCACAACATATTTAATTTATGTATGAGTATTTATATCATGATATAAATATTCTCAAATAAATATGACTTTATTGATTCTAGGAAATACACTACAACCAAAATAGAAATATTCCATTTAAATTTCTTGGGATGTTCTGTATCAAAATATCTAGTGATGTTATCCCATATCCAACTTGGAATCGCAAATGGTTATAAAATCATGTCCAACTTTTATCTAACAATATTAAATTATTAATAGACAAGTAATTGGGATGAATAATCTACAATACCCCTTTTCATTTTTCCTCCAAAATCATTCTTTTATATCATTATACATATTCACACATACATGATTAATAGATAATGATGAACTCTGATTATTATATAACAACTCATTATTCAATTAAGATACTGACAGAACAAATACTCTATTAACAAACATTATTGTTCCTTTAAAATCATAGGGGAACTAGGTAAAATTTCTTACTTTCTTATGAAGTTCTATATCTTTCTTCTATGCCTCTTTAATCCTCAAAAGGGTGGATGGTTGAAAATTCATATAATAAAAAGTGGATTGGTCCTCTTTTTTTTATATTTCATGTTCCATATTCTAAAAATCCATAAATATTAGTTCTCTTTCAATGCTCATCACGGATAATCCAGCATGGTCCTTTTAACACACAACATTATCCACCTTCTTCACCTTCCTAGGGTGGTAATGTATTGAGCTATAAAAATATTTAATTATATCCAACCATAATCTCTTAAAGACATTCAACTATTACTATATGAAAATAAACATCAATATATTTCGTATCGTTTATTTTCCATACCTTTCACAAAAAAGACAACTCCACTAAATATTCAATGTTTAGATTACCACTATCACCTCTAAATCATGATTTGGGTAATTTTTGTCAAATATTTTAAATTGTTTATAGGATTATGTTATCACTATATATTTATTCAAAAGGAAACATCATAGTCCCATCATTGATTAACCACTATGGATTGAAAACTCTTCTCTACTATAGGGTAGTTTGAGAAATGGTGAAATGACAAAAATTTTGTTATTATCGTTGAAATTATATTCACGTTCATCATTCAACAAGAAACAAACTCCAATTTCAATAAAATTGAAGAATATATTAGTCATCTATTCCAAGTCACTCCCAAAGCATATATAGTATGTAAGAAACCCTATAAAAATATAGATCTTATCTATCAGCTTTGTTCTATTAAATTGGTCAATAGAAATTATATTTATAGGATGCATTAATATACCCCACATGCGATTACATGACCTATGAATAAATAATTTTTAATCTAGAATTTACACTTCATCAATTTAGCATAAATGTTTTCATTCGACAAAGTCGGCAGCACAATTCTCAAATGATCTTCATTATCTTCTATATAATTTTAATATATAGTAATATCATCCTTAAAGACTAGCTAAAACATATCAAACTAATATCTAAATACACTATTCGTTAAATACATAATGTTATCAGTTGGACTGATAATTAAAAATGTTATAAATTTGAATTTATAATCTCTAAACATCATATGAAAGGATATATTAGGTTTATCATACTTCTTCACCCTCTAAAAATGATCTTAAAAATGGAGTAAAATATTGGGAAAGCATTTTGATTTTCATTTTTGATCAAACATGTCATCAATATTGAGCAAATTAAACTTGTTCATGTTAGTGATTTTATTAATTCATTGATAATAAATGAAAATATGAATTCTGAGGTATTTCATCATAACAATAATAATAGGTTGACCCCAAGGTCATTAACCAAGGCATATGAATCCCTCTTCATGATTATCCTGGTGATACATCTTCAATTACAGCAACTCAATTGGGATCATTTTATATGGAATATTTAATATAAGTGTAGAACAATTTATTATTTATATTGAAAACAAAACTTCATTATTCAGAGGAAGAGTAGCAATTTATTCTGGAAATACATCTGTAAAATCCTAAAAAATAGATATATATTTGATGTGGAAATTCTTTCATACCATTATAGATAAATAAACCTCATTAATATGTAGTTGGAACCAAATAATTTATGTATGTTATATTGGAAGAAAAAATTAATCATATCACCAAAATACGATAAGAGGTTGATTCATATTATCCAATAGGAATTACCTTACTAAAAAATTGAAATGGGGTCTATATAGAAAGATAAAATCCATGTCAAAAATCACATCAAATTCAACTAGATAGTAAATCACAATATCTTAAACAATTACACTCTTGAAATTATTTATTACTTATGATCTATAGACAACATAAGGGATCATCATACCATTTGTATCATCCCAGGTAAATGAAGAATAAGACATATTTTATATTTATTAATATTTGTGAATTAAATATTAATTTTACTTTAAAAGGGTTTCTATGTTCGATAGCGTACCTGATACGCCACAACATGTTTCTTTGAAATCATACGTGGCACACTAATAATATAATATTATTATTTTAAAAGGATGTTAACTCCTAGCCATTGTATTGGAAGTAATGAACAAAAATAACTACAATATGATTATACATTATTTTTAAATGTATTTACATTATCCAATAAAATGATAGTGGCTTAAAATGTGAATGAATCTAATTTGAAGCATAATTTACATTAAAAGGCTGGTTTATCACCTTTTAATGGAGAAACCTTTTTAAATCTAGTTTTGATCACTTTAATACATTCTATATGAACAAATAAAATCCTTCTTTATAATGGGGACATCAAAATTTACTTTGTGTAAATTTTTGGAATATTTCTGATAAAATTCATTTTTGAATGAATATTGAAAAATATTGTATTTTAATTCAAAAGTGCCTTTTAATATAATTTATTTATATGGTTATATTTTCTTTTTAATTGGTTTTAAAGTTAAATTAAAAAATATTTTTACCATTAAATCCAATTTTGGTCATTGGAATTAATTTCACTTTTATATTTTACATAAACAAGTATCAATCTTTTGACATTTATGGTTTCTTAAAAACACGCTCTTTATTTTGATAACAGGAATTAATTTTAAAATTAATTAATGCCACATCTATGTTTCAAATTTGGAAAAACAGACATCAATTTTGAATTCGGAATATCAAATAATTTTTAGGATGAATTTTTGGTATTTTTCTGAAAAACTTCATTTTTTTATGAATAGTGAAACCACTTAGTGGTATTAAAAAAACCGACCTTTTCATTTAAATGATATTTTAACACTTCTGTGAATTGAAATTCAAAAAACTGACATACATGGTTGTTATCAAGAAGTAAAATGTGGTTCATTATGATGAAAATAATTTTTGGTGAATAGTGACTTTTGAATTTTATTTACTGCGGTTAAAGGTATATAGGGTAATTCAAGGTTAAAAGAATATTATAATAATTAAAAATTAACTAAACATTTGTCCTAACCTTATTGGATGAGTAATGGACGACCATGGGGACCCCTGGGTCGATTTTGGGACCCCATGGCGCCACTTATAAAAGATAATGACACATTAAATTAATTAATTTAATGTAAACACAAAATTGAAATTAACAAAAATATTTTAGTAATTAATATTTATATGGTGTTTTATAAGTCCTATTTTTTACTATAAATATTATTTGGAAATATAGGAATATTTCCTACATGATAGTAGTTTCTTCATAATTTTTATACATCGAATAAATTAAATTATTCTGGACACAATAATGATGCAGTATTTACCTCATTAATAAATGATTAAAATAAATAAGATTATAATGATTAAATTATTATCTAAAACATGTCCAATTATGATTGGATGATTTTATTTCGAATATGATTAATTTTATATTCGACCTTAATGATTTTTTGGCCATTAGAAACCAAATATCATTATATAATAAAATAATGTTTTCACACAATCCTGAAGAGCCCCTACTCTCCCTTATAAAAGGAGACAATTTCTATCCAATTCCTCAATCATATAAAGCCATTTGGCTCGTCCAAACTCTACCCAATTATGCTCCCTACATCCCCCTCCTTTTCCTAGAAGACTTAACTGAGGTAGAATGCACTTCAAGAGGTCCTTTGTTTCAAACCAAAAAGAGTTACCCAAATTAACGATAATGTTTTTTCTTAAATTGTTTTCTATTATTTTACTTCTCCATCCCCTAAAATCTTTTTATTTACATTCATTTGTAACAACACTTGTACCCTCAATATACTAGGATGTTTTTTATGAGAATTATTTGCACTAAACTTACACACACCTCCATTTGAGGGATGAAGAACATAATGTATGTGTGGATGGAAAACTAACGCCTCACGAAACGATGATTGTTCAATAACATCTTACCGCCTCTCATGGTGGCCATTATGATGGAACTATATTTATATAAGATATATATTATGTTTATTATTTTATTATTCTTCATTACTTACCAATTATATGAAAACATTATGTTTTCCATAGTGGATAAATACGATAATCTCATTTGATGAAGTGCGGATTACCGCCCCCTAGAAGTGATGTGACTCATTAATTCCTTATGTGGGATGTATAAAGGATTAAGTTGATGATATTATATATGATATTATATTGGAATTATAATATACCTATGTATCATTATGTTTTAATTCCATTAAAATAATAAATATAAATGATTGTAGCGTTCATGCGAATGTACGGCTTACCATCTCCATGAACGGTGCATTTCATTTCATACCTCCCAATGTTATGTACAATTTTAAATACATGTATATACTGAATATATATGAAATATATGATATTTAATTCATGAATATCATTTTGGATATAATGGACTATTTACCACATGGACAACTTGTAAATATAAGGTGTTCATTTTTTACTCAAGTACCAAATATCGACAAAATGAACGTTATTAACATAAATGATTACATAATGTTTATAACATGATAATAAGTTATATAAAAGTAATATTAAACTTGAAAAAGGTTCATAATAATGTAGAAATTAACTTTTTTTTATTATTCATGATATTAAAGAACGATCGATTCAAGTCAGACATGAGGTAAGGGACTTCGTCTCAATCTCCATTCATTAAGGCATTTTTAGTTTTATAAATGAGATTATTTTATACGATGTATAAACCCAATTGAATTTTCATTTTATTTAAAGGGAATATTTTTCTATAAATCATTTTACTGAGTGAAAAAAAATTCTTTTAACATAAGTGGTTACAACGATCATTTCGCCGCCACAAGTATTATTTGATCTTTGGCTTCTGTAACAAGCCGGATTGTTTTTAAAAGAAAAAATAAATACCATATACTCTTTTTACATATTTGGTATTGAAAATAATTTTGATAATGGATTTATTATTTCAATATCATGAAATTATATTTTGTTAATACAGTGTGGAAATGTTATCTTTCCTTTATACTTATTTTATGTGTTATGATCATGTTATGGTTCTTGGGCATTATTTACGTATACGGGTGGTTCCAAGATAAACCTAGGGTGGGTGAGCCTGAGATAGCTCTCCAATGCATTGGGTAACGTGACATAGGTAAACGTGAATGTTTATCCTAAGGGATTTAGAGAATATACTGTGACAGTTTTTCCAAAGTAACTCTTTATGTAGTTGTGATAGCTACAATGTAAGTATGATATGGAAGAAACATGTTAACATTATGATTTATGATTTCTATGTGTCATTCATAAATCTTATTATTTCATGTGGTAAGTAAAAGATTTCATGTTTTGTATTTATATATGAACAAATTTTTTCATTCACTGTTTTATAACCCTTACAGTGAGTTTTATGCTCATCCAAAGTTTTGAAATGTTATCACAGGACTTAAAGATGAATAGGGTCGAGGATGGGATCAAGGAAAATTCATGCTGTCTAAAACATGGAACTATACATGACTCTTTTTTTCAAGATTTTTTGTTTTATGAAAAAAATGGAAACTTTGTAGAAGTGTCTACCTTGTATTCTTTTGAGCTATAATAGTTTTGTCCTAATTATCTAAAAATTGAAACCTCAAAAGATCCTTAATGTTAATTATTCATTTAATTCAATATTATTTAATGTTTAAGGTCATGTCCTTGTATTTGGTATTATAGGTCGATTTAGAAAACTTTAGGTGTTTGGGTATTGTTAATGTAATATCCAAAAAGTAATTTATGTTAATATTGACATCATATAGAATTTACAGATTACCATGTTGCTTCGCATAAGGTATTTCTTTGTTAAAAATGGTTTTTTTTAGAGGAGATAGTGAATATTTAATGGTAAGGCATACAGAGGAGAATAACCTTCCAATCCACATTCTAAGATGGTTAGAATCACAATTGAGCAGTTTACTGCAGTGATGGATCAGTTGAATCATGTGATAAGTAGTGGCATCATTAATTGATGATATTTTGGTTTATTCCAAAAATAAAGAGGAGCATGAAAGTTATTTAATGGTCATGTTTCAATCCTTAAAAGATCAGAAACATTATGGGAAATTCACAAGTGTGAGTTTTGGTTACAAAAAATTTCTTTCATGGGTCACATTGTTTCAAAAAATGGCATAACTGTTGATCCTACTAAAATGAAATTTGTTGAAGAATGGACAAGACCAAAAAATATAACTGGGATTCTTAGTTTTCTTGGTTTTGCAGGTTATTACCAGAGGTTTTTGGAAAATATTTCACGGTTATCTACTCCAATAACTAAGTTAACTCGAAAAGTTATTAGGTTAATCTTGGCAAAATAATGTGATGATTGTTTTCGAGAATTGAAAATAATATTGGTCAATGCCCCAGTTTTGGAACTACCTTCCAAAAATGGTTAGTTTTTTATCTATAGTGATGGTTCATTGAAAGGATTGGGTTGTGTCCTTGTGCAAAATGATCAGGTAATTTCTTGTGCTTCAGGTCAGTTGAAACCACATGAGTTAAATTACCCTACACATGATTTGGAATTAGCTGCTGTTTTTTTTTCTTTAAAAATTTGGAGGCATAATTTGTATGGTGTGAAGTGTGAAATATACACTGATAACAAAAGTTTGAAGTATATATTCACTCATAAATAATTGAACATGAGATAGATGAGATGGTTAAAATTAATCAAGGATTATGAGTGCACGATCCTTTATCATCCAGGGAAAGTAAATAAAGTGGATGATGCTTTGAGTCGAAATAGTAATACTTCATTAACCATGTTACGTTTGGGATGAGATCCTTTGGGTTTTGATTTGATGAAATTTGGAATAGAAGTTATTGTTGCAGGAAATTATTTTATTTTGTTTCAGGTTTCAGTGAAATCATCTCTATCAGATAGAATTAATCAACCACAGTAGAAAGATAGTGAGTTACAGAAAAAGGTTTAGTTGGTTCAGAAGGGAAAATTTCTTGATTTTAATGTTGATAATGATTGTGTTTTGAGTTTTGGAAAGATATTATGTGTTCATTGTGATTCACAGTTGAAGAATGAGTTGTTATGTGAATCACATAGTTCCCCGTTTTCAGTTTTTACTTGTAGTACTAAGATGTACAGTGATCTTTGGGAGTATTATTAGTGGGATGGAATGAAAAGAGATATTTCTTATTTTAATGTGATGTGTTTGACTTGTAAGCTGGTTAAAGCAGAGCGAAAATTATCGAAAGGAATGTTTCAGTCTTTAGAGGTGCCAGAATGGAAATGGGAAAATATATCCATGGACTTTGTTGTGGGATTACCAAAGACATCTCGAGGAAATAATGCAATCTATGTTATCGTTGATCAATCGACAAAATCAGATAATTTCCTTCCTATTTGAGATACATTGTCTCTAGATCAACTTTCTCAGTTGTATGTTAAAGAGATAGTCAGGTTGCATTTTCTTCACCTCTCCATTGTATCTGATCGTGATCCCTGGTTCACTTCTATATTTTGGAAAGTCCTTTAGAAGTCGTTGGGTACTGAATTAAATTTTAGTACATCTTTTCATCCTCAATCAGATGGGAAGTCAGAATGAACAATTCAGACCTTAGAGGATATGAGGCGTTCTTGTTCACTAGATTATCAGGGATGTTTAGACCAATATCTTTTATTGGTTAAACTTTCTTATAATAACAATTTTCATTCCAATATAAAGATATCTCCACTTGAAGCATTAAATGGAAAGTGTTTTAGATCTCTGGATTTGTGGGATAAAGTAGGTGAAAGGAAACTAATGGGAACAAAATTTTTTGAAGAGATGGAAGAGAATGTTTAGTTGATTCAAGAGTACATGAGAACAGCTCAGAGAAGGCAGAAAATTTATGCAGATAACCGGAGGAAGGATCTTTCTTTTGAGGTAGGTGATCAAGTCTTTCTCAATGTTTCTCCATGGAAAAGTGTGATGCATTTTGGTAAAAAGATAAAGTTGAGTTAGAGGTTCATTGGACGTTATGAAATTCTGGAGAAAATTTGATCAGTTGCGTATAGAGTGGATTTACCTCTATGTTTATCCCAAGTACACAGTGTTTTTCATGTTTTTATGTTGAGAATGTATATGCCAGATCCATCTCATGTTTTGACTGCAGAGGTAGTTCTGTTGGAAGAGAATATCTCTTATAAAGAACAAACAGTCCAGATTCTTTACCATAGAGAGAAAGTGTTGTAGAATAAGGTAATTCACCAGGTAAAGTTATTGTGGAAAAACTATATGGATGAAGAGACAACGTGGGAATCTGAAAATGATATGAGGGATAAATAACCCCACTTATTTTGATAAGTGAATAAAAATTACGAGGACGCAATTCTCAAAAGGGGGGAAGGATGTAACATCATAGGTAAATGAATAATAAGACATATTTCATATTTGTTAATATTTGTAGATTAAAATTTAATTTTACTTTAAAAGGGTTTATTTGTTCGATAGCGTACTCGATACACAACAACATGTTTCTTTGAAATCTTACGTGGCACACTAATAATATAATACTATTATTTTAAATAGTAGTTAACTACTAGCCATTGTATTGGCAGAAATGAACAAAAATAACTAAAATATGATTATACATTATTTTTAAATATATTTACATTATCCAATAAAATGTTAGAGGCTTAAAATGTGAATCAGTATAATTTTAAGAATAATTTACATTAAAAGGCCGATTTATCACCATTTAATGGGAACCCTTTTTAAATCTAGTTTTGGTCACTTTAATACATTCCATATGACCAAATAAGATCCTCCTTTAGAATAGGGACATCAAAATTTACTTTTTGTAAATTTTTGGTATTTTTCTGATAAAGTTCATTTTTAATAAATAGTGAAAAATATTGTAGTTTAATTAAAAAGTTCCTTTTAATATAATTTATTTATATGGATTGACAATCATTTTAATTGGTTTGAAAGTGAATTTAAAATATATTTTTACCATTTAATCCAATTTTCGTCATCAAAATAAATTTTACTTTGAAATTGGACAAAAACAAGTAACAATCTTTTGTTGGTTATTGTTTCCTAAAAACACGCTATTTGTTTTGATAAAAGGAATTAATTTTAAAATTAATTAATTACACTTTTATGTTTGGAATTTGAAAAAATAGACATAAATTTTTATTTTGGAAGATCAAATAGTTCTTAAGCTGAATATTTGTTATTTTTTCTGAAAAACTTCAATTTTTGAGGAATAGTTATACCACTTACTAGTAGTTAAAAAAACTAACTTTTTCATTTAAATGAAAATTTACCACTTTTGTGAATTGAATTCAAAAAATCTGACATACATGGTTTTTATTAAGAAGTGAAATGTGGTTCATTAAGATGAAAATAGTTTTTGGTGAATAGTAACTTTTGAATTTTATTTACCACGGATAAATGTAAATAGGATAATTCATGGGTAAAGGAATATTATTATAATTCAAAATTAACTTAAAACTTGTCCTAACATTATTGGATGAGTATTGGTCGACCATGGGTATCCTTGGGTTGACTTTGGGACCCCATGGATCCACTTATGAAAGATAATGACACTTTAGATTAATTTATTTAATGTAAATACAAAATTGACATTAACAAAAGTATTTTAGTACTTAATTTTTATATGGTTTTATATAAGTCCTATTTTCGACCATAAATATTCTTTGGAAATCCAGAAAAATTTACTACATGGTAGTAGTTTCATTATAATTTTTAGTCATCAAATAAATTAAATTATTCATGACACAATAATGATACAGTATTTACCTCATTAATAAATGATTAAAATAAATAAGATTATAATGATTAAATTATTATCCAAAACATGTCCATTTCTGATTGGATGATTTTATTTCTAATTTTAGTCATCTTATATTCGACCTTAATTATTTTTGGACCATTAGAAACCGAATATCATTATATAATAAAATGATGTTTTCACACATTCCTAAAGATCCCCTCCTCTCCCTTATAAAAGGAGACCATTTCTATCCAATTCCTCGCAACTCTCTAGCCATTTGGCTCGTCCAAACTCTGACCAATTAATCTCCCTACATCCCTCTTCTCCTCCTAAAATCCTTACCTTAGGTATAAAGCACTTCAAGATGCCCTTTGGTTCAAACCAAACGGAGTTACCCAAATTAAAGGTGATGGTTTCTCTTAAATTGTTTTCTTTTATTATACTTCTCCAACCCCTAAAATCTTTTTATTTCCTTTATTTTGTAACAACAACAGTATCCTCAATATACTAGGATGTTTTTATGAGAATGATTCGAACTAAACTTACAAACACCTCTATTTAATGGATGAATAACATAATGTTTCTGTGGATGGAAAACTAACGCCTCACGAAACGATGATTGTTCAGTTACATCTTACCGCCTCTCATGGTGGCCATTATGAAGGGACTATATTTATATATGATATATATTATTTTCATGATTTCCTTATTATTCTGTAATTCCCAATTATATCAAACATTAATGATTTCCATAGTGGTTAAATATGATAATCTCATTTGAGGAAGTGCGGACTACCACCCCATCATAGTGATGTGACTCGTTAATGCCTTATGTGGGATGTATAAAGGATGGAGTTAATGGTATTATATATGATATTATACTGTAATTATAATATAACTATGTATCACTATGTTTTAATTTCATTAAATGAATAAATAGAAATGAATGTAGAATTCATGCGTACATATGGCTTACCGTCTCCATGAATGGTGCATTTCATTTATTACCTCCCAATATTATGTACTATTATAAATACATGTATATACTGAATATATATGATATATATGATATTTAAATCATGAATATCATTCTGGATATAATGGAATATTTACCACATGGACAACTTGTATATATAAGGTGTTCATTTTTGACTCAAGTACCAAATATCGACAAAATGAACGTTATTAACATAAATGATTAAATAATGTTTATAACATGGTAATAAGTTATATAAAAGGGATAATAAACATTAAAAAGTTTCTTAAGCAAGTATAAATTAACTTTTGTTTATTATTCAGAAGATTAAATAATGATCGAATCAAGTCAGACGTGAGGTAAGGGACTTCGTCTCAATCTCCTTTCATTGAGGCATTTTTAGTTTCACACAACTTTATTTTATACGATTTATTAACCCATTTGAATTTTCATTTTATTCAACAGGAATAATTTTCTTTGAAGTGTTTTACTAAAAAAAGGAATTCTTCTATTAACAGAAGTAGTGAAAACGACCTTTCCACCGCCATGAGTATTATTTGATCTTTGTCTTCCTTAGCAAGCCAAAATGATTTTAAAAGGAAAAATAAAGACCATACACTCTTTTTACATATTTGGTATTGAAAATTATTTTGAGAATGGATTTATTATTTCAATATCTTAAAATGATAATTTTTTATTGCAATGTGGAAATTTTATCTTTATTTTTTGCTTATTTTATGTGTTATGATCATGTTATGGTTCTTGGACATTATTTACATATACGGGTGGTTCTGTAATAAACCTAGGGTGGGTGAGGCCGAGATAGATCTCCAATGCATTGGTTAACATGACGGAGGTAAACGTGAATGTTTCTCCTAAGATATTTAGGGAATATACTATGATGGGTATTCCAAATTAACTCCCTATATAGCTGTGATAGCTACAATGTGAGTATGATATGGATTCAACATGTTACCTTTATGATTTATGATTTCAATGTGTCTTTCATAAATCTTATGATTTTATGTGGTAAGTAAAAGATTTCATGTTTTGAATGTTTTTATGAACAAATGTTTTCATTCATTATTGTATAACCCTTGCTGAGCTTTTTCTGGTCATCCCATGTTTTGAAATGTTTTCACAGGACTTAAAAATGAATAGGGTCATGGATGGGATCAAGGAAAAGTCATGTTGTCTAAAACATGGGACTAGACATACCTCATTTTTTCAAGAGTTTTTGTTTTATGAAAAAAATTTAAACTTTATATAAGTTTCTACCTTTTAATCTTTTGAGATGTAGTAGTTATGTCCTAATTATCTAAAACTCTAAACCTGAAAATATCCTCAATGTAAATTATTCATTTAATTCAATATTATGTAATGTTTAAGGTCGGGTCCTTATACCATTAGTAATTTTCACCACTATATTAGTATTTAATCATTGAGGGGTAATTTGATACAATTTGAAAATTCCTCAAATGTAAATGTTTGGGTAGATCTAAAGTAAAATAAGACATTATCTATTTTAGAGTGCATAATAAGTGTGACCTTCCAAAGATAGTTCTCATAACCCACATCAATAGTCATGGTTATATGATATTTCAATTTATCTTAGGCCTTAATTGGATATTAATTCCAATCATCATCATTAAACTTCATATTCTTGAGCAGATTAGCTTAATCCCCATACTATTATCACTTGAAGAAATGGAGTGTGGGTGTCACAGTAGTTTGAATCATCCTTTCATATGTTTGATCACCTATATTATTTATTACCTTTCATCATTCATGTGATTTATGATAATCTATTTCACATTAAATGTAGCTCACCATTCCATTCATGTTAATTCCTTATGTTTCATATCGCATTTCTAACATGAATAAAATTAGACGTTCATTACTCAAATTGATTTATCCATGTTATTTGTGAGATTCCATATTATTTTTCATAACTTGACCATGGGAATAATGGGAATATATCTTTTTCATTTCTATCTTGAGAGGGCATTAAATAGTTTTTTCATAGATATGCAAGTCACTTATTAATAACTATTTTTAGATACATGGTATTATTCCTCCAAAGAATCAATAATTTTTTATTTAAATGTTGATGATTAAATAAGAATCATACATTGAATTTGTTTTAAAATTTTTGTCCTCAATTAAATTGGTTTAATCTCCCTTATTCTTAATATCACATAACTCATCCAATATTTTTTATGTAATTTATGAGGGTAGTATTTAGTGAATAATATCATATTAAACTAATCCCATTTTATGGATTCAATTTTTTTAATTTTATTATATTATTAATAATATTCAACTAGTATTCTGATTCACATTCCATAGTATAAATATATAAGACAATATTTTCTGTTTTTTGAGCACTAGAATATAGAAAATATATTCTCATCAGTGCTGATCCATCACTCTAGAACTTGTCGAATACAATAACCAATAAAATAATAGTGATGTTCCTGCTTGAAAGACTCAATAGTATTTCATTCCCTCCATTGACTATTTAGAATTTCAACACAATTCACGTTTGGGGAATGATTTGTAACCACAATTAAATGATTCTGCACGATATGTTAAATAACATTCTCTTTCTCGGGAGGAAAATAATTGAATTTTTCATCACAATAGTTGTTACCAATGATTCTATCCAGTTCCATCCCTTGAAAAAAACAAACATAATGTAAGAATCATGTTACAGTAATAAAAATAAAATATGATATAGTAAGGAAAATAATCCGGAAGATGTCCAATATAATGACCCATCCTTTATAACCTATGACACTTAAGTTTCATACTATATCACTTTATTTTAAGAATAGGGTGTATTATGATTTTTCCGTATATTAAACATAATATTATCTGATGAAATAACTAAAATCTCACCAAATACAAACTAAAACTACCCCTGAATAACATAACTGTATATTAGGTATTATTTATAAATATTCAATATATCTCCAAATTAACTATGCTTGAGAACTATAATTTTTTTGTAAATGATGAATAGATATATAGATAAAGTATTTAAGATAAATCTTCATCATCTCAAACATGTTATATTACATAATTTACCTATCTATAATCATTGTAAATAGTACCTCTCTTCATAGCCTAAGGATAAAATATTACCTAAAAATAGGTATGCTAAGATGCTCAGTATGAGTAAACGTGAGAGTTATTAAACAATGACCATACATATTAATATTAGGAGTATAATCTCATCATAAAATTTGATTAATAATCAAAATTCATAAAAACTCAAAGATAAAAATTATGTTTTATGTGAATAATATTTAGTATGTCCCAAAAATGGGGAATAATTAAAAAAATTCAATCATGAGACAATAGTTTAGATCAAATCATATCAATATTTCATAAGAGTGTGATACTATTAGAGTAATAGAAACCATATCACATGTTAAGGTTAACTACAAAGACCATCATATCCTAGTGGATCAACAATCACCACATATTTCTTATATCATAGTGGATCAGTCATCCCTGCCAATTTTTCATTGTGTATCGATCACATCAATACATTTATCATTATTTTCACATGAGATATAATGATTTTACCAATGTATTAGATAGATATATAATTTCAATCCCATCCATCTCCTAATTAAAATAGTAAAAATTTGTTCCAAATTATCATTAAACATTATTTATAACACTATATTATAACTTTTAAACATAAAACATTTTTTAGGAACAATTTATCATTTCTTCATACCATTACCCATATAATAAAAATGGGTTTCATTGTTTTTTCATAACAATATTAAATAAGCCTGAATAAAAACTAATAATGATGTTATAATAGGATTATATCTCGAATGAATCATTTGTAACATCAAAGGATGTTATACTAGGAGAAACAGTATTTTAAAAATCAATAGAAAGTTTCTTTTTGAAAATATAATTTTCATTTATAAATCACTTATTTAATTTATAAAAAAATTAGTAATATTATAGAAAATATTTTCCATGAAATGAACAATTGAAACATATAATGGAAGGTTCAATTAAAATATTAGTCATTATGGAGTAAAAATATGTTTTTGTGGTGTGTGTTAAAAACTGATTATATTAAAAACTTTTATAAAAATTACATCACTTTGAAATTGATATATAGATTCCTTTTAATAATTTTATATTAATAATAAAAATGGTTATAATGACATTAAACAATCATTAAATAATTGTAAATACATTTTGGAAATTTTTTGAAGAAAATATGGACTTTGTAGAAAATATTTACGGCCAATGGGGAAATAATGTCATCTTTTGTTTTAAAAACAATTTCAGAATAATTTTTTTTCCATTTAAGAAAATTTTGTTCAAATACATTCACATTCAGAGAATTATTTGATGAGAAAAAAAAATATACGGGTTTTAAGGGATAATAACCAAAATATTTTTCTCAAAAGTAATTTAAAATTAGCATTCCGAAAATGAAGTGATATTTGAACATTATCACTTACCTTAAATATGACATTATTTTTAAGCACTCTAACCTAATCTATTTTTAAAAACCTCTTAAGGTTTATACCTAAATCCATTTTCATAAGGTGTTATGATCAAACTAGGACATCAAGAATGTGGTTAGGGATGTAATGAATGTATCTGAGTAGTCACTTGATGATATAAGAGGATCTTGAGGTCTATATATTAGGGAATTGGGGTGTCATTTTATATGTTTGGGAGATGAAACAGATGGAAATTTTAAAATAATTAAAATACATTTTAGAAATATTTTATAAAAATCCCACTAAAATGTGTCATATTCATAATGGTTATGTGATAGGGTTTAAATGTGAATATAAAATATTATTAATACAATATTTTATAAATTTTTTACTATTATCATTTTAGTTATAACTCTTCGGACCTGTTTTAACTCTTACTATGGTAATTAGATTTTTAAAATAATTTTTTATAATGGATAAAAATTAATGGTTCCAAATTAGTTTTTGTGAAATTATGATTCAAAATATGGTTTCAATTTTATAAAATTCAACTTCTATTGGTGTTATAAATTTATTTAAAATCAAACCCATAAAACATGATGAAAATGGTTTTCCCAAAAATATGCCATTTGAACATATAAATTTTTTTATTTCATAATGATGTGAAACAATGTTTTCAAATTCATTTGATGTACTATTTATATTCAAAATTATATAATGAAATTTTAAAACTAATCGAAAATCATATGTGAGTTTTCTAATAAATTAAATAAGATGACAGTTTTCATTAAAATTTGTTATTTTCTACTATTCACTCAAAAAACCATTTTCATGGGAATTACAAAAATTTATCTTCTGTTAATAAATATGTTCTGATAAAAAATGATATTTACTTACTAGATAATTTTTTTAAAAAATATTACTTTTTAATAATGTTCGTTCACAAAATGCAATAAAAACATTTTTGAAGAAAACATAATTTTGAATCATAAATTTACTCCACAAATAATTGATTATTTTTTTTATTTTTCATTAATATTTAATTTTTCATTCTATAAAACTATTATATATAATTTTCATAATATGGTTATTCAAATTCATACGACAGATTTAAAATCATGGTTATAACAGTTACATTTAATTAATTATAATTAATTGGTTCATCATTGTTCATTTATACTCGAAATTGCGTTTAAAGAAACATATCTAAGAAATTAAATTATTTTGAAAAAAAATACATAATAATATATTGTTCTTCTATATAAATAACTTCAATAAATTAAATTAAGTTAATAATATAGTTCCTAATATGCAGTAAATCATTAATGAAACATTCTGAGGCTATCATAAGGGGGTTAGGTGTATGATTTGAATTTTTAGTAAAAAAATTGTCAAGATTAAGTGTTATAAAGAAATATGTAATCAGTCAATGATTAGTTTTTAAAATTAATATATATAGATGACAATAATGCATCATTGTATTCTCTATGGAAAAAAATTACTTACAACTTTATTAATTGCAAGTCTGAATAGATGAATATCATGCTGATTCCATGCTAAAAAATGAACCTATAAGGATTGAAACTATAAGGAATTTAAAAAACAAAAAAAAATATTGATCATAGACAAATTTTATTATATTAAAACATGGTGTTGAATATTTTTTTATGGAAATAAATAAAAGATTATATAATAAATGTATCAAAATAAGTGTGGAAAACATATATATGGCCAAAAATTATATCATTCATTAACAAAGTAACATATATGTTGGGAACATGGAAATTGTAATCAATAGTCTAGATAAATTACTATCACATTAATAAAATGTAATGGTTGAAATATAAATGTTTAATGAAAATGAATCATTGTCCATATGAAGGATTGGAGTTAGTAATGAGGAGTAAAAATATTTTTTTGGCACTATAGCACCCACATTATCACTATATAATTACATTATGACATTTAATTTGAAAAAATAATTATCATGGTATTTTTTATAATAAAAATAATAATATAAAATCTCTAATTTAAATGGGATTAAAAATTATTTATAATAAATATTGTACGAAACATATAAATACTACATTGATGATGTGCCTAATTCACAAGTTCCTCCTATAGTACGTATTCCCTATTAAAACCTAAAATGTGTGTAAATAAACATTTATATGAGGGAAATTATTATTCATAGACAAAAAATGAGTTTAACACAATGTTTAATCTTGATAAAGAACTATAATATCATTAGATAAAAGGAAAAAACGTGAGATATTCTATATTCCTTAAAATTAAATATTTAATTTTAGATATAGAAATTCTATGTATTTAGTTGTAACTATCATAAAAATTCATAAATAAGAACACATAGACCCATGGACAACTACCATGGAATGTAACCATATATCATAATCACTAAAAAGATTTCCCCTAATAGATATAACCATAACTATAATATAAATTCTTGATATTAGAGTTGGGATGAAACTAATAAAATCTCTAAAATGTGAAGGAAATAAATTCTAAAACACTATATGTGTATTAATCAGGAATGATTCATCTCTTAGAATAATAAAAATGTAATCATATTGTGAATCTAAAAACTATTGAATCTCTTTGTTGAGATCCTCAGGATATCCCCACCTCCCAATTATTTATTGAACATTCAAATCCAAATCAACACTTACACACTTTTCTTTGATGACTTCATCACCATTAGACTTACAATACTTATTATAAGTTATTATCATCTGTTCAGAGAAAATCATAATAAATTTGAATCCCTCATTTCATGTAATTCAATATACTCTCCCATATTCTATGGAAATGAGGAGTCATTCTCCAAGATAGTAATGTATTCATTTGTCGATTCCATAATTACTTCAGAACTTTTATTGATATATTCATTGAAATTAATAATAAATATAGGTCTTTTAGTAATCATCTATTCTTTAATATTGTAATAGTATTTTAATTATCTATTTTTTTTATAGAAACTATAATATACTCTGATGATACTCTTTACCCATTATCCCTACCTAATTAGAAAACACACAGATTATAAATCCTAGTAATAGTCTACTGAATCATAAGAATATATACCATCTTCTAATACATCCTCAGGATTGTTTCTGGTTGAAAAATAAACTCTATAATTCCTATACGTGACCTGACTCACCAGTAGGGGTTTTTTTATTTTCCTTCCTAGACTCTATATATTTCTAGTGTTGAGTCCCATACCCTAGAATCCATGATTCAATGTGTAAATTATTTAATTGGAACTAGATATGAGGAATCACATTTCAAATAACTGAATATTTTTATTATATTAGAAAACTAAATAAATAAATAAATATTAAAAAAATTGAAACTTAAAACACAACATAATACTTTCATTGAGAGCTTCCTTTTTCCCTTTTACATATCCCAACATATCAACCATAATAAACTTCTGATCATCCTAGAGAAAGGATTCAAAATGAAGGCGTGAGATCAAACACTTTGTAAGGGTTACATAGAGTGGAAGATAATATCAGTAAAGAATTAATAATAAATATTTATGTAAAATAACTATAAACTCATGTCATTTATTTTATAAATTCATAATTATGAAAAACATGGAAATAATAAATTTAAAAATAATTTCATATATATAATCACATGAACTTGAAACATATCCATGAATAACATACGTAATCTGATGATCCCATGAAAGTCAATAAAAATCTAAAAATGATTTAATTAATGTCTTAATACTTCGAAAACATATATTTATGGAATTTTTCTATGAAATCATACATAAATTTGTAAGGCCTTTACCAAATACCCAATCTTGTTTATCTCATGACACCTACCAATGCATAGAGGGACCATAGTGAGTCCAAATCATAACATACTAGGTCCAATGATTTCCTTATATAAATGGGTTGAAATAGAATAAATGTAAATATTCATATTTAAAGTCTAGCATATAAAATTAATACTTTACCTAGTTAATTAAATTAGTCAGAAACCATCCAGAGTAATATGGAGAATGGTATCAAAATAACACATCTCTAGTCAAATGATCCAAATCATAATGAGAAATAATAAGGATTATATCATTCCAATATACCATAATTGTTTTATAATCAAAATAATGTCATTTTCAATTATAAATAGAAATACCATAAAAATGTTACTTGTTAATTCTTGAGTAAAATTCCATTATGACTTTGAAAGTAACATTTAAAAACAAATAAAATTCAAAATATTAGAGAAACTTTTTTCTTTGAAAATAATCAGGGAGTATTTTAAATTAATATTAAATTAAATGAGTAATCACGGTGATAGGTAACTTCATAGATTTGATATAAGTTAGAAAAAATTCTTTTCTCATTATTGTAAAAAGGTCAAAAAATACCTCATTTGGAAAACCATGAGAATACTAATTTCAAACAATTTCTTAAAAATTAAAACAATGGTAAAAAATTTCATTAATAAATAATTTTTAGGATGATTATAAAAATCATCATACTGTATTCATAAAATTAGTATATATGTGAAAAATGTTCTTCAATTTCATAGTGAAATAATGCTAGTTTTTCCAAGAAAACATTTTCTCTGTAATTTTAAGTAAAAATAAGTGGAAAATTGTACTATTACATAAAACATTCATAAATAAATCAAGGATAATATAATAAAAATATTTTAAGATATAAATATGAAAAAATTCCCCAAAGTGATACTTGAACACAAACAATCTTAAATAATAACGAGATTATGGGATAAGCATTTACCACTTTTGAAACATTTGAATCATACAGTCAAGGAACTGAGTAACATACAAAAAACATTAATTATAGGTATGATAAATATCTTCAAGATATAAAATGTCAATTTTTTATTATATATATAGCAAAAATATAAATTAGTGGTTAATGTTCCACATGTGTCAGGAATGTAAATGTGAGAATATAAACATATAACTCTGGTCTTCTTTACTTCATACATATCTGAAAATCATTTATAAAAATATATATTTTAAATAAATATATTAAATGGACCTAATAATATGTATCATTCCATATATTATTTAATTTTTACTTTTTAAAACCCATTTATTAACAATTCTTTATTTAAATTAGTAATATGGTTGATAATTGCATTGTTTTTCATGTACGTTTTTTGTTAGGATGTTTCTGTCCTCGTATATTGATCATAGATCCACTATACCCATAACTTTAATCATTAAATAAATATAATTTAGTTTTATATTATAGTTATTTAGAGTAATCCAAAAATGTTATATATAATAAATTGTGTTACATCATTCATGGAAACGGTAGGTCGTACACATGCATGATTCCAATACCCATTTTTTAACTAAAAGTGCACAAGAAAGTCATATAATATATCACCTTTACATAGTTATTTTTATATACTATATATCATATAGATTACATAAATAAATCCTTTTTACCATACATTTCAAAATAAAATGAAAATATTATCACATCTCTATTTTGAGGTGGTAGTCCTCACATACGCATGAGCGACATTATCATTTACCCATAAATTCGAATATAATAAGCAATGTGTGATATTATAATTGTAAAGGAATAATTATTCCATAAATTTCACATATATATATATATATATTATCGATCATTATATCCATAGGTGATAAGTGGTGGTGGAAAATGAATTACATTAGTCCCAAATAAGGTAGTTTCTCATAAACCTAATCGATATATACATTTCACATTTGATGGAAGTGGGGATGAATATATCTTAATAAATTAATATAATGATATATCCGTAAATTTTTTATACTATAGTTATTATTTTTTCATCCTTTGAGAACATTGTTATGGTATTGAGGAAAAAATAAATTGATGAAACATGGTATGGAATTATACCACTTATTCATAAGTTATAAAGGAGAAGAATGAGGACGGACCTTTATAAGTTGGAGAGGGGACCCTCTTGGAATCCACTAGGATTTTTCCCAAAATAATACACAATTATAAAGTCATTCCCTACCCAAATTATTAAAAATTAACATATAATATAATTTGGGATAATATATGGATGAAATATATCTATTTAATATGACATAGATATTTTAATAGTTCATTTTAACTATTATCTATTAAGTTTAACGCCTGGTAAACCCACATTAACCTTGATCAAGGAAATTAATTTTTACATTATTTACAACTCATTATGACCAAAAAATAAGCCGTACTTATAATGTAATATTAATTATTTTAATTCCAAATATTTGTTACATTTAATCAAATTAAATTCATAGTTTTTTCATAATTTAGATTCAAATTAATAACATAAATTCTTCGATATAAATGTCTTCCAAAGAAATGTTTTTATATGTATACAATTTTTTTATATGAAAATTTAAAATATAATAGATTAATGTGACCTAAATAATATTAATTATAATACCATTTAACTCTAAGAAAATTTTAACATCTAGATTTTTTGAATTATATTAATTTTTTTCAAATAAAATTTATAAACTCTATATAAATTAATTTTTATATATGTTCAAAAAATGAGATGAAGTCATTTGTTAGAGAAAATAGCATTTTTCATAAAAATAATTCTTTTTCATAAAAATATTTTTTATTTTTAGTTATAATAAATTAATAATAAATAATTTTATTTATATGTAATTACACCATATTAATTTCATAACTTAGTTATTCATATTCATAAAAACCAATTTAATAACTCATTTATAATGCATCACAATAATATAGTTCATTTAAACTTATGGTTTTATGTATCAGATGTTATTAATGAATTGAAAATTATTTTTAAGTAAAAATATTATTAATTTTGAGGGTGTTACATCCATATTTAATTATTCCTTTAATCCATCATAACTACTTGAAGGTTTTTAAATTTATTATAAACATGGAAACAGAATACGGGATCATCATTGATCACATTAGGGGTCTGAAAATTTTGTTTTACTTTTTTCTTTTCCAATACATTGATTTTCACCAGGGAAAAAAGACATCCTTACTCTTCAGATAATAATTTTTACATAGACATTATAACCTTTCAAGAATCTCATTCGATTCTATATTGGAAGGAAGACTAAGTTTTATCTCACCCAGTACCACAAATACTTTGCATAAAACACCATCATCTTTATTCCCATATGCATTAGTACCTTCTATATTTTAAATTATATTTAAAAATATTAGAGAAAACATAGGATACATATAATTTATATAATCATACTTATTTATATTGATGTTTTACAAGTCATATGTGCCACATCATGGAGGGTTTTCAAGTCTTATAAAGGCCCCTAATTTTATAAAATATTAATTTCGTCCACCAAAACAACCGTCTATTGTTGTTATCATTATAATAAAATCCAAACCCTCATGCCAAGTGTGATACAATAGAAACTGAAAAAAGTGTCTTATATTATAAATGAATTACCTACAATAACATTAATATTATCTTATAAGGAACTGGTAACTTTATAATGGCCAATTGCATAAGAGATTGAAACTTCAACCCCATCAGGGGAAAGAAACAAACTACTATTTTCAAACTAAGGACCTAGTAATAGGAGAAGAAACATCTCTTGGAGGTTGAATTTCTGTTTAATAATGTAATATTCATGTACTTTCCAATTTTTATAGATATAAAAAAATGGATGTAATTTCTATATCACATGCTATTTGAAATGGGAAAACCCATTAATGTAATCCTATCTAAAATAATTCAATGTATTTGAGACATGAACTTCCACCTACATTAGATTTTATTCTAGATGAATCACTGAGGATGAGTGAAAACCAAAGTAGATAATTATCACACCTCGTTGAAATAATAGCTTCATGAATACAATATTGAAGAAAGGTTAGATTAAAACTGAAAACCATACCCACACAATATTCGTAGAAAAATCATGACCCAAGTGGAAACCAATATACCATCTAAATATAAGGATCGAAAATGAAATAAATAAACGAGAATACATAAACCAATTTATCATGAAATCACTCTCTCCCTGAAATTGAATATGGAATGTCTTCACATCTTCTAACCCAAAATTAACCTAGGTATATAAACCCTAATCACTACTCACATGGTCATGAAGGATGCTCATTTCTAAAGGATGTATCAAATGATGAGTTAACATGATTATAATATAGTGTGTACTCTAGGGGGAAATATACATTGTCAGAACCCCAAACACATAAGCGCTATACATCAAGATAATTTCAATGATAAGAAATTATAAAACAAAACATGGAATGGTAGAGAGAATGAAAATGATGAATATGCCACATTGGTGATGAGGAGGATCATTTAAGGTTTTCTTTTTAGGTGTTCTTGAATATTAAATCTATAATCACCTCACACATTAATTCATAGATGGATTTTTCATCTTAGTTAAGGCATACATGATCATTCAAAATTTATACCTAGAGTGTATTTAAAAGAAAATACAAAAAACATATTTTATTTTCAAACATAATAGGACATAAAACTAATCTCTTGATGTAATAAATTAAATAAAAATTGGATAAATAAATTATTTTATTGAAATATAAAAATAATTGTCTTCTGGTTTGTTATTCTCAAAATGAAATGATTGTATTTTATAGAGTGAAAATAGAATGGAAAATTTAGTAATAAATTTGATAAAAGATAGTATTTTCATTTTAGATAAATAATAATTTAATCGTACATTATACAATAATTACTCTTTTCCAAATAATGCAATGGATTAAGTGGAAGATAATTATTTTAGATAATATATATAAGATGTATTCTTTTTTATTCGATTTATATAATTTTATTTATGTTAGTCTGTATAATCATTAGTGTTAATAGATATTAAGATGATATTAAAGGGTTGTAAACCATGAGATAGATTTATTACATTGTAAACAAATAATAGTGGGTAAATAGTTATTTGGATAAAAAACAAGTGTGTTCTATTTTATTCTTATATTAGAATATATATTAGATTTGGAAATTTAATTTTTGGGATCCCAGTGTTAATTAATTTTAATACACCAAATAAAAAAGAATGATATAAAAAAATGATTCACTAATATTATAAATAAGGCCGTAATTTTTTTTAAATGGTTGGGACCGAAGCCTCAATTTATTATTAAAGCAAAGACCTCTTTAGACTGGGTAGAGGGCGACCCATTACATAGCCTGAAGGCCCAAGGCCAAGTGGCATGCATACTGGACTACAAAGCCCATTTTTTGGCACAAAGGACCCCTCGGTGAACAGTACAGCTACAGTACCCGTTCCGCTACAGTAACTACTACAGTACCGCCACCGCTATAGTACCCTACTACAGTCCCTCGGCCGCTACAGTACTTCTGATGCTACAGTCACTGCTGTTATAGTACTGCTATAGTGACATGCTACAGTGCTGCTATAGTAACCCGAGAATTCTCCCCTACCCATATTTGATCTTGGGTCTTATGGATGCCAAGAAAGAGCCTGAACCACTAGGGTACATGCTCGTTGGCAAATAAGACCGTAATTGGAAACAAAGTAAAATTTAATTAACTTTTAACTCTCTAATCCACCGAAATGATTATTTTATATTAGGAATTAAAAAATATTCTAGTGTGGGATATTTGGGGGGTTCTAATTAGTTGAACATTAAGACATCAATATACCACAAATTCCTACCAATACTTATTGAAAAAATTATAATTATGGAATATTAAAATGATAAAATACTTTTTATCTCATAGAATATATATCTAAAATATTATTGTTCTTGGGATTAATTTTATTAATACTAAAATTTAACCATTATTAGATAAACAAATTGGGTAAAAATTTAAAATGTTATAATTCCAAAGGTGGAGAAAATTTCAATAAAAAATGTAAAAAAAATTATGATGTGAACATTAAATAAGGAAAGGATGTTTAAATTGGAAAAATGAAGGTGATTCAATGGTTAATCCATGATGATTGGTGATTTATGAAATAAATTTAAGGATATTAAGATATTACCCGTTAAAATTTTTTATACATTATTCAAACATGTAATTAAACATTTCACTAACAATCATAGCCATGGTTTTCTCATTAATGGAATCTGTATCATTAAGAAAATTGTAACAAAAATTCATATATATTTGAATCCAAATGTTTCTATTATTGTAATGTGGGATTAAATATATTTATTATATCTAAAATATATTTGCGGAAGATGATATATTGATTAAAAGATATATTTCTTCTCATATAATGAAAAATCACACATGGTATTTGAATTTTTTGTCCTCTAATAAAAAAATAAGAAAAGTAACATATAAATATAAAAACAAAATTGAATAATTCATGTGTATTTAAATTTTTAATCTTATTTAAATATTTTTAAATTATTTTAAAAGGGGATGAATAGGAAGAAGCACCATCAAGAGGACCTTAGAAGATGTGGAATTTGATAAATTAATGAAAATTCCACAAAAATGTTTTTGTGAAAATGATAATTCCTCTGTATATTAGGAAATTGTACCAACCAAATATTGTATTGATGTTACTATAGACATGGAGATTTTTATTTTTAATAAGTGAAATTAAAATCATAATATTTAATATTATGATGATGATAAAAATGATATTATGTGTAACATCCCAAAATTTCATATTACATTATTTCTTCATTGTAATTCAATAACTTGCACTCCACACAACACTAAGTTCGAGCGCACCATGACTAACCAAACTAGCCATTCAAAAAGCAGTTATAAATAGTATTAACTTAATTTGAATTTTACATACTCCATATAATTTTATAATCCATATTATGTGTTTATTAGACATAATATAAGAACAAATTCAAATTTTTCAGAGAAAAGATGTGTTTTTACAAAAATGAAATTTTACTACCTTTTAATGGAGAACCCTTTCTAGAAACCAATATTTGAAATCTCTATATATTCAATTTAGTGAAATTAAATTCTTTTTTATAATCGGGACATAAAAATTTTAGTTTGATAAATTTTTGGTACTTTTTGGATAACTTTCATATTTTGATGAATAGTGAAAAATACTAAATTTTAAATGAAAACATCTTTTTAAATAGAAATAATTTATTGTTGTAAATTAGGAATTGTAATTATTCTGAAGTATAATTATATTATATTTTTATCATTAAATGCAATTTAGGTCATTAAAAGTAATTTCATATTTAAATTCGACATAAACACATATCAATCTCTGGATACTTTTTACTTTTTAAAAACCCGCTTTTTGGTTTTGACAATGGGAATTAATTTTAAATTAATTATTTCAACTTATATTTTTTCAAAATGGTAAATTAAAATTCATTTTTAATTCATAATATCCAAATAATCACATGTTGAAATTTTTTTATTTTTCGGAAAACATTAATTTTTTATTAATGTTGAAAAACATAGCGTTATTGTTTGAAACTAACTTTTTATTTAAATAATAATTTATTTTATTTAAATTTATTTTCATTAAAAATAGATATATAATACCTATATAAGATAAATATAATTCATTGGAGTCATTTTATAATAAAATTATATGTATAAAACTTTATTGAACTTTTTAACGTCTTTTACACACCTTCTTGGCACATTTGTGAATTTTAATAAAACGTAATTTTACAGATTCAGTGAACTGAATTTCAAAACTACAAGAGACACGTTTGACATCAGTAAGTAAAATTTGGTTCAATAATATGAATATAATTTTTGGTGAAAAGTAATTTTGGACTTTTATTTACCACGGTTAAAATAAAATAGGGTAATTAAAGGTTAAAATGATATTATAATTACCCCAACACATGTAATAATTCTATTGGATCAGTTTATTTCAACCCAAAACAACCATAAGAATAATATATGATCCTTTTTGACCACATATATTAGATTAGGACATTTATTATTATTTTATTTAATGAAGAGTTAAAAGTGTTAAATTCAAAGTTTAATAACTAAACCATTTTTAATATAGGGTTATACAAAAGATAAATTCAACTATAAATATTCATTAGAAATATAAAAATATTTTCCACATAATTTTATTTCATTTATAATTTATAGAGATTAAATAATTCAATTTATTTATGACACAATGATGATTCATAAATTACATTATCAATGAATGATTAAAATAATTGATATTATAAAAATAAAAATAAATGTAAACTGAGGATTTTGATTCCAAATATGAATTTTTTAGATTCATATGACTTGTTTATGTTGAATAAAGAAATTTTTTATGTGATTAATATTTTATGACTTTAAGAAAAACAAAATACCAAATTGTATCAAAATTTACATTAATGAGTTATTAAAATAAATACTATAATATTAATTGATATAATATTTCTAAAAATCTAATGTTCAGATAAAGTGCTTATAAAAAATTATATATACCAATGATTAACCACTTGGGGTTCTCTTTTCATTTTATAGTATGTTTATTAACTGTTTATTATAATAATACTAGAGGACATGGTAAAAGTTAAACTATTTAACTAAGAGTTAAATCTAAATGATATGGATAATATGGTGATGTAAACATGTAAAAAATCTATTGGTTGAGATTATTTCAACCCGCCCCACCTTATCATTGAAATAAGTCAATTTGGATCCATTAGAAATCGATAAAAATTTTATAATAAAAAAAATATTCCAAACTTTTCCTAAAATGACCCTCACGACTCTTATAAATGGGTACTTTCCCATCTCTCAAATTCACACCTACAAAACCATTTGGCTCGGCCAAAACCTACCCAAATCTCCTCCAAAATTACCTCACTTAAACCTAGAGTCCTTCCCTTGACCAGAAACCCATCCTTTGGAGCCCTTTTGTTCACATAAAAATGAAACACCCAAACATGAGGTAATTATTTTATCACCCCTTTCAATGTTCTTTTCTTCTTCCACTTTATCATTCTTTGTTATTAAAATACCAAAATAATAACTACAGAACCTTCTATATAATTTTTTTATTATAAATATATTACCACCATACCCATTTTTCTATCCATCCTATTAATGATAATTACACCATTTGGGTGTACGTACGGATACCATCTCCACGTCGTGGTGAAATTTTTTATTCAACACTATGCTCTTTGAATTGATATAATGATGAGTAATATGTATATAAATAATGAAAAGCACATGATAATTTTTCTATACAATTAATATACCATCCAATTTCACACCATTCAATCATTAAGGAAATTATATCAACACTCGTGTGTATGTATGACTTACCATCTCCACGATGCGACAAGATTCATTTCCAGGTTCACCCTTCAACGATGATTATAAAAAATATATTATTAATAAGTATGTAATATATGAAATAATAATACTACTGGAGATATATATATATATGTCTGTACTTATATATCTCTTATTCACATACTTCTGTTAAATACGATATACAAACAGAAACTCTGTTTATGCATATGTACGACCAACCGTCTCCCTAAATGGTGTTTTCCATTTCATATACGTAACTATTATAGATATTTATATTTTATTTATTAATATATTGAAATCATTTTTTATATTCTAGATATATTTAAATCATGATCTAAATGATATGATAAAGAATAACCAGTTAAATCTTGTACGATAAAGAAAGCGACTATTACCCGAAATGTTAATTTAACATGAAAATCATTATTAAAGGGGTAGTATATTGTCATAATTGAATCATGTATGATATAATAAATATTAACATGGTTCTATTATAATTTAATTACATAATATGGTCATTATACAAAATGATAAAGGTACCCTCAACCAAAGGAATGTACAAAGTAAGGGTTAATTCCTCAATCTCATTATTATCTGAGATTGTATATGTGTAACTATTTTTTGGGACATATTTATTATACATTCCTATTTTTGATAAAATACATTTCAAAATTATTCTTCTAAGGTAATATCAAACTAAAAAATCATTTTAAATGTTTTAAATATTTATTCTTCTAAATCATTTTCATTAATATCCATATTTTCAAAATGGTTTTAAGGATTTATTCATATGGACATAATGGTTTTAAAATGTTAATTCCATTCAAAAGTTTCAAAGTGGAATGGGAAAATATGATTAAAAAATGTCTTTAAAATGAATTCCCATATAAATGTGTGACTTTTAAATGATTTCACAAAAAGGGATATTTCTCTTCAGATGTTTTACTGATCATTTTCAACAATATCAACATCCTTCCTGTATATAATTCTTGATTAAAGTTGATTTATTATAATAAAATATTCTATATTGTATTGAATGAGTTATGATATGTTTGAATGTGGATGTTTTATTTTTATAACCTTCATGGTTTCTGGTTGATGTATTGACATTTTGTATGCTAGTTTTAATACTAATGATTATGTTATATTTCAACATTTACATATGATGAATGCAGTGGGCTTAGTATGTGATGGTAGGGGCCCGATATAGCCCCTCGATGTATCTGTAGGTCTCATGAGACAAAATATTGTCCTTCCAAAAGGACTTGACCAAAATTTTATTTATATTCATTGCATGAGGCGTTGACTATGTGGTATTGATGTCTGATGTTTGTAATTCCCTCATTATGAAATTAATTATTACATGTGATTATTTGACTAGTAGAATATCCATGTGTATTTTTATATGGTAATGTTTGATTTATTTTCTCTATATTTTTTTAATGTTTGTGATTAAAAGGCTATTGTTTTTATTACTCATATTTCATTAAATGATTATAGATTCCACTAAATTATTTACCCTTACTAGTATCTGAGATCACCCCTTTCTTATGTTTTGTTTTCCCAAGATTCCGAGAAGTGTATTATGTTTGATATTTGGGTTATGCTACTGTAAAAATGGAATTATCAATAGATTATTTATGTTTAGTTTTATGTTTAAATTTGTATTGTGAAATCCATGTATGTTATCTATTTTACAAGACTAATAAACAGATCAGTCCTTCAATACTTTATTCATTGTAATCATGCCAATGTATTAAAATAATGCACCGACTATGGGATTCTGGGGTTGGCGAGTTACATTTGGTATCAGTGGAAGTTTAGTAAAATCTATGGAAACTAAATTTAGAAAAACTATTATTAGAAAACATTACCCTAAGATAAACTTTGAGGATTAGTATAGAATAACTTCCTAGAATTTTTGTAATGTAGAGATTTTGTGTATTTTCCAAGGAATACATCCCTCTCTGGATACAAGCAGGTAGAGGTGGCACTGGAAAAGATATTCCTAGGAGTTAAAACTATGAGAAAGAGTTTCAGGCTTGACATGGGGTTTTCTGGTAAATGTCAATGGTATTTTCATCACTCTTTGTTACGAAATTACAATGGGATATGCTTAGGATCATTCATGTTTTATTCACAAGAGAATATGAAGGATTTAGGAGTAAATACTTCCTCAATGAAAACATTTTTTATGATTATAGTTTATATTCATAATATTTTCAATTTTTTTAGGTATATTACATGATTGGAATTATGAATTTTAATTCATAAACTAACCTAGTGTGTTCCATTGTTTAGAAATGGTTCCTAGTATAAGGAGCGAGAACACCAACATCATACATTATCCAAATTGTAAGAAGGATAATATCTTTAATGTTATTAAGACAACATTTATGGGGGAAATAGTTTCCCATGTATTTTCATGATATGAATAAATAGTATCATGTGTTAATAAGGTAAGTAAAGGATTCTATGAGTTCTATGTCTTTGAGGGGAAGAAAGAGAAGAAATGGATGGTATAGAGAAATATGGATAAAGGGAATACAAGAAAAAAGTTTTTTTCCCATATGTGATAACTATGGAAAAAAGCACATTGGTAAATTCTTGAAAGGAATTGGAGTTTTTTATAAGTTTGGAGAAAAAGCACACCATGTACATGATTGCAGTGGTAAAAAATGTTTTAAATGTACAATGCTTCATCTACAAGGAGTTGGGACACTACATGAATCAATATCCCAATCGTTAGAGCATACCCCAAATGATATTGTTGGATAATAACCATGTTGTGATACAACCACAGATGAATAGGAATGGTTAGTGTTCTTGAGTTGTTAATAATGAATTGTGTATTTTGAGTATTGTATTAATGACGTAAAATATTTCAGAATAATTATATATATAATAATTGTATTGTAGTACGTTTTAATTAAGAATTTGGGATTTTATGGTACCAAGTAATGTTACACAGTTTCATGCTAAACATTTTGGAAAATATATGGTTGAAGGAAGGATAAAATTTATTATGGTCTTGATAATGAGGTATTAATTTTGGAATAAGATATGGTTGATTTGGATAAATTATATTATATATTCTTGACTACCTTAAAACTAAATGATCATTGGTTTATTTCATCATTTTTGGAGGATTAATTATTTTCGGATTTAAGGAATATATCTAGTATTATATAAGGAATAAGAGAGCATGAATGTAATCAAGTAGGTTTTATGGTAATTTAGTGTGTTACCATGTTTTAAGAGAATACATGATGAAGGTACCCACAAGTTATTTTGTGGAAAAAAGAGATCTTCATTATGTCATGTCGACCTTCCTTATAATTTTTTGGACTATGAGTTTGGACACAAAGTATTTTGGATAAGTATAAATTTTGGAATTGATTATGTTTGACATTGGATACTATTGTTAAGGTTAAATAATTTCTTAATATTATTTCTGTATTGTTATAAAATGGACAACCCGGAGGTCGGGTGATAACCCATCGTGTCCAGCAAGGCTGCGTGACATGAACCTACAACCAAAGGGAGACAAGGGTGATCACCTATCAATGGAATACGTGATGGACTAGTTTTTATAATTTAGTTTTTGTAAATAGTCTGAAAAATTAATTATAAATTCATTATTTTTGGAGCCCTATACAACTAGGATAAATATAATATTTTTGAATTTTATTATCTTTTGGAGTGAAATATGAGTTTGTGATAGGAATTAGTTGAAGGATGAAACTATACTAGTCAAGTATATATATTTTTGTCTATTATTCTATGAATAAATTAATTCTTAAACATTAGGGAAGGGATCTTAAAACAAAAAATGTGTTATCCTAATTCCTTATGTTTTGGTGAACCGATGATATTTTAAATCATCATAGATTGATGGCTTTGAGGACCTCAATTATACATTTTTTTTTGATGGATAAACTCAATAACTTCCAATAAATATTTATGTTTTTCCTCTAATAATTTGTCTATAATTTCATCCAAATTTATTGTTTCTGATGATTTTGCCGGGGCGATCGCATCCATCTCGTTTGGGGAACGTCGGCGCTGCTTTGTTGCCCCGCATTCCCGCTTTCCTATGGCGGTCGGTATTCGCTCCCTATTCTAGGACATTTTATCCTTGATCGAAATGGGATGATGGGTTTTCGGTTCATCCTTTTGTAGATTCCTCCTTGAAATTAGTCACCTAGTCCAGGTCTCCTTTATAGATTAAGATGTAGTTCGTGAAACTCTTCCCAGTGCCATGTTTTCTTGGACGCCGGTTAATTACACTACTTCTGTCAGGATATTCCAAGGGGTCTGGTCAGGGCAGTAACCTTCGGTTGGGGGATTAGTCACATTGAGGCATCTATGGAATGTCTGGGTGCAGGAACAGTTGCGTGTCTGGCCTTCTTCCCCTTATTATAGGTCTTATTGAGGGCGTGGTTGCCCGAGGTATCCCATGTCGAATGCAGGGAATCCTATGCCATAGGCATGTCTCTGAGGTTTTCCTCAGCTTCCCATGATTAACATAGGGTATTCGGCGAGTTTAACTCCAGTAGGGATGGATCGAATTGATCAGAACACTGACTTGAGTGGATTATATGGGTGTAACCACTTTAGGGAACACCAATGTCAGGTCTAATGAATGGTTCGTTTCCCGATCGCTGCCTGGAGGAATGGGGAGGTGAATGAGAACGATCCTACCAAGATGTGGCAGCCTGGGTAAGAATCGGGATGGATTATGGAGGGTTTAATTGTAACACCCCAAGTTTCCACAGTATGCTTCTCTTTGAATAATATAGTAGCATGTGGTGTACGCAACATCGAGTTCTAACACACCACAACCAATCAAACTAGCCATTATGAGTAGAAATACCCACTTTTTTGAAATTTTATAAATTTTATCTTTCAAAATGGACTTAATTTTTGGATTCTGAATATAGGAATTAGCTTAGGGTAAATTTTTGGTACTTTTCGGATAACTTTCATGTTTTTATGAATGGTAAAAATTACTAAATTTTATTAAAATCAAATTTTTAATTAAAATAATTAATAGTGATAAATTATGAATTTGAATTATTTTAAAGTATATTTAGAATATATTTTTACCATTTAATACAATTTTGGTCATTGGACATAATTTCACATTTAAAATACACATAAGGAAGTGTCAATCTTTTGATAATTATTATTTCATAAAAACACGTTTTATGTTTCGACTGTGGGAATAAATTTTAAATTAAATTCTGCCACTTTTGTGTTTTGAATTTAGAAGATTGTATTCCATATGTAGAATCAATAGTTCAAAATTGTGTAAATATGTAACTCTTTTTTTGAATAATTATTTCGGTAAATATTTTATTTACCATGGTTATAGGGTAAACCCAGTAAATAAGGGTAAAATAATAATATTATAATAGTAATAAATTACGCTAAAACGTGTTCTAACCCTATTGGTTGATACATTTCCGACCATTTTCATCATTGGGTCAATTTTGGAACCCCATTGATCCACTTTTAAGTGATAATGACACCTTATATTAATAAAGTTAAAGTAAATACAAAAATGACATAAGCATATATCTTTTAGAAAAACAATTTCTACATAGGGTTACATTTGTTATATTTTAAACTATAAATATTCATTACAAATATAAAAATATTTCCTTAATAATGGTATTTTATATATAGTATTTATACATTTAATAATTAAAATTATTTATGACACAATAATGATGCGGTATTTTCCTAATTAATGAAAGAATCAAATAATTAGTATTTTAATTGTTATAATAAATATAATATGAATGTTTTGATGACATCCAAGAATTTTATTGGTTAATATGACATGTTATTATTGCGTAAAATTAATTTGGTTCGAATAAATAAATTTTTTACGACTTTTAAAAAAATCAATTATTAAATAGTGTCAAAATTGACAAAAATGAGTTTTTAAAACAAATATTATATTATTAATTGACATTACATTCCTAAAAATATAAGGTGGAAAAGGAGTTATATAAGGATATTTGTATCATTAATGGACCACATCGGGGTCTCTTTGAAGATTATAGTATTTTTATTAACTATATAATATAAAAATACAAAGAGACAGCGTACATATCAAACTATTTAACTAAGAGTTAAATAAAAAATATAACGTTAATATAGTAACCCAAACCAGTATAAACCTTATTATTAGATTGGTTTTAGACCTATCCCCACCTAACAATTAAATAATACACTTTTGATCCATTAGAAACCAAATATGAATTTATTATAAAATAATATTTCTAGATTTTCTTATGGTGCCCCAAACCCCTCTTATAAAAGGGAACTCCCCCTTCTCACTAATTCACACCATCAAATCCTTTTGGATAAGCCAACCCCTGCCCAAATATTCTCTCAACTTCCCTTACTTCAACCTAGAGGCCTTACCTTGATCAGAAAGCCATTCAATGAGCCCTTTTGATTAAATCAAAAGGAATAACCCGATGAGAGGTGGAGGTTTGCTTCGAGACTGTTGGGGCTCGGTATATGTTGCCTCTAGTGCTTTTTATGGCCCTGGTAACTCCTTGATGGCTGAGGCCTGGGCGCTTCTTTCAGGCCTTTTGGTCTGCAAGAGTAGGGGCTTGAAGGTGACAGAGATTGAATCTGATTCAGAGGATCAGGTTAGGGCGGTGCAGGGAAGTTATGGGACTCCATGGGACTTGACATACATTATTCGAAGGTTCAAGGATGAAACTCGACATGGAATATCTATTCATCATAGTTGGAGAGAAGCTAATTTTTCAGCTGACTCGCTGGCTTGTTTGGGCAGACAGTTGGATTCTCTTATTGTTTATGATAGTCTTCAATCCCTTCCCTGGAGTGTTTATGTGTGGTTCAAGGGGATGCCCTGGGACTTCACCATTATAGGCACCCTTGAAGGGATTTCCTTGTTTTACCTCGTTTTTCTTTTAAAATATTAATAATAAATAACTTTCAGACCAAAAAGGAATAACCCTAAGAAGAGGTAATAATTTCACCACCCGCTTTCAAGTTCTTTTCTTCTTCGAATTCTTCTTTATTTGTTACTTACATTCTAAAATAATAACTACAGTATCATCTATATAAATTTATTTTATAATAAATATGGTACAACCATATTCAGAATTCCATCCATCCTTTGAATAACATGTCACCATACGTGTGTACGTATGGCCAACCGTCTCCACGTCGCGATGTAATTGTTATTCAATACATTATTATATGGATGGGTATGATAATGATGTGTAATTTAGTTAAATAATAAATATAACATGATAATTATTATTTATATATGATATAACATCCAATTATATATTATTTTAATATCAATGGAATGATATTGTCTCTCTTGCATACGTACAGACTACCGTCTCCACGAATGTGATGAGATTCATTCCCCCACCGTATCCATAAAAGTATAATTCTCATTTGACTATTAAAAATAATGTTGAAGGATTTGATATCATTCTTTATACGAATAAGATACAACCTATCCATAAATAACACTACTTATGTAACAAAACATATAAAAGAAAACGAGTAAGTTAACATCTGTAATGATGATAATACTAAGATATTATTAACAAAGCAATGTGAAAAGATCATATATGATATCATATTAAGGTATTTTATTCATGTATAATTTAATAAAAATTGTTTCACCAATATATATGATCTTAACCTACCCTCAACCACGGAAAATTACAATGTGAGGGTTTATTTCACAATCTCTTCATTATCTGGGGTTGTTTATACAAAATTATATACTAGGACCTCCTTATCATCCACATCCATGTCTCTTAAAAATTTATTTCAATTCATTCTTACTATTTTACTGACTATGGGTTAATGTCATTTAATCCCTTGTTTGACTTTTTATAAGAATTTAATAAAGTAATCTTTCAGTTGTTTTCCAAACAAGGTCCATTTTCACCTTTCGACAGAATTAAGGTAAGAATGTCTCTTTTTAACTTATACGGGCTTACCTTACAGGTTAATATGAATATTTTCAAATTAAGTGTTTTATAATTATGTGACTTTTAAATGATTTCAAAACAATAGATATTTATCTCAAATAGTTTTGATTTTATCTATGTCAACATCCTTTGATGGATTTTAAGCTTATTTGAAGTTTATTTATTATGATACAAAACTTCCATATTGTATTGAAGTTTTTGTGATATGTCTGACTTTAGATGTGTTATGTTTATACCATTCATGGTTTATGGAGAAAGTATTGACATTTTGTATGCTAGTTTCAATACAAATGTTTATGTTATGTTTAAACCTATTCATATGAGGAATGCATTGGACTTAATAACGGACGGTTGGAGTCTGCTACAGTTCCTCGATACATCGGTAGGTCTCATGAGACAAACTAGTGTCTTGGCATAGGGCCATGACAAAATCTAATTTGTGGACTTGGAACAAGGCCTTGAATATGGGGTTATGATAGTCTGGTAGTATGCATTCCATCATTATGAAAGTGGTTATTGATATGGCATGTGATTATTTGATTAGTAGAATATCCATGTGAATATGTAAATGGAATTATTTCATTTTATTTCTTCCATATTATGCTGAGGTTTATGTTTATAAGGCTTTTGTTTTAGTTATACAATTTCTTAAATTTTTAAGATTATTTATGAAAGTTTCCACTATATTTTTATCCATACATGGTATTTGAGAACACCCCTTCCTATTTTTATTTTTCGTAGGATGTGAAGAAGTATTTTATGAATGACTTTCAGGGATAGTATAAGAGGATATGAGTATGGAGACATGATGTTTTTATAATATTCACTTTATGATGTAATGTAAACATTGTGAATGTATCTAGTGATTCCAAGGCTACTAATCTAATTGGTCTTTCGAGACATGATCTTTTGGGATCATGCCAATGTAATGTAATAATGCACCGACTCTGGGTAACTGGGGTCAGGGCGTTACATGAATGAAGTGGATGGGTAGTGAGACGAAACTGATGTGAGGACATCAGTGATGTTGGGCTTGAGCCTTGAAAAGACATCCAACGTATCCACGTGGCAAGGAATCATGGTCCGCATGGTCTGGTGATGGGTGTCGGTGAACAGACGTGAATGAGGTCGGAATGACCAGGTGGTGGGCTTGAACATTATGAGTCATCTTACGTACCATGCTTTGACATGGATCAAATTACTCATAGTTTGGGATAGTTTATCGGCGAACCAACGTGAAGATGGACTAGGGGTGCGATGGGTGTTGGTCTTGAACCTTCTGGGGCTTCTTACATACCATGACTTGACATAGATCAATTACCTAGTAGTTCATGAAAGGGGAATACAGTTTAACGTCATGCGGGATAGGGGTGATCTGACATGAAGGGGTCAGAACGACCATGTGGTGGTGGGTTTGAACCTCCGGGAGGCTTCCTATTTACCGTTCCTTATAAAGGATCAAACACCATATAGTCCAGAAAAGGGTGCCGGTGAACCGACGTGAATAAGGACCTTGGCCCAGGTGGATGGTGGGCTTGAACCTCAGGGAGGCTTCCAACATACCCTGCCTAGCAAGTATCAATGACCACATAGTTCAAGAAAGGGGCTTGGCATACCAACCCAGAGACGTTTGGGACCAATGGTTTTTTGGCTACAACCCCATGGAGGCTTCATATGTACCTTGCCTAGGAATTGATCAATGTCCATGTAGTTCGGGATTGTGTGGGGAATACACTCTAGGATGACCAGGTTTTGGTGAACTGACATGAAGGAGGTCGGAATGACTGGGTGTTGGGATTGAACCTCATGGAGTCTTCCTACGTACCGTGCCTTAGCAAGGATCAATGTCCTCGTACTTCGGAATGGTGTGTAGATTACACTCTAGGCTACCCATGTGGGATTCCATGGTCGATGCTTACTCCTAACCCACATGAGTCATTCTCGGTGTGAGAAGAAAGAGGCATTAGTGACCTGATGGTCACATTGTGAAAGGTGCGTCCATGGAAGGTGGATTGGGAATTACGCATGGAGTGGACTAGGGAGAGAAAGATTGGGACCTACTCCAGGATAGAGGTCCGGGTGCGACAAATTGTAGTCAGAGAGGGATTTGGCACCCAGGAAGAGAGGCGGGGCCCCGCTCCCTATCACTTCCTCTATTGTCCTTGGGGAATGAATATTAAAGGAGGTAGCACCGTCCCCCACCACGTCCTTGGATGGATTTGGCACCGAGGATGTGAGGAGGAACAAAGGCACTGCCTCCAGCAGGAAAGGTTAGGTGCCTACAACAAGGTGGCTTCCCTTCTACGCGGGAAAACTCCACTCCAAGAAGAAGTATATCATCCCATGTGGAGATCAGGGGGCGTGGAGAATGTCTGAGGTGGGGGACCATGCATGTGGGGGGGCACAGGGCGAGGTCACAGTTTAATGTCATGTGTTGAGGATGATGGCGCTTGGTCGTTTAAAAGCATGCAGCTCGGATGATATGGGTTATTTCTACACCCCTAGGACTTAAATAATTGGTACCCTTTTCTCCTTGTGGGAGGGAAGGCATTGGAAATGCCGTGACTGGGGGGTGTCATGGAGCCATCCATTGAGGGGTCCACAGTAGCATGGCTATGCAAAGAAGCAATAGCCTTTTTCATGACCATTTGAAGGAGCATTAGGCGAAGCAATGCAATGGATGGTGTCCTTCAGGGGAATTTGAAATCGCATCGTGCAGAAATGGAGGGTCGCACGGAAAAGGAATTGAAATGCAAAGGGGTTCACAGCTAGGGCCTTGGGAAGCTCTGCCACTCCGCATGGTGGAAAGCATTTGCGAAGGGGTGTGCTTCAAGAATTGGGGTGCCCCAGCCATATCATAGGGTAGAGGATTATATGGTAGGTGCTTCAGGAAGTGAAAATACATTGGCGGAGCACATCCTCATGGACAACATGCTCCTCAAAATGTAAAGTGTCATGAAGCGATTTTCTTCGTGATGTAATGTGACCCTACCTTGGCAGGTGGATCACATGTACATGATGGGCGTTTCGTGAAGCATAAACGTTCCGCGACGACCCGGGTCCCCTTGGGGATCCCCTTACTCTGAAAAGTCCATTGGGCTTCACGAAAGGCATCCCTCTCAGAAGAGGGGATTAAAACGAGGCAAGTGGGAGGCACTTTGTAGAGAAAAAGTACCTCGCATAGCTCATGATTCGTAGATCAAAGGTTGCTTCGCGATTTGGGAGCTCGAAAGTTGAATGTTTGGATCGTCTGTCCTTTGGGATCGAGGGGAACCTGGTATTTATAGGCAGGAGGTGCCACATAGCAGAGCTTACGCTGTGCGAAGAGGAGCTTGGTTGCTTCGTTGTGGGTCGCAAACGTCAAAGGTGATCATGGAGCGGCCAGCATCCTTGCATTGCGGTGACGCCGCGAACATAAAAACAATTTGCTGAGCGTCCCCCCTTCTGTGCTTCACAGAGGTGTCGTGAAAGTCACCTTTGTTCGCAGATCATCCTGCCACCTCCGCTTTGCGGCAGGCGTGGTGCTTGGGGGACTCCGTGAATCGGATTCACAAGGAATTTCGCAGAGCCTCTTATCTTTTTTTCATGCAACATTTTGGTTCCAAAAAATCCCCCCTCCCTCAGACCTATATCCATGGGGAAATCAAGGGTCTATGTCTGAGGTTTAATCGCTAAAATCATCGTCCGTTTGAGGAGATGGATCTTGAAGTGGGCTCGCGAGGTGGACAGCCGACGCACAGGCCGAGCACGCTACGAAGATCAGCTTGATCCGGACATGCCACAAATCTCCAAAGGCCACCGCCAATTAATAGGGGGGGTTTCCTCTCATAGTTCCATTGTCTTCTCCACGAATTTTTCCTTTTGTGCTATAGATTTAGCGAATCTATGAGTACTCCGCGACTACCCTCCGCGAATCGGACTTCGCAGAGAACCACGAGTCTTTGACTCCACGACAGCGCTACACGAGCGTGCACTTGTAGGCCGAGTCAAGGCTCTATGAATAGGCTTCGCAAACGAGCTCCGCGAACAGGCTTCGCGACCTGACCTAAAAATTTTCCGAGTCTTAAAACCAAATGGCCCATCAAGAAGCTACCCAGGGGGTGCTTACAGACGCCGCACGGAGGGATGATATGGAAAATTGTTTGGGTCTAGGAGAGTTGTTCTGTAGACACTCGGATCACAATCCATTTATGGAGCTTCTATCAGAGAGCCATAAGAACTATCCTTTTTGTAGGAGGCTTCCCTTGTATGGCTTCAGGATGAGGGATGACTTATTCATTCCTGAGGCGAGTAGGGACGAACCAGCCTACTAGTTCAGGATCATGCTATGCCAGTGTCAATGGATCAAGGCGGGTGATGGTCATGCACATGAGAACTTCACAACCATCATTGCTAACAACCTGTACAACCACCTGAACAACATCGATGGGAAAGCATTGCAGCTAGAGACCTCTCCTACTCTGTACCATACAATACTGGCGGCAGCCTTGAGGGACTCGAAGAAGGGGTGGTCCCAGGAGTGGGACCTAAGCCAGGGCGGCAACTTCACAAACGATTGGGCATGGGCCTACTGGGTAGGAACCTTTTGTAAGGAGTTTGGAGCCGAGATGAGGAGATTGGGTTTGTATGAGGTGGCATGGGCCTCTCAATTCCACATATATCAACTGAAACAGCTGATTCTAGAGCTATTGAGTAGATGGTCGTCTAGGACCAACACATTTCACCTGCACCATAGAGTGGTCAGCATTAGTCTATGTGATGTCCCTCAGATTTTAGGGGTCCCGATCTTGGGGGCTGTGTACGATGAGTTCCTCCCCTTCATGAGTGTGTGGGAGGATCTGGAGCAGATGTCGCTGCTGGCGATCGCACTGATGGGGCTGGTCCTCGTGGAAGACAAAGAAGTATTGAGAGACGTCCACTTTAGGCGGTGTTTCAAGCAGTTTTTGAACATCCAGGTGGATCGACAATTTCCTATGAGGCCTCAGACATGCCCGAAGGGGGCTCAATGGGGCAAGGATCACTCGTATTGGAGGCTACTAGATGACAACTAGTGGAATACCCAGGTTTTCAGGGTCAATACTGATCAGCAACCGATAGTCAGACTGGAGGTGTTTATCACAGCCCTTATCTATGGTTGGATCCTACTGGTGAGGGATACCAACATGGGGGGTGCGGCCTAGCACATTTATCATGGAATCCATGTTGGCCACATGATGGCGGGTCAATCTGGGGATTCTGATGCTAGCCAGATTGTACAATATGCTATGGAATGCTAGCGAGGGGAAGAGGCACAGAGGATATGCAGGCCCTTCCATATTTTTTATGGGATGATCGCGGTGCACATCAAGGGGGTTTATGAGTATCTGAACCCCATATCGCCTCTGGGGTCAAACTTTCGCCCATCAATAATGAATGCTACCAGGAGCTTTCCTGCCAAATTGACCGTACCGTTGGTGCTAAACCGGGTATATAAGTTGGAAGAGTTTAATTTTCAACCTGTTTCCACTTCCGACGGGGGAATTCACTGATGGTGATTGGGGGATGAAAGAGTACCGAGCCTATCTCCTGGCCTTTCGAGGTGGAGTATTTGGTGGAAAGGGTGGACCGCGAGGATCTCTAAGAGTCATACACCCCACACCAGTTTTCAAGGAAATTACGGTGCATGCAGCGACTGACTCCATGGGTCTACTAGGAGGTGCTCCACGAGGAGGACTCGTGTGTGATGAGGCAATTGTGGAGCATGTTCACACGGGAATATGAGAAAATGTGGAATGCATTGCCTCCACCTACGGCCTCCATTGGACTATTGAAGGAGTATTGCATAAGATAGGAGGCACCTTATCACGGGGAAATGCTGAAGAAACCAACAATTTGAGCTGTTGACGGTGGGCCTTCCCCATCTCGAGGTCAGGGTCGGAAGGCGGCAAGGGCCTCCCGTAGTGGCGGAGCTGTCGTGGGGGCGAGACCTGCACCAACTGGGGGTGAGGTAGCGGTGGTGGATCCAACAGTGGCAGTGGGTCCAGTGGTCCTAGGAGAGTAGATTCATTAGGAGGGGCGGCCACCGAGGGGATTCCCCAGAAACTCTATGCCGTCCATGAGAAAAAGGATGCACCATATCGACATGCTGGAGAATGCTTTTTTCCCGGAGGCCTGGGATATTTGGGATGTCAAATGGAAATTCCTCGGCCCACCCAAGATGTGGAAAATCATGAACCGTCTCATGATGGATTTACCAGGTATAGGCCCTATCCGGGCCGGTTTCGCAGTATCCCCAGTGGAGGTGGAGAAATATCTGGCTAAGCTGGATAACTTCTTGCATTCTAGGTATTCCCTCTGTCCAAGGACAGACCGGGTCAGGGTAATGCTGGATCGGACAGTTCCACCACAGTTCCCAGCCACTGAGCTGAGAGGGAGGATCCCCCTACCGGTAGAATCAGACAAATCTTCTTGGGGGGACGAGTCCGGTGGAGGGAGCCTATTGTAAGAAGGCGATGCCGGTGATCAAAACTCATGTCTTGATGATTTTGCGGAGGCTCTCGAGGTAACATTCCCTGTTTCATTCTTCAGGGTCTGCTCTTAGGTCATTATGGACTTCTTACTAATATCTGAACCATGCAGGAAGAACTTGTGCATGGACATTGTTATCACCCCACGGTGGGTGCTGATGCCAGACACTCAGAACCCATACCTATGTCCACATTCAGTTATGTGTCTGGCGGGGCTAGGACACCCGAGGTGGCTCCTCCAAAATCTTCAGACCTATCGACAATATACAGAGGGCCAAGCTTCGGGGTCCCGTACACATCAACTTGAGAGCGGAAGCATGAGTTCATCTCTATAAGTCCTCTCTACTAAGCTCATCACTACCACATGTTGGTTGTGTCAACTGTCACCCATGCCCTTCTCTATTAAGTACAATTCTTAGAATGGCATGTGTCGCTACGACGAGGTTGGTCAGGATTTCTGGAGGCACCCCTCCCAGGGGAATGCCAATAATCATAGAGATAGATACCCAACCCACTCGAGCTACAGTTCTCCCTATCATTGGTGGGACCACCAGCGGGGTCGTGCCAAAGATTATTGAGGTGGAATCCAATGATGAGGATCGACCGGTCAACCCAAGTCTCGCCACGCCTGATCTGACGCTAGATGCCACGCCTGATCCAATGCCAAATGAGGATCCCGCTGAAGATTCCTTGATGGAGTACCCCGCATATGAGCCTTCCATCCATGCTGACTGGGGCGAGACGACCTCTGACTAAGAGGACAATGAGACAGTTCATCGCTAATCATGGAAGTCGATCGTGAACTTTATCAAAATGACCACCCAAGCATTATGGCTAGACGATATGGACAGAATTTTCTCACGGCTGCGCGAACTGTGTGCTAGGGGAGTGGATGCCAAGCACCCTCACCTACTCATCCGAGATCTTATGGCGGAGAAAATTTTAGGAGTATGATCGTGGCCTCAGTGTGGGTTGGTTGCAGAAGAAGGCGAAGAACGTCATGAAGCTCCGGGAGGCTAAAAATGATATCCAATGGCTATATATCAGGGCGGATGATCACTCAGCCTATTTTAATGCAAAATCAGATCAAATATTTCGATTGAAGGCCCAATTGGTAGAGGAAGAAGAGCGTACGGGGCAAGCTTCTGACGAAAAGGTCGTTATTTAGGCTGACATACATTGGGACCAAACTAAGGCTGATGAATTGCTCCCAATCGCTGCCGAGGAGGAGCAGGTGCTGAGCTGGTGGCATCAACTCCTGGATGCCACAAGTCAGAGGGTGGCAGAACTGCAACTCTCTTTTGACCGGGTCAACCCATCCATGGGAGAGATAGACCCCCGAGTGCTGTAAGGGTTACAAACTCTCAAACATACTTTCATGTTTTTATTTAATTGATACCATAACATACATGAGTTTAGTTATCAGGGTTGGATTTATACACATCATTTATATTCATGAAATGTCCAGTGGTCAGTCCCTAAGCTCACGCGGGTCGAGCCCAGTGTGAGAAACCAGGGGTGATCACCATGTTATTTCATCTGAACATAATATTTCGACCAATATTTGGGTATTTTGGGTTTATTTACCCAATTCAGATCTTCCATAATGACATGGGAGAGGTCCGATTGAAGGATTAAGACCTCATAACAATCGGCATGTCTTTCTTCCGGTGTACTTTAGTGCACGAGCGGGGTAATGCGAGCGGCGTTGAGATGAGTCCGAACATAGGGAAGTGGAAGGTATGAATCACAATACCAAAAATATGGAACACTATGGGGGTGGCATGACAATGAAAGATAACTGTTGACCCTGTTCGAAAAATAGTATCCTTATTGCGTCAGCCTAAAATGGTGATAACAAATGAGGGCCGACCATAGACCTTCTTCGAAACATGGGGCTTGACTCAAAATTCTACCCATTAGTCTTCCAGAACATTGGTCCAGGACAATAGGCTGGCCATGGGACGAGCATCCATAATGTTAGGGGGTTACTCATGATGTGAAAGATGATGAGAATCAGTCTAAGGGGTACACAAAGCGTGGAATGTGGATTGAGGGTTTGTTTGAACATAATCCTACACTCTTGAAATTACACCACCGTGGTAGAAGCACACTGGATGGATGCATCGGTATGATCATGGATCATTCCTTATTTCAGGTAGGGCCTCTCTGGCTAGAGGTGCTATCACATCCCAATGCCATTGTGGGGCATCCTAAACTTGTTTGGGGAAAAATTGCATTTACTTGGTTCCCAATGAGTGGTCCGGCCACGGGGCCAGAAAGGGAGAGGGACAAGATTTTTGATTCCTGGGGCTAGAACCTAGGAAAAATACCAGGGTGTCTCTTCGTATCCCATGAGGATGGGAATCAAGCCATACATAGTTCTGGAATCACAGTTTAACGTCATGTGGGACAATGAGATGGATGGTTGCGCCAATGCACATCCACCAAAACTACTAAGCCCACGTGAGTCATGATCTATTTGGGAAACAGGAAGTAGTGGTGGGACTTTCCTGACACATGAAGGGACATGTTATGGATAAGGGACGCTCATTGAACGCCTTCCCAATAATTCTAACACTTCTATGTAGCTTACCTAGACTTGAGAAGAGATAAAGCTGAGTATGCCGGAATTCCACTTGAACAGGAGGAAGTGGAAATGTGTGAATCATGATGCACAAAATATGGACCACAACGATGACAGCATGATGATGGAGGATAGTTTTAAAAAATGGAGGAAACGCAACATCCATATCATGCTAGCCTAGAATGGGGACAGACAAATGAGGTCGATCGTTGACCGTGTTCGAAACTCGGGACCTGTCACAAATGTCGTCAGAGATCCTTAAGGGTGTTAGCCCAGAATGGTAGGTGAGCCGATGCGGCATAGGACCAGGCCTTCAGCGGCTCCCTTCGGACATGGAAGAGGATTATGATCCAAATAGCAGGCTCACAAAGCTTAGACATGGAACTAGGGTATTGTCCCCATAAAAATCCCACACTTTGGGTTCTTTGTCAAAACACATCTTAATACAACAACGAGATGTATTAAATAGAGTGAATCGAGTCCCTTACCATGGGGAGATCATAGTTTATGGTCATATAACTCATACCATAGATGGTAGGAAACACGGGAGACATGTGGTGGGGTAACTTCAAAAAACCTGACGTGAATGGGAACCAGGGGTTCCAACCACCACATGTTCCTTGGAGAGGTTTTAGGTCGAGGGTCCAAAAACGAGTTTTGAGCTGGGCCTAAGACAAAGTGCACAGGTGTTCCTATGTTTCCCTTGAGGATGGTGATCAAGCTGCACATAGTTCTTGAGGGGGCATGGTAGGGTACCAGTTTCAGGAAAAAGGGGAGTGCGTACGTGGACCTCTCACCAAAAGAAGCAGTATTTGATAAATCTTGTTTTTCCTTTAAGGTGAGTGTTTTTTTGTGAAGCGATAGGATCAGGGTAGCAGGCCCTGGCATCGCCACGAGAATCAAGCCGTAGTAGGAATTGACAAATGGCATGGCGTATGACCAATACCCAACGTGATGTCCCCTACGATGAGGTCATCACAATGCAGTTTCGTTTCTCATCGTGCGGCCAGGACGATAATTTCATAGTTTAGTGTCATGTGATAGGACCAAACATGCATTTTTACATCACGCATCACAGACGTAGCCGAGACGATGCTAGGTGGGGAATGTGTACGGTGCAATAAAATATTCACTTCTTGAATGGGGACATGGTCCCATATCACACCGTACACACTTTTGAGAGGGGGACCTCAGGCCAAGGGGACTACATATAGGTAAGAGTGAAAGGGTATGGAAACATTAGCTCCAAGCTGAGCTGGACATAAAAACGAGACATCCAGGTGGTCCTATGTATCTCATAAGGATGGGAATCTAGAGACACATAGTTCTAGAGGGTTCCTTTCAATGTAGTGAAGGAAAAAATAGGAGGGATAATTCTTAGAATGTGGTGTATGTGGTAAGAATATTGCAAAACTGACGTGAATGAGGAGGTAATACCATACCATGCCATGTGGTCCCGTAATGAAAGTTCAGAAGGCGGGAGAGAAAAGACAAATCACCAGAACTCAAGCTGGAACCAATGACAAGAGGTCTGGTCATTCATATGTTTCCAATGAGGATGGGAATCAAGACGTACATAGTTCCGTGGAGATCATAGTTTATGGTCTTAGATCTCATACCATAGATGGATGGAAACATTCCAAGTAATCGCAGACCACGACCCGATCCCTAAGCCCACGCGAGTCAAACTCAAAGTGGGAAACAAGGGAGGAAGAACATAATTTCAATACCTAGAACGCCCATCAAAGGTAAATCAGTGTGGAGCCCCGAATGATTCCCTTACTATGACCGTGTTCTCTAAATGTGAAGTTTCCCACTAAGGAATAGTGTCTAGAGTGTTGAAGGTTTACTCGGACATGATGAGGTGGAGAAGGATGTGAGTCGTGTAACAGATATCTTGTGCTTAATGATGTTGGCATGCCGATTGAGGATATATGCTGACCGTGGAAGTAATGCAGTATCCCTATCGTCATACCTGAAATGGGAACAATAAACTTGCATCAACCGCTGACCGTATTCGCAACGCCGGACTTATATCAGTTCGTTGTTCGAAACCCTCATGGACGTTGGCCCGTGATGGTAAGAGGGCCCTTGGGCCGAGCATCCATGCTATTCAGGGGTATCATTGGATGTGAAAGGTGATGGAAGCCCAAATGAAGGGGAACACAAATCCTAGGAAATGGGTGGAATCATGTCCGAGTAGAACCCAACATTCTAGGTACTAAACCAGAGTACCCTTGGGCACATTGATGAACCACCGAAGTGGGTCGACGAGGATGCTCAGGAGGGAGAGGTACGTGGCGTGGTCATTACAAGACCGATGTGAACGAGGACATAGTCCCATTCCACGCCATATACTCCCTTCTCTGGGGAAGTGTAGGCCAAGGGGACAAGGTGAAATGGAGATTTCCGGAAGATGGGGCTGGACCTGAAGTCTAGACATTTGGGTGGTCCTATGTTACCCATAAGGATAGGAATCAATCCACACGTAGTCCTTGAAGACACCCGGGGGGTACGATACCCCAATGAGGGGGTGTATGGAATGTTGAGTAACCCGGTGTGAATGAGGACATAATCCTGCACCACATCGTATGCTCCCATAAGAGAACCTGGGACGGGGGGCCCAAAACGACAAGGGGCCTGAAGCTGGGCCTCAGTCAAGAAGGCCTGACCAACTTATGGATTAACTTTTTGCAGTGAGTATGAGGAGGGAAGTAGGATTCCCTAGACAAGGGTGGTGTACGACATGGCGAGTAACCCTATGTGAATGAGGAAATAATACCGCACCACATCATACACTCCAATAAGAGAACCTGGGCTAGGGGCCCGAGAAGGCCAAGGGACCTGAGGCTGGGCCTCGGTCTGGGAGGCGAAAGCAACTTGCAGTTTAATATCTTGTAGTGAGGATGAAAAAAAGAGGATTGGGTATATCATCCGGGGATGTGTACGATGCAGTGAACAACCCGACGTGAATGAAGACATAATCCCATTCCACACCGCACAATCCCATAAGAGAGAACCAAGGCCGGGGGCCTGAATGTTGGCACCACCCAGAGGGAGTTCATTTCTTGGGGATACAACGGGACAAAATGAACCACTACAATCGATGTTTGGGATATCTTCGGGTGGCCCTAATGATCCAGGACAACTGTTGACCATGTTCGAAACACAGCGTCCCTATAGTGGCATGAAATGGGAGAAAAAAATGAGCATCGACTGCTGAAAACATTCAAAACGCGGGACTTCTATTGGCTTGTTGCTCGACATCCTCGAGGTCATTGGCCTGAAGTGGTTAGAGAGCCCTTAGGCCTAGAATCTATACCATTCAGGGGCCCTTTTGGATTGGGAAGGTGATAGAATCACAATCAAGTAATAGGTGAAACATAGTTGTACGTGTCTGTAAAAGAGGCAAATGTATCCAGGGAGCGGGATGTTTGGATGGATCAATATTAGCTTGAAGTGAATTGGGAAAAAATTTTAGTCTTTCCATACATATTAACCAGGGGTAATGATTTTTTGGTTTGGGATAGGCCAACAGACGAAGTGTCTGGGCATTCCTACGTATCCCATAAAAATGGGTATCAAGCCATACGTAGTTCTTGAGGGCCATGAAGTTTAACGTCTTATAGTGAGGATGCGGGAGGACAGAAGAACGAGAGTGGGAACATGGTGTGACCATTATAACCCTTGTATGATTTTGGTTGAGGAAGCCTATATTCTGCAAGTATCCTCCGAGAGAACTATACCCGGGGGGGATAGTCGAAGAGAAGAGTTTGGGGTTGGGCTCAAAACGAAGCGTCTGAACGTTCCTACATATCCCATAAGGATAGGAATCAAGGCATATATAGTTATAAAGATGAATTTTAACATCATGAAAGACAATGTGTAGTTTAAAATCATGAAAGACTGGACAGTTTAAGGTCATGTAGGACCATCATACAGTTTAGGGTCATACGGGACCGTCCAGTTTGAGGTCCTGCAGGACCGTCCAGTTTAAGGTCGTGTAGGACCGTGAGGCTCATGAAAAATATTTCTTGGGTAACTTGGCATTGGTGGGAGGAGTTATACGCTCACTATCCATAGTAACCAGGGATTACACACCATTGGAGTAAACCTTGTGAATGATGGAAGGTCCTTCCGATTTGGCCTCCAACTTGGGTGGTTTCCTGCCAGGGATCATTGGCGCTCAGAGAGGCAATACAAAGACGCATTGCAGAAAAGAGTGGTGGTGAACCTTCTTGTTGAAGGCTCTATCAATATTGTTCTGTTGCCTCTCCAGATTATGCACGACATGAAGCCTATTCTCGTCATGTGCTTCCAATTCAGCCAGATGGATTTCAGCTACCTTATCTGATGCCTGCTGAGCATAGACTGATGTTCACAATGAGGGAAGATGAGTCTCAATGGAAGGACGACTTCTATCCTGTACAACAGGGAATATGGTGTAAACGGGGTAGAATTAAAAGTCGTTTTCTGATAAGCCCAGAGGACATTGGGGAGCTTTTCTGGACAAATCATCTTGTTCTGACGAAGCATTTTCGGCAAAATTTTAGAGAGGGTATTGTTTAATGCCTCAATCTATCCATTTTCCTATGCATGATAACGGGAGGCGTGGTTAAAACGTATATTGTACTTGGTGTACAATCTCTTAAACTCAGCTGCTCGGATGTTTGTGCCGTTATCAGTGAGCTTGGCGTGAGGGACTCCAAATCAGTAGATGATGTTGGAGCTCACAAAATCTAAAATGGATACAGCCTTGACTTCCTTGAGTGGAACTACCTCTACCCACATGGAGAAGAATTCTGTAGGGGTCAGCATGAACTGGTACTAGCGAGCTATCACCCGTGGATATGGTCCCATGACATCGAGTCACCACACCAAAAAGGGCCAAGAGTACTTGGTAGTGTGAAGGGGCATTGGTGACTGATGTATGAAGTTGGCATGATCTTGACATGAATGACACATTTTAGAAAACTCGATGTAGTCATCGATCATGGTGGGACAAAAATACCCCAACCTCTAGATCTGGTGAGACAATTTTGGTCTAGCCTGGTGGGCACCGCAAGAACCACCATGAACCTCCTACATGACCTATGGAATCTCAACTCATTGAATGAAATGGAGGAGAATACCATCAAACCTGCGCTTATAGAGGATCCTCTCAAGACATGGACCATCCTAGAGGGTAAACTGTAATGAGCGGTGTCAGATTCGCTCGTGCTCAGCCCAATCGGTTTGGGAGGTAACAATTTTGGAGGTACTCAACCAAAGGGGATCTCCAATCGAGAATCACTTCAACCACTGCATCTTGGGGACCTAGGGGTCCTGACGTGGAGGTTCCTGTGGTCAGGTGACCTACTTGTGGGCTGTCACCATCATTTGGGGAGATAGGAGCAACCAACCTCTGATGTGCCACGTGGAGAATCACGTCATCCTGCTCTTGCTCTACATGTGACGCAGCCAAGACAACCAGGGCATCAGCTTGACCATTCTGAGATTGGGGGACGTGGGCCACCTCTGGCTAAAAAGAGAACTAGGCCATTAGCTGGAGAGTGCGCTCCAACAATGGTGTGATTTCTGGCTTCCTAACAACATAGTCGATGTTGACAAGCTTAATGACTTGCTATGAGTCCCCTTTTACATGAAAATGGGGTATGTTGATATCGAGGGAAAGCTCAAGGCCAGTAATGATGGCCTGATACTCTGCCTCATTATTGGTGAAGCCTTCTGATAGTAGGAATGACTACGGCAGAATGTCCTATTCAAGGGTAATGAAGACAATACCCAGGCCTACCCTGTTGAGCTTGGGATCATTTAGCCTGCGGCCGGTGGGGCTTCAGGAAGCACCATCGAAATTAATCTGCCAACATGGTGTATCTTAATGGCCTTTTGGGAGAAGAACTTATGTCAAAATGCAGAAGAATCATTGCCCACTTAGCTAGACATCTTGTAAACATGGGGCGGTTTAGGATGTACTTCAGCAGATCTACCCGTGATACCAGCTGTTCCTCATAGTGCTGCATGTAATTTCACAGCTTCTGTACTGTGAATACCAGCGTGAGGAAGATTTTATCGATGGGAGAATACCTGGTCTCCATATCAGGGAGCATGCAGCTAAGGTAGTAGAGACTATTCTCCGTCCCCTCATTATTCTTTTGGGCAAGCAAGGCACTGAGAGACCATTTAGGGTGGTCACATAAAGGACCAACGTCGTTCCAGTGATGGGGGGCATCAAGACCGGAGGCTGCATCAGATACCTCTTTACTTCCTCGAACGCGATATGGAACTATTCATCCCATTCATAGGCGGTTCCCTTCTTCATGAGCTAGAAAAAGGGATGACACTTTCCCGTCAGGTTTGCGATGAACCAGTGTGTGTAGGCTAAGTGGCCTTGAAATCCTTGAAGCTCTGGAATATTGCTCGGGGGGACATCTAGCTGATGGTCTTGATCTTCTCTGGGTCGATCTTGATGCCCTAATGTCTGACGACAAAACCAAGAAACTTTCCAGAGGAGACCCTGAAGGAACATTTAAGCGGGTCCATCTTCAGGTGTTGTGAATGGGGGAAACCGAACACTTTATCAAGGTCCTTGAGATGGTCCAGACACTGGTGAGATTTGACCATCAGATCATCCACATATAATTCCACCAATTTTCTGAGAATTTTCTTGAATATGCGGTGCATGTCCCGCTGATAGGTGGAAACTGCATTCTTCAGGCCGAAGGGCATAACCTTGTAACAGAAAGTCCCTTGGGGGCCCCTAAATGCGGTGGACTCCTCGTCTGCGGGGGGGACATCAAGATCTGGTTGTACCCAGAATACCCATCCATGAAGGATAGTTCTTGGAACCCATCTGTAGCATCAATCAAAAATTCTGACACTAGAAGGAGAAAATAATCCTGTAGACAGTGGCGGTTGAGATCACGAAAGTCAATACAGACTCTGATCTGCCAGTTCTTCTTCCAAACTGGCACAATTTAGGCCTTCCACTTGGGGTAATGGACTTCATTAAATAATTTGGCCCATATGAGCTTGTCAACCTCGGCCTCGACCATGGAGCCGTTAGAAGGGTGAATCTTTCTAAGAGGCTTCTTGAACTCGCGATGATTTATAGGGAGACCGAGGTGGTGAATAGAAACCCGAGGATCTAGTCCCGGTATCTTGTCGTAACTCCAGGTGAATACATCATGGTGCTATTTCAAGAAGTCTATGTTCTAATGCTGCTCCTCGAGGGGCATGGAGGCACTGATCAACATGCCCCTCGGGTCCACCTCACTACCGAGGTTCACCAATACCAACTCATCGACTGTGGTGTTGACACCCTCATCAAAGGCAGGGGATCATCCTCTAAATCCACTTAATCAACAGTAGAGGGATCCCCAGCAGGGGAAGATTCCACTGGGTCAGAAAATCCTGACGGGAGGCTGGTAGCAGCTTGTACAGTAGTGGACAGTGAATCAAGAGACTCATGCACCGTTGAGACCATGGGGATGAAAGTAGTTGATCCGATCCCATCTGGTCTTCGAACCAAGCGGCCATGCTTTATGATATCAAAAAAATAACGGTGCATTGTCTTGAGCCTGTTAATTTCAGTCTGGCAAAATAGACACATATCACGTACCGCCATCACCATGGGGCGGACATCCTGGTACCGTACGAGGGTAGGAGGTTCTGAGATCACCTGATCCTAGTTTTTGTAGGAGTACAAGGTGATTTTCCAACTTTACTTGGGCTTGAGAATATAATTTAATATTTTACCATAGACAAAAAAGAATTTCCACATGTCAGGGGTTGTGGCCTCCAATCGATGGATCGGGAAGATGTAGGCGTCATCCAGACCTGCCCAAGGGTCAGGTCTGACCGTGGCAGGCTCAATCTCACTTGCGATAACCTTCTTATCCTTTCTCTTGTAATAGTCGGCGTCCAGATAGCAGTCTTCACAAAAGGAAAAAGGATATTTATTTCCTTAGAGCACACCAACTCGACCATTGAGGGAGTATTTGAGGCATTGGCGATTTCATGAAGGGACCACTGCATGAAGGATAAGCCATGGCCTGCCCATAAATGCATTGTACGTGGTGTCTTGGGAGACAACCATGAATTCTGTACTGGAAACTAGGCCCCCAAACTGGGTCTTCAAACAGATCTGGTCGACCGGGGTCTGCTCGGTCCTGTTGTATCCCTGGATTCTTATGTCAGAGGGAGTTAAATCATCCTCAGACAACCCCAGCATTCATAGTTTCCAAGTCAAGATTAGGTTAATCCTAGAGACCATGTCAACAAGACAGTGAAAAACATCCACACCATTGATCTGGAAAGTGATTAACAATGGAAGAATGTGTCCTTGTATGGGAGGGTCATCATCTTCACTGGAGAACGAGATAACTACTTGGAATTTGGCATTCTCAATTGCCTCAGTGTGGAAGGCCTCTGCATCCGCTACCTCCGTCTCAAACTGGAGGGTTCTTATTAAAGCCTCGGTGAGCACCTCACACATGTATGACGACATGTTATGATCCTCAAGGATATAGAGACTTGCTAGAATGAATGCAAGATTTTTGAGGAAATCTTACTTTCGTTCCAGGCTTGAACCTCTGCCTACAGGAGTCCGCTCTGTGATTGGAGGCACGGCGGGCACTGCCGGCTGGATCGGCAGTTGGCTGGTGCTGGGTATGTCCCATTACTCACTAGTCAAGGCATGAAGAGTAGCTACCAGATGAAGACCGGACGACTAATATTGGCCCGTATCAGGGCGATACTGGTCGCGGTACAGCTGAGGTTGCTCTTCCTGATGTAGATGCACCAACGATGGTGGAGATAGATCTGAGGACACCCGATGAGGAGGTTTCACGTGCTGAGCTCTACGCTAGGCCCGTTGTCTGGTATCAGTGGCATGCATGGCCTGGATGAATGTTCCAGATGATGTGCCTTGACGACCCATATTGTGGTCGCGCCGCTGACGTTGGCGTCAGGTGGGGACGTTGGGGATGTTCACCTGGCGTTCCCCTTCGTCGGGAGTCATATAGGGATTTACCAACTCCACGGTATTAACAAAATCATACACCTGACTATCACTTGAAGAGTCATCCACCACTGGGCGGATTCTGGGAAGGATCGCCATGTCAGGGAGAATGAAGTCGTCGAGGGTGCGGGATGACGATGGAATTGGCAAAATACATTTCTTATTCTTGTGATGCCAATGCTTGCTCTTCTGGGAAAAGGCCGACTGAGAGGATGATGCAGAAGTGGTGGTCGCTTCTTCTGAAAGCTCCGGCTGGATTAGGTGTGCATGGATAATTCCATGGGAACGAGTGAAGATTTTACGAGCCATCCAGTCGTCATACTTCTGGGATCCATGGCTGGAAACCTTCTGCCACTCACGTTAGTAGTCTCTACAACTTTATGACCTCACAAAGTCACACGCAACTAATGCTAGGGTCGGGCCCGACCTGACTATGTTGTTATCCACCTGTTGTTGGATCCAATCCTTAAACAAATAGAACTGATTTAGGGCGTGCCCTAGAATCTGATGGTAGGGGAAGTAGTTGGGGCGATTAGTGAGACTCTCCCCTTCTGGCCTTCTGCACTCAAGAAGTCTCACGATCCCTGGTTCCATGGTGCTACAGAAATAACCAAGTGCATGATTCTCGTTGAACAAGTAGGTCTGATTCCTTCTGTCTGTGAAGGGGGATCTGGGAGCCTGGCCCGAACGAGGGATGGGAGGAGCCTGCCAAGGAGGTGGAGCCTGATTGTCCCGCCTAGTCGGTGGTGGCGTGTTGCGCGGGAGAGCCTTCCGATTCTGAGGCGGTCGCTGCTAGGAAGGATTTTGTGCTTGTGGTGGCGGGCCTCTGCGAGGATGCGGAGTCGGTTCTTCTGGTAGCAATTATAGCTGCCTGAGGGCTTCTATTTGGGCCACCACGGTGGGATGTGCTCAGGAAGCCCTCCTTATTGGGATCACAGGGGGCAGCAAGTGCGCCTGACTAGCCTATTGCAGATCATCATCCAGACATTGGGCCTTATATGAGAAGTCTTGGAACCCTCCACAGTAGATCTGAGTGATCAGAGAAGGAAACCGTTCCGTCTTGACATTCCCCTTGCACGTCGTCAGTAACTGCTCCTGAGACAGTGGCATGTCAAAGGATTATGTGAGCCCCTTAAACCGAGAGATGAAGTCTGTGACTCACTCATTGGGCCTTTTCTTGAACCTGAAGAGGTATGTGATACTGGTCTTCCATGTTGTAGAGCTGATCTTGTATAGGAATTGCTGGAGAAGATCCTCCCAGCTGGTCACCCATCCAATGGGGAGCTGGCTGTACCAAACAAACACATAGTCTTTCTATATCTGCAAAAAACATTGAAGTATGGAGGCTTCATGCTATGCTAGAGTCCCAAACAAGGGACCACACCTTGAGGAAAATCGGTCCATGTGCTGCGGCTGGTCCCCTATCCATTTAAAGGGCGAGAAAGTGGGATTTCCAAAACCTGGGGGTGCAGGCATATCATCCACCCACACTGGATATGGCTTTCCATCTGGTGGGACTACCACATGTCTCATTTCCAGCACCTCAAGGTGGGCGATGAGTGCCTCCATGGGATCGTCCGGGTGGGGGTCCCTTTCTTGATGGGGATCCCTTACCATGAGTGCGTTGTTCCGCTCTTCGACACGATATATGGGTTCAAAATCTTGTGGATCGACTGGTGGAGTGGCCTGCGGGGTAGTTGGGTGATCCCAGGATGGATTCCTCGGATTTCCACAACGTTTGGGAGGGTTTGGTGAGACGTATCATGCCCTCTTGTCAGGATTTGTGGCTAGAACCCTGTCCACGAGAGCGGTATGATATGGGTTTATAGGAGGCATCTCACCGGGGGAAGTTGTTCCTGCCCCTACTACCCCGGCCTAGGATCGCCATAGTCGGGTCGTCGCTCCACAGCGCATTTGGCCAAGAGTTCGTCGACCAACCTCTTCTACTCAGTAATTTTCTGGCGCAACGGGACCTTCTCGGGGTCTTCCTATGACTTCTGCACTGAGTCGGATGGGTTGGAGTGCCTGAAAGCTCCGACATGCTCTTTACGCCTAGCGGCATTCCGACTGAGTACCAATAACTCGATGGGCTCATGGAGACCTAGGATGTTCCTATACTGACAATTAATCATCCCTCATGGTTCCAACTGTGGTGGCACACCCTCTGTTGGTAAGTCTCCATCAAGAAACCCCACCTCGTCCTCCTTGTCCATGAGGTCGGCCATGTGGAACACGACCCTTCCTGAGGGAATGTCTTCAATATCGCATAGCAAGATGGTTTTCCTTCAATTAGGGCTGAATATGAGGGGAGCGTACTTCCCCTAGCTATTGAAATTCACGTGGGGGTAGCCTCCCTGATGATTTTGTGGAGTACCTTGAATCTCTGAATGCATCTTTGTCGGAGGGTCCTCTAGCGACCTGGTGACTCAGGGCACTGGGCCATGGGGAGTGTGGCCAAATCAACTAGACTGCATTGCTTTACGATCTCTTCAAAGTGTACTTGGCTACTGGGGTACACCACCCGATGATAACAAAGACTGAAGTGTGTCATCCATAAGGTTTGACGGAAGAACTCGACTTCCTCTTGGGTGAGGGATTCATGCGCACAAAAGATCGACGCTGCCGTTGTCCGTAACTTCTTCGGGAAGTGATCTACCACAATAATTCTCCACAAAATCATGGGCTCGGACTCAGGGTCTGGCCCTGTGTTTCCCCGATCATCAACCAGAGGTGGCTGAGGAACTAGTAGCGGTACTGAGGAAGAATGCTTAGATATTAGACTGGGCGGTGGAGAATATAGAGAACGAGCCGACTGACCACTGAATTCCGGGCCATCCTCTGAGGAGTGTGGTGACCTGACCACAATGTCATGATACGATGGGTTGACAACCACAGTTTCTAGTGCCGTTATTTTAGTTACCGGTGATGGGTCATGCTGTTGCTCAACAGCCATCGGTCCCCAAAATAGCTCTCCACGATCTCTGTTCAAGGTAGAGGGAACCTCCAGTGATGATGGTGGCGACTGAACGGTCGTAACCTATGGGTTCCAAAAATTTCCTCCTCTTGGATGTACCTACGAAGAGAGGCAGGAATCTGGTGGACTTCACACTCCGAAAGGATGAGGCTAATATGACTTGTTGCTGCCCCGATCATTGACACAGAGGACCGAGGGGAGGGTTCCACTGCTGAGTTGTACTCTGCTTCAGAATCCGAGAAATTGACCGGTTTGATCTTAGTCTGATGCTTTTTGGTGTTCTTCTTATGTCAATGATGACCCTCCTTCTTTCCTGGAATGGATCTTCAGGGAAGGAAAAATTCTTGTCACTAGGAGGTCCTTCGGCCGTACTTGTGTTGGGGAGGGGAGTACCTCCGCCTTAGTGGGTCGGGGTGTGAGGAGCACCAGGAAAGATGTCATAGAGGACCCAGGGAGGACCTCTGTGCTGGGTGTTGTTGTGGGTATGACCCTCGTTTGAACTGACGGGAGAACGTGAAGGACCTCCATGCGTAGTTCCCTTGGTGACATCAGTTTGAGGTAGGTCCCCATACTGATTTGATCGAACAGGGGTAGGACATCCGTGCTGGGTGTTAGTGAAGTGAAGTTGGTCTCCACCCCTCTGGTTACCAGGATGAGGAGGACCTTCGTTGGCTACTAATATGATGTGAGGAAGGACCTCACATCATAGAGTGACTGGATGTGCAACATCCCCACCTCTACGGTTCGTGGTAGGAGGGATGGATCTATACCCAGTGTAATGAGCATGGGAGAGGCTCCCATATGGGTTGTTGCTACCACGGGGAAGACCCTCATTCAATTCAAAGCCGGTAGTGTGCATACCTCTGAGCTGGGCCTGGAAGTGGGAAGGGCCCGCGTCCTCCCTGGTACTTGCATGAGGATGGTCTCTGTACCGAGTGGCATTGTTGCGAGTTAGTCTGTAGTGGCCACAGCCTGGGCCTGTGACCAAGAGAGTCAACCCAGTCTCCCTTGGGGTGGTCAGGGCCTCGATCCGGGTCGGCCATATAGCTACCCCTGCTTCGCGTATGCATGGGTTGATGATGCACTTCGGCGGTGGATTGCACCATAGTAGCCACTGATGTTGATGCCCCTTGATGGGATCCCTCCTCGGCCTATGCCTGATGATGAATTCGGGTTAGCCAAGCCGGTACCAGTGGTGTAGGTGGGTAGTCTACCTGCTCTTTAGCTTGGGGAACCAGGTGGCGGTGCTGTCACGGCCTGGTGGGGGCCCTCGCTGGGATTCCATGGGATGGAGCTCCAGTCGGGCTGGTCCGAACATCCCCTACCTCATCAGTGTAGGTCATGGAGTCGTCGAGGCGTTCCGGCGAGAGGATCCAGAAATGATTGAAGGTTGGAGTGGGGAGAAATGGATCCTCGAGTGGCCTTCGGGTGCGGAGTTGACGGTGAGGCGCAGACGGCTCTAAATCCAGGAGGGCCATGTCCCCCGTAGGGATGACCACATCCTCCTCGTACCAACACACAACATCATTGATTACCCTTAATTAGATAATTTCTGATGGGGAGAGGTGGTGTGTGCGCCTAGTAGTCATGACAGTCGAGGCCGTCATAGAAGAGGCAGAACTGTGCGGGGTAGAGGAGATGATATTTCCCATGCCCCCATGTCCGTGGGAAGGAGGTGATCAGGTTCTGGATATAGAAATGAGGCTTCTTAAAGTACGTATATCAGCTCATTAGTACTGATAGAAAAAGAAATTTATATCTAGTTCCCCATCGCCATTCCGTCTTCCATGACCGGTAAGAGGGATCCAAGCTGACAACGTCGCAGACTGAGATGCCCAACAGTTTGACTACCCCAACTTCTGGTGAGTTTTACACCAGGCCTACTATTTTCTTGGTGGGGCCTGGTGCCGGATATCTGGATCTGGTGACACATCACTCTACTGATGTCTCAAGTGCTACTAATCTCAACATTAATGAGGATAATTTCACGGAGGGTTCACCATTTCGGTTTCCGATGGTTTCACCAGGGCACACGTGTCGGTCTCATTCAGGGGACGTCAGCGTTGTTATGTTGCCCCGCATTCCCTCTTTACCAAGGTGGGCGACATCTGTTCCCTATTCGGGGACTTTTTCTCCTTGATAGAAATAGGATGAGGGGATGTCGGTTCTTCCTTCCATGGATTCCTCCTCAAAATTCGTCACATAGTCCGGATCTCCCTTATAGATTAAGACGTAGTTTGTGAATCTCATCCCAGATCCATGTTTTCATGGACACCTGTTAATTACACTACTTTCATTATGACATTCCAAGGGGTATGGTCTGGGCAGTAACCATCAGTTGGGGGAGTAGTCACGTTGAGGCATCGCTAGCATGTCTGGGAACTGGAACACTAGCACACCTAATTTTCTTCCTCTTATTATAGTGTTTCTTGAGCGAGCGGAGGCCCAAGGCATCCCATATAGAATGCGAGGAATATTATGCCATAGGCATGTCTATGAGGTTTTCTTCATCTTCCAATGTTTAACACAGGGTATGCCACGAGTTTAACATCCATTAGGGATGGATAAAACTGATTGGAACACTGACTAGAGTGAATCAGATGGGTGTAACCTCTTGAGGGAACATCGATGTCGGGTATAAGGAATGGTTTGTTTCCTGACTGATGCCTAGAGCAGTGGGGAGGTGAATTAGAAGGATCCTACCAGGATGTGGCTGCCCGGGTAAGAATCAAGATGTATGATGGAGGTTTGAATGCTGTGGAGGGGGAATGAGATGGAACCGATGTGAGGACGTTAGGGATGTTGGGATTGTGTCTTGAAAAGACTTCCTACGTATCCTTGTGGCATGTAATCAAAGTCCACGTAGTTCAGTGATGGATTCCAGTGAACCGATGTGAAGGAGGTCAGAACGACCAGGTGGTGGGATTGAACCTTGTAGGGATTCCTACGTACCATGCCTTGACATGGATCAAAGTCCTCATAGTTCGGGATAGTGTGTCAGCGAACCAACATGAAGATGGACCGTGGGTTTGATGGGTGTTGTTCTTGATCCTCATGGGTCTTCCTACGTGTAACGCCCCGACCCCAGTTACCGAGAGTCGGTGAATTATTTTAATACATTGGCGTGATCACAAGAAAGATCAAATCTCAAAAGACTGATTGGTTTAGTAGCCTTGGAAACACTAGATATATTCATAAAGTTTTACATTACATCAAAAAGTGAAAAACTACTACAAAAACATAGTCTCCATATTCCACACTCATATTCCCACATACTATCCCTGTAGGTCATTCATAACTTACTTCTTCACATCCTGGGAAAAATAAAACATAGAAAAGGGGTGAGCTCAAATGCCCAGTAACGATAACAATATAGCGGAAACTTTCAAAAATAATCATAAACATTTAAGGCAATGTATAACTAAAACAAAAGCCTTTTAAACTTGAACTTCAACATAGTGTGGAAAATGTAAAATGAAATAATGTCATTTACTTATTCACATGGATATTCTACTAAACGAATAATCACATGCAATATCAATAACCACTTTCATAATGATGGAATGCATAATTCCATACTATCATAACCATATAGCCAAGGCCTCATGCCAAGACTACAAATAAGATTTTGTCAAGGCCTTGTGGCAAGACACAAGTTTGCCTCATGAGACCTACCGATGCATCTAGGATCTATAGCGGGCTCCACCCATCACATATTAAGTCCAATGCATTCCCATATGAAAAGTTTTAAAAATAACATAAACATTCGTATTAAAACTAGCATACGAAAGGTCAATACTTTCACCATAAACTATGAACGGTATAAAAATAACACATCCACTGTCAAACATATCACAAAACCTTCAATACATTATGGAAGTTTTGTATCATAATAAATCAACTTCATATAATCATAAAATATTTCAATGGATTTTAACATAGATGAAATCAAAACTATTTGAGATAAATATCTCCTTTTTTTTAAATCATTTAAAAGTCACACATTTATAAAGAAGTAATTAAAAAGAGATTTTTGAATCAAAGTGTCTCATACCACTTGGAAACTTTTGAAAGGAATTAACATTATAAAAACATTCATGTCCACATTAATAAATCCTTAAAAAACATTTTAAAGACATGGAAATTAATTAAAAAGATTTAGAAAGATAAATCTTTAAAACATTTAAAATTCTGATTTTGATAAAGAGTACCTTTCTGAAATTTTTAAAATATTCATTTTAAAACCATTTAAAAGTAACATAATTATAAAATAAAACATTTACATTGAAAATTTCCTTGTAATACTGTAAGTTATTCTTTCACAATTTTATAACGGCGGTAAATAGCCGCACCCGATGTATAATTTTAAAAAACATTCTAACCTTAATTTTGTCGAAAAGGTTAAAAAGCAACTTGTTTGGAAAACGACGGAAAGATTTCTTTATAAAACAATTATAAAAAGTCAAATAAGGGTATAAATGACCTTAACCCATATTCTTTTAAATAGTAAAAATGATTTGAAATACATTTTTAAGAAACATGGATGTAGATGATAAAGAGATCCCAGTAGATTATTACGTATAAACAACCTCGGATAATGAAGAGATTGTGAAATAACCCTTAACTTGTACATATCCTTGGTTGGGGTAGGTTAAACTCCTCTATAATAGTGAAATAATTGTTATTAAATTATACAAGAATCATATGAATTCATATGATATCATATATGATCTTCTAACATTGCTTTGTTAATAATATCTTAGTATTATCGTTGTTTCGGGTGTTAACTTACTCATTTTATTTTATATGTTTTGTTACGTAAGCCATGTTTGTAATGGATAGTATGTATATTATTCATATCCATAATTATATCAAGTCCTTCAACATCATTTTTAAATCAGAAAATGATACTTATACTTGAATGGATACGATGGAGAATGAATCTCATTGCGTTCGTGGAGACGGTAGTCCGTAGGTACGCACGAGCGACAATATAATTCTTTTTATATTAAAATAATATATAAGTTGATAGTATATCATATATACAGAATCATTATCATTTTATATTTATAATTTACATGAGTTACACATCATTATTATACCCATCCAAATAATAATATATTGAATAACAATTACACCACGAGGTGGAGACGGTAAGCCGTACGTACGCACGTATGGTGACAAGTTATTCAAAGGGTGGATGGAATACCAAATATGGTTGTACCATATTTATAATAACATCACAGTATATATAATACACAGGATTTATAATTTTATAATTGTAATAACAAAGAAAGAAGAAGTGGAAGAAGAGAGGAACTTGGAAAAGGGTGGTGAAATCATTGCCTCTTCTTCGGGTTCTTCCTATTGATTTGATCAAAAGGGCTCCATAGGTTGGACATCTGATCAAACTAAGGCCTCTAGGTTGTAGTGAGGGATTTTGGGAGAGTATTGGGGCAGAGTTTGGCCGAACCCAAAGGTTTTGAATGTTTGAATAAATGAGAAGGAGGAGTGCCCTTTTATAAGAGGGGTGAGGGGCACCTTTGGAAAATCTAGAAATATTAATTTATAATAAATTCATATTCGGTTTCTAATTGCTAAAAAGTTGATTATTCAAAGTTTAAGGTGGGGATAGGTCGAAAATCATTCATCCAATATAATTTAGACAGGTTTGGGTACTTATTTTAACCTTATCTTTAAGTATTAACTCTTAGTTAATTAGTTTCACTTTTACAATGTCGCTATTTGTTTTTATATTATATGGTTAATAAACATACAATATACATCCAAAAGACCCCCAAGTGGTCCATTAATGAGACACCCATCATGATATAAGTCTCTTGGTAGAACGTTAGATTTTTAGGAATTTAATACCAATTAATAATATAATAATTGTTTTAAAAACTCTTTTTTGTCAATTTTGACACTATTCAATAGTTGATTTTTTTGAAACTCATAACAGATTTATTACTTCTAAAAACGTAAGTTAAATAAATCCTAATATATCATATTATCCTATAAAATTAGTTTAATTCATTAAAAGTTTAAAATTATATTTTTTTGGGTATTTATAATATCAATTATTTTAATTGTTCACTATTATGGTAATTACTACATCATCATTGTGTCATAAATAAATTAATTTATTTAATGTCTAAAAATTATAAATAAAATATAACTATGTAGGAAATCCCTTTATCTTTCTAATGAATATTTATAGTAAAAAATACAACATATATTACCCTATGTACAAATTGTTTTTCTAAAAGATATATGCTTGTGTCGTTTTTGTATTTATTTTTACTTAATTAAAATAAAGTTTCCCTATCACCTACAAGTGGCTCCATGAGGTCCCAAAATTGACCCAAAGATGCCCATGGTCGGACATGTATCCAACAATAAGGTTAGGACACATTTTAGGGTAATTTTTTATTATTATAAATTTTTTTTAACCCTTATTTACCGGATTTACCCTTAACCATGGTAAATAAAATATTTACTGCTGTAATTATTCAAAATGCCTAAAAATAAAAGTTACCTATTTACACAATTTTAACATCGTGATTCCAAATATGGAACCCATTTTTTCAAATTATAAACACATAAGTGTCATAAATTAATTTAAAATTAATTCCCGTCGTTAAAACAAAAAAGCGTGTTTTTAAGAGATAATAACTATCAAAAGATTGACATTTGTTTATGTCCGGTTTAATTGTAAAATTACGTCCAATGACCAACATTGTATTAAACGGTAATAATATATTCTAAATATACTTTAATACCTCTCAAATTTATATTTTATCACTATTAATTATTTTGATTAGAAAAGTTTTTTTTAAATTAAAATTTAGTAATTTTCACTATTCATCAAAATATGAAAGTTATCCAACAAGTATCAAAATTTTTCCTTAGGCTAAATTCGATATTCCGAATCCAAAAACGAAGTCCATTTTAAAAAATAAAATATATAATTTCAAAAAGTAGGTATTACTATTCATAATGGCTAGTTTGATTGGTTATGGTTTGTTAGAACTACGTGTTGCGTACAACACACGCTATCACATTATTCAAAGAGAAGAGTATCGTAGAAGTTTGGGGTGTTTCATTTTAAATTTTTGACATCCCCATTTAGTCAAAATGTTTAAAATATTTTATTTAAAAAGGGTTTACTATTAAAAGTTGATAAAAGTGCAATACTGAAAATGAATTTGTTCTTACATTATGTCTAAGAAACTCATAATATGGATTCTAAAATTATAAGGATTATATAAAGTTTAAAATTTAGTTAATACTATTCAAAACCTCTTTTGAAAGACTTGTTTGGTAAGTCATGGTGCGATTGAACTCGGTGTTGCGTGTAGTGAAAGTTATTGAATTATTTGGAAAAATAACACACTATGAAATCGTGGGGTGTTACATTCTCCCCTCCCTCAATAAATTGTGTCCTCGCAATTCGAAATTGTTCTTCGAAAATAAAAGGTTGAAAATAGAAAATATCTTTGTGGTAAAACCCACATCGGAAATTAGGTTACTAAAATTTAGTCTTAATTTGAGGAAACGATAAATGAAAGGGTCACCACCAAATTATTATCTCTATTAGGAGAAAATTGGTGGTAATTAGAGACATATAATTGGAGGAAAAATGTAAATATTTATAGGTAGTGATTGATGTCATCAATCACAAACAAGTGTAAATTGAGGTCCTTAAATTCATCAATCTATGATGATTTGAAATACCATCGGTTCAACAAAACATAGGGTATTAGGATAACATATTTTTGGTTTTAGGATTCCTTAAATAAAGTATAAGAATTAATTTCTTCATAGAATAAGAGAATAAGAAAAATATATTCTTGACAAATAGAGTTCCATCCTTTAACTAATTTCTACCACAAACTCATCTTTCACTCGAAAAATATATTCTATTTATCCTATTTATATAGGGTTCCAAAAAACGAATTTATAATTCATCTACCAGATCTTTTAAAAAAACTACATTATTTAATCTCGGACCTCACGTGGGTCAGTGGTAGGTGATACACCCTTGTCGCCCTTCGGTTGTGGGTTCAAGTCTCGCGGCCTTGTCGGGCGCGACGGGTTGCCGCCCGACCTCCGGGTTGTCCTTTTATGGCAATCCAACATAATCCAAACTAGAACTATCCAAAATACTTCAGTCCAAAACTTATAAGGAAGGTAAACACAATGAAGATCTTTTTTTTTCCGCGTAATAACATGTGATCAGCTTCATCATGTATTCTTTTAAAACACTGCAACATCCTGAATTATCATAAAACCTTATTGATTACATTCATGATCCCTTATTCCTTATAATAGATATACTCGTTCAATCCAAAAATTTATTAAACCCCAACAATGATGTAATATACAAATCATTAATCAGTTTCAAGGTAGTCAAGAATATACAATATAAATTATCCAAAATAATCATGTATTATTATAAAATCAATATCTCGGTATCAGAACCATATTATGGTTTATCTTTCTCTCAACCATATTTTTTCCAAAAATTTAACCTGCTTTTGAGTCACTTTTCATTGTTCCACACAATCTTAAGTCCATAATGAAATATTACTACAGTACAATCCTTATATACTTCATAATTATTATAACAAGTACATTATTGATACAACACTTAATTTAAATAATCAACATAAGAACTCTAATCATTCCTCTTCATCTGTGGTAGTATCATAACTTGATTATTATCCAATAGCATCATTTGAGGCATAGTCTGATGACTGGGACATAGGTTCGCGTAGTTTCCAAACTCCTTGAAAATGAAGCATTGTACATTTGAAACCATTTTCTTACCCTTGTAGTCACGTACATTGTGCCCTTTTCCTCCACACTTATAACAAACTCTCCTTCCTTTCAGGGAAGTTCCAGGGTGTTTCTTCCCACAATTATCACATATGGGAAAATTCTTCTTTTCCCTCTTCCCTTTATCCATATTTCCCTCTTCCATCCTTTTCTTCTCTTGTTTCCCTTCAAAGCCATAGGACTCAGTAAAATCTTTACTTATCTTATCAACACATGATATTATTTCTTCATAAGATGATAATACATGGGAGACTATTTTTCTTATAAATTCTAGCTTAAGACCATGAAAGATATGATCCTTCCTTCTCCTTGAATCAAGTGCATTGCTAGAGTTATCATTCTTTCTATTGGGCGCCATTTCTAAACAATGGGATAAACTAGATCAGTTTATGAATCAAAATACATAATCCCATACTTATAATACACTTAACATAAATTGAACTATTTATGGATATAATCCATAATCATAAGAATGTTTTCTTTGAGGAAATATATACTCATAAAACCTACATAATGATTTGTAAAGAAAATGAGAGTCATCCTAAGAATATCCCTCGGGAGTGTCATAACCAAGAGTGCAGAAAGGCCCGTTGTCATGCACCAGTTCCCATTAGAGTCTAGCTCAAAGCGGTGTTTTTGGGTTTTACCCCTAGGTACATCTATGCCAAAGCCACCTCTACCTGCTCATATCCAGAGAGGGATGTATTTCTCGGAAAACTCACAAAATCTCTACAATACCAATATTCTAGGAAGTTCTTCTATACTAATCTTCAAAGGTCATCTTAGGTATACGTGCTCTAATCAGAGTTTATCTAAATCTAGCTTCCAAGGTTTGTACTAAACATCCTCTGATACCAACTGTAACGCCTTGACCCCAGGTACCCAGAGTCAGTGCATTATTTTAATACCTTGGCATGATCACAATAAAGATAAAATCTCTAAAGACCGATTGGTTTAGTAGCCTTGGAAACACTAGATATATTCATAAAGATTTACATTACATCACAAAGTGAAAAACTACTACAACAACATAGTCTCCATATTCCACACTCATATTCCCACATACTATCCCTGCATGTCATTCATAACTTACTTCTTCACATCCTGGGAAAAATAAAACATAGAAAAGGAGTGATCTCAAATGCCCAGTAAGGATAACAATATAGAGGAAACTTTCAAAAATAAGCATAAACATTTAAGGCAATGTATGACTAAAACAAAAGCCTTTTAAACTTGAACATCAACATAGTATGGAAAAAGTAAAATGAAATAATGACATTTACTTATTCACATGGATATTCTACTAATCGAATAATCACATTCAATATCAATAACCACTTTCATAATGATGGAATGCATAATGCCAGACTATCATAACCACATTGCCAAGGCCTCATGCCAAGACTACAAATAAGTTTTTGTCAATGCCTTTTTCCAAGACACTAGTTTGTCTCATTAGACCTACCGATGCATCGAGGGGCTATAGCGGGCTCCACCCATCACATATTAAGTCCAATGAATTCCCATATTAAAAGGTTTAAACATAACATAATCATTCGTATTAAAACTAGCATACGAAATGTCAATAATGTCACCATAAACTATGAACGGTATAAAAATAACACATCCACAGTCAAACATATCACAAAACCTTCAATACATTATGGAATTTTTGTATCATAATAAATCAACTTCATATAATCATAAAATATTTCAAAGGATTTTGACATAGATGAAATAAAAACTATTTGAGAGAAATATCTCCTTTTTTTAAATCATTTAAAAGTCACACATTTTTAAAGGAAGTAATTAAAAAGAAATTTTTGAATCAAAGTCTCCCATAACACTTTGACACTTTTGAAAGGAATTAACATTTTAAAAACATTCATGTCCACATAAATAAATCCTTAAAAAACATTTTGAAGACATGGACATTAATTAAAAATATTTAGAAAGATAAATCATTAAATCATTTAAAATTCTGATTTTGATAAAGAGTTCCTTTCCGAAATTCTTAAAATATTCATTTTGAAACCATTTAAAAGTCACATAATTATAAAATAAAACATTTACTTTGAAAATATCCTTTTAATATTGTAAGGGAAGCATTGACAATTTTATAACGGCAGTAAATAGCTGCACCTGCCGGATAAGTTAAAAAACATTCTTAGCATAATTCCGTCGAAAAGGTTAAAAAGAACCTTGTTTGGAAACGACGGAAATATTCCTTTATAAAACTCTTATAAAAAGTAAAAAAGGGTATAAATGACCTTAACCCATATTCTTTTAAATAGTAAAAATGTTTTGAAATACATTTTTAAGAAACATTGATTTGGATGATAAAGAGATCCCAGTAGATTATTACGTATAAAAAATCTCGGATAATGAAGAGATTGTGAAATAACCCTTACCTTGTACTTTTCCTTGGTTGGGGTTGTTTAAACTCCTATATAATAGTGAAATAATTTTTATTAAATTATACTAGAATCATATGCATTCATATGATATCATATATGACTTTTTAACATTGCTTTGTTAATAATATCTTAGTATTATCATTGTTTCGGGTGTTAACTTACTCGTTTTCTTTTATATGTTTTGGTACGTAAGCCATGTTTGTAATGGATAGGTTGTATATTATTCATATCCATAATGATATCAAGTCCTTAAACATCATTTTTAAATCATCAAATGATAATTATACTTGAATGGATACGATGGAGAATGAATCTCATCGCGTTCGTGGACACGGTAGTCCGTACGTACGCACGAGAGACAATATCCTTCTTTTGATTTTAAAATAATATATAAGTTGATAGTATATCATATATACAGGATCATTATCATGTTATATATATTATTTACATGATTTACACATCATTATTATACCCATCCAAATAATAATATATTGAATAACAATTACACCACGACGTGGAGACGGTAAGCCGTATGTACCCACGTATGGTGACAAGTTATTCAAAGGGTGGATAGAATACTGAATATGGTGGTACCATATTTATAAAAACATCATAGTATATATAAAATTCTGGAGTTGTTATTTTATAATGGTAATAACAAAGAACGAAAAAGTGGAAGAAGAAAGGAACTTGGAAAAGGGTGGTGAAATCATTAGCTCTTCTTCGGGTTCTTCCTTTTGATTTGACCAAAAGGGATCCATAGGTTGGCATAATGATCCAACTAAGGCCTCTAGGTTGTAGTGAGGGATGTTGGGAGAGTATTGGGGAAGAGTTTTTCCGAACAAAAAGGCTTTGAAGGTGGGATGAAATGATAAGGAGGAGTTCCCTTTTATAAGATGGGTGAGGGGCACCTTTGGAAAATCTAGAAATTTTAATTTATAATAAATTCATATTCGGATTCTAATGGCTCTAAAGTTGATTATTCAAAGGTTAAGGTGGGGATAGGGCTAAAACAATTCAACCAAGAGAATTTAGACAGGTTTGGGTACTTATATTAACCATATGTTTAAGTATTAACTCTTAGTTAATTAGTTTCACTTTTAAAATGTCTCTATGTGTTTTTATATTATATGGTTAATAAACTTACCATATACATCCAAGAGACCCCCAAGCAGTCCATTAATGATACACCTATCATGATATAAGTCTCTTGGACGATCTATAGATTTTTAGGAATTTAATACCAATTAATAATATAATATTTGTTTTAAAAACACTTTTATGTCAATTTTGACACTATTCAATAGTTTATTTTTGTGAAACTCATAACAGATTGATTACTTCGAAAAAAGTCTATTAACTCAATACTAATATATCATATTATCCTAGAAAATTATTTTAATGCATTAAAAGTTTAAATTATATTTATTTGGGTATTTATAATATCAATCATTTTAATTTTTTACTATTATGGTAATTACGACATAATAATTGTGTCATAAATAAATTAAATTATTTAATGTAAGAAAATTATAAATAAAATATAATTATGTAGGAAATTGTTGTATCTTTCTAATGAATATTTATAGTCTAAATTCCAACATATATAACCCTATGTAAAAATTGTTTTTCTAAAAGATATATGCTTGTGTCATTTTTGTATTCATTTTAACTTAATTAAAATAAAGTGTCCCTATAACCTACATGTGGCTCCATGAGGTCCCAAAATTGACCCAAAGATGCCCATGGTCGGACATGTGTCCACCAATAAGTTTAGGAAACGTTTTGGGGTAATTTTTTATTATTATAATATTATTTTTTAACACTTATTTACCGGATTTACCCTTAACCATGGTCAATAAAATATTTACCGCAATAATTATTCAAAATGTCTAAAAATAAAATTTACCTATTTAAACAATTTGAAAATCCTGATTCCAAATATGGAATCCATTTTTCCAAATTCAAAACACAGAAGTGGCAGAAATTAATTTAATATTAATTCCCGTTTTTAAAAAAAGCGCGTTTTTAAGAGATAATAACTATCAAAAGATTATCATTTGTTTATGTCCGGTTTAATTGTAAAATTACGTCCAATGACCAATATTGTATTAAATGGGAAAAATATATTCTAAATATACTTTAAATCCTCTCAAATTTATAATTTATCACTTTTAATTATTTTGATTAAAAAAGTTGTTTTTAATTAAAATTTAGTAATTTTCACTATTCATCAAAATATGAAAGTTATCCGAAAAGTACCAAAATTTCACCTTAGGCTAAATTTGATATTACGAATCCAAAAATGAAGTCCATTTTAAAAAATTAACTATATAATTTCAAAGATTAGGTATTACTATTCATAATGGCTAGTTTGATTGGTCATGGTGTGTTAGAACTCCGTGTTGCGTACAACACATGCTATCACATTATTCAATTAGAATCGTACTGTAGAATCTTGGGGTGTTTCATTTTAAATTTTTGACGTCCCCATTTAGTCAAAAAGTTTAAAATATTGTATTTAAAAAGGGTTCACTATTATAAGTTGATAAAAGTGCAATACTGAAAATGAATTTTTTCTTACATTATGTCTAAGAAACTCGTAATATGGATTCTAAAATTATAAGGATTAAATAAAGTTCAAAATTTAGTTAATAATATTCATATCCTCTTTTGAACAGCTTGTTTTGTAAGTCATGGTGCGATTGAACTCGGTGTTGCGTGTAGTGCAAGTTATTGAATTATTTTGAAGAAATAACACACTATGAAATCTTGGGGTGTTACACTAAGTACTATACCTTGGCATGGATCAACTTCCCCGTAGTTCATGGAAGGGGAATACAGTTTAACGCCATGCAGGACGGGGGTGAACCGACGTGAAGGGGGTCAGAACAACCAGGTGGTGGTGGGTTTGAACATCAGGGAGGCTTCCTATATACCCTGCCTTAGCAAGGATCAATGACCACGTAGTCTGAGAAAGGGTGTCGGTGAACCGACGTGAATAATGACCTTGTCCTAGGTGGATGGTGGGCTTGAACCTTGGAGAGGCTTCCTACGTACCATTCCTTAGAAAGGATCAAAGACCATGTAGTTTAGGAAAGGGGCTTGGCACTCCAACATGGAGACGGTCGGGGCCAATAGATGTTTGGATTGAATCTCATGGAGGCTTCCTACATACCTTGCCTTGGAGATGATTAAATTCCACATAGTGTGGGTTGGTGTTGGTCTTATAGTCTAGGCTTCCCAGGTGTTGGTGAACCTATGTGAAGGAGGTCAGAACGACCGGGTGGTCGGCTCGAACCTCGTGGAGGCTTCCTACGTACCCTGCCTTAGCAAGGATCAAAGTCCTCATAGTTCTGGATGGTGTGGGGCTTACACTCTAGGCTTCCCATGTGGGATTCCAAGGTCTATGCTTACTCTAAGCCCACGTGAGTCATGTACAGTATGAGAAACAAGAGGTAGAAGAGACCTGACGGTCACGTCGCGAAAGGTGCATCCATGGAAAGTGGAGTGGGGATTACGCGGGGAGCGGCCATGGAAGAGGAAGATTGGGACCTACTTCAGGATGGAGGCCCGGGTGTTACATAGTGTAGTGGGATAGGGATTTGGAACCCAGGAAGAGAGGAGGGGCCCTAATCCCTATCACATCCTCCGTTGGCCTTTGGGACCGAAGATGAAAGGAGGGAGCACCGTCCCCCACCACATCCTTGGATGGATTTGGCGCCCAGAAAGTGAGGAGGAATAGGGGCACCGCCTCCAGCAAGAATGGTTAGGGGCTTAAACCATGGTGGATGGCCTTCTTTAAGGAAAAAACGCCACTCCAAGAAGGAGGATATCATCTCCTGTGGAGATAAAGGGGCATGGAGAATGTCCGAGGTGGGGGACCCTGCGTGCGGGGGGAACGAAGAGAAGTCACAGTATAACATTATGTGTTAAGGACGATGGTGCTTGGTTGTTTAACGTCCTGCATCTCGGACGATGTGGATTCATTCCACACCCCAAGGACATACATAACCGGTACCCTCTGCTCGTTGTGGTAGGGAAGGCATCAGAAACTCCATGACTGGGGGGTGTTATGGAGCGATCCGTTGAGTGGTCCACGTTATCATGGCTATGAGATCAAGCAATATCTGTTAGTCTGCCTATGCGAAGGAGCATCAAGAAAAGCAACTCAACGAGCGGTGACATAAAGGGGACTTTGAAATCACATTTTTCAGACCTGCAGGGTCGCACGGAAAGAGGAATTACAAAGCAAAGGGGTTCACAGGTAGGGGCCTTGTGAAGCTCTGCCACTCTGCATGGCGGAAAGCATTTGCGAAGCGGTATGCTTCGCGAAGTGGTGTGCCTCAGCCTTAGAATAGGGAAGAGGTGTATATGGGAGGTCCTTTGCGAAGTGGAAAGACATTTACGGAGCACTGCCTCGTGGAGCACATGCGCCTCACGAAGGAATGTGTCGTGAAGCGATGTACATCGCGAAGTACAATGACTCTGCCATGTCCTGTGGATCACGTGTAGATGACGGGCATTTTTTGAAGCATAAACGCTCCGCGACAACCCGGGTCCCCTTGGGGATCCCCTTTCTCCGCAAAGGCATTTGGGCTTCGCGAAATGCATCCCTCTCAGAAGAGTGGATTAAAATGGGGAAAGGGGGAGACACTTTGTAGTGAAAAAGTACCCCGTGTAGCTCATGATTCGCAGAGCAAAGGGTGCTTCACGATTTGGGATATTGGAAGTTGAATGTTTGGATCGTCTTTCCTTTAGGCTCGGGGGAGCCTAGTATTTATAGTAAACATGCACCGCGAATCAGAGCTTACGCGACACGAAGAGGGGCTTGGTTGCTTCGCGGTGGGACGTGAACGTCAAAGGTGATCACGGAGTGGCCCGCCTCCTTGATTCCATGCGACATCACGAATTTCAAATTCATTCACAGATCGTTCCACCTCATGTGCATCACGGTGGTGTCGCGAACGTCAACTACGTTCACGTAGCGTCCCGCCTCATGTGCTTTGTGGCAGCTGCAGTGCTCGGGGGAATTTGTGAATCGGCTTCACGAGGCAGTTCTTAGCTCCTCTTCTCTTCTTTTTGTTCAGACATTTTTCCTCCAACAGTTATCCTAATCAAGATTATTATTTTGTGGTGGCATTTTCATTTCCCTTTCCCTCTTATTAAGGCTTAATATTAATAACCAAATTTCCAATGTGGGTATTCCACAAAGGTATTTTTTATTTTTAACCTTTTTAAGAACAATTTAATACTTTGAGGACACATTTTATTGAATTATTGGAGAATTTAACACCCCAATATTTCATATTACATTAATTCTTCAATGTAATTCAATAATTTGTACTACATGCAACACCAAGTTCGAGTGCACCACGACTTACCAAACTACCCGTTCAAAAAGAGGTTATGAATAATGTTAACTGAATTTTGATTTTTATCTAATAAATATAATTTAAGAATCCATATTATGTGTTTCTTAGACATTATATAATAAAAATTTATTATTTTCAGAAAAAAGAAGTATTTTTCAAAAAATTCAATTTTAACACCATTAAATGGTGAACCCTTTTTAAAAAAATATTTGTAAAATTTATATATTAATTTTAAAAAAATTAAATTATTATTTATAATTGGGACATAAAAATTTAGTTTTTACATATTTTTGGTACTTTTCTGATAACTTTAATATTTTGATGAATTGGGGAAAATAATAAATTTTAATTGAAAACAACTTTTTTAATCGAAAAAATGTATAGTGTTAAATTATAAATTATAATTTTTTCTTAGTATAATTGGATTATATGTTTATTGTGAAATACAATGTAGGCCATTATAAGCAATTTCAATTTTAAATTTAACATAAAAATATAGAATTTTTTTATAGTTTTACTTTTTAAAACCCGTATTTTTGGTTTTGACAATGAGAATTAATTTTAATTTAATTAAAGCAACATCAATGTTTTGAATATGTAAAATATAATTCATTTTTGAATTCAGAATATAATAATTAGCTTAGGGAGAATTTTTGGAATTTTTTTGAAAGCATTCAATTTTTGAAGAATAGTGAAACCCACTGCGTTATTGTTTAAAACTGACTTTTTATTTAAATAATTAATTATTTTATTTAATTTTACTATTTGTCAAAATAGATATAAAATTTCAACGTAATTCATTGGAGTTATTTTATAAAAAAATAAGATATATAAAATTTTATTGAACTTTTTAACGTCTTTTACCCACCCTCTAGGCACATTTGCAAATTTGTATAAAACGTAATTTTAGAACTTCAGTGAACTGAATTTCAAAAATACAAGAGACACAATAGAAATTAGTAATTAAAATTTGGTTCAATAAGATGAAAATATTTTTTTGTGAATAGTATCTTTTGACTTTTATTTACCACGATTAAAATTAAATAAGGTAATTAAACTAAAAAAATGATATTATAATTACCCTTAAACATGTCCTAATTATATTGGATAAGTGTATTTTGAAAAAAACAAACTTTAGAAATAAAATATGATCCTCTTGGTCCACTGGATTAGATTAGGACATTTTTTATTATTTTATTTAAAAAAGAGTTAATAGTGTTAAATTCAAAGTATAATACCTAATCAATTTTTGTTATATGGTTAGACATACATTAAATAAGACTCTAAATATTCATTATAATGATAAAAATATTTCCCACTCAATGGTATTTTATATATAATTTTTAGATATTAAATATTTAAATTTATTTATGACACAATGATGATGCAATGATTACCTTATCAATGAAAGATTAAAATAATTGATATTTTATATATAAAAAGAAATTAAAATTGAAGATTTTGATTCCATCCATGAATTTAATATGTTAATATTACATTTTCGGGTAGATTAAATAAAAAAGTAATTAATTTTTTATGACTTTTACAAAATCAAAATACCAAATCGTGTCTAAATTGACATAATTGAGTTTTTAAAACAAATACAATATTATTTATTAATATAATATTTATAAAAATATAAGGATAGGCCAAAGGACATATATATGATAATATATATCAATAATTAACCACTTGGGGTTCTCTTGGCTTTTTATATTATGTTAATGAACCATTTATTAAAATAATACAAGAGGACATGGTAAAAGTTAAACTATTTGACTAAGAGTTAACAATAAACAATAGGGTTAATATGATGACCTAAACATGACTAAAACATATTGGTTGATATAATTTAGACCCATCCCCACCTTTTTTCTAATGAAATTAATTTGGAGCCATTAGATACCAAAAATTATTTTATAATAAAATAATATTCCAATCTTTTAATAAAGTGACCATCACCTCTCTTATAAAAGGGCACATCCCATTCTCTAAAAATCAAACCTCCAAAGCCAGTTGGATTAGCCAAAACCTACCCAAATCTCTTAAAAAATTATCCCACATCAACCTAGATTCCGTATATTGATCAGATATCCATCCGATATAGCCCTTTTGTTCAAATCAAAAGGAAACACTCAAAGAAGAGGTAATTATTTTATCACCTCTTTCAATGTTTTTTTCTTCTTCCAAATTATATTTCATTGTTATTTAGATACCAAAATAATAACCCCAGTTCCTTCTATATACTGTGACATTATTATAAATATTTTACAACCATACTCATTATTTTATCCATCCAATTAATTATAATTTCACCATGTGTGCGTACATACAGCTTACAGTCACCACGCTGTGGTGTAATATATTATTCAACACTATGTTATTTAGATGTATATAATGACGAGTAATATGTATATAAATAATTAAAATAACATGATAATTTCTCTAAATATTTAATATACAATGAAATTACACACCTTTCAATCATTAAAGAAATGATATCGTTGCTCGTGTGTACGTACGGCTTACCGTCTCCACGATGTGATGAGATTCATTTCCAGGTATACCATTCAAAGATGATTATAAAAACATATATTATTAATAAATATATAATATATGACATAATAATACTACTGTAGATATAAATGTGTGTGTATGTACTTATATGTATCTTATTCACTTGCTTCCGTTCAATCCGATAAGAAAACGGAATCATCGTTTTTGCATACGTACGACCTACTATCTCCATAAACATTGTTTTTTATATCATATATAAATCTTTTATTTATATTTAAATTATAATTATATATTATATATAAATCATGTTTTATATTATGGATGTATTTAAATCATGATCTAAATGATACGATAATGAATAACAAGTTAAAATATGTACGATAAAGAAAGAGACTATTACATGAAATGTTAAATTAACATGGAAATCATTACTAAATGGGTAGTATATAGTCATAAATGAATCATCTATGAAATACTAAATATCAATAATGTTATGGTATAATTTAATAACCTACTATGGTCATTATACATGATGTTAAACCTACCCTTAACTAAAGGAAAGTGAAGGTATGTGTTAATTCCTCAATCTCATTATTATTCGAGAATGTTTATGTGTAAGTATTTTCTGGGACATATTTATTTTCTATGTTCATGTTTCATAAAAGACATTTCAAAATGATTCTTCAAAGGTAATATTTAACAGAAAAATCATTTTAAATGTTTTAAATATTTATTATTCAAATTATATATCATTAATGCCCATATTTTCAAAATTATTTTAAGGATTTATTTATATGGACATGATTGTTTTAAAATTATAATTCATTTCAAAAGTATCAAAGTGGTATGTGAGACTTTAAATCAAAATATATTTTAAATTACTTCCTTAATAAATTTGTGACTTTTAAGTAATTTCACAAAAAGGGATATACCTCTCAAGAAGTTTTTTGATTATTTATAACTCTGTCTACATCATTTACTGGATATTATTATTGATTACGGTTGATTTATTATAATAAAATATTTCATATTGTATTGAATTAGTTATGATATGTTTGACTATGGATGTTCTATTTTTATACCCTTCATGGTTTGTGGTTGAATTATTGAAATTTCTTATGCTAGTTTTAACACGAATGTTTATGTTATATTTCATTATTTTCATATCAAGTATGTAGTGGACTTAGTAAGTGATGGGTGGGGCCTGATATAACCCCTCGATGGATCGGTTGGCCTCACGAGACGAACTAGTGTCTTTCTAGAAGCCCTTAACCAAAATTTTATTTTTATTCTTGGCACGAGGCCAGGACTATGTAGTATTGTTGTCCGGCATTAGGAATTCCTTCATTATGAAATTAATTATTACATGTGATTAGAATATCCATGTCCATGTTTATATGGTAATGTTTGATTTATTTTCTCCATATTATATAAAATTTTATGTTTAAAAGGATAATATTTTTATTACACATCCTGCCTGAAATTTTTAAAGCTTCCGATAAATTATTTACCTTTACTAGCATCTGAGATCACCCCATTCTAATGTTTTTTTTCCTAGGATTCCAAGAAGTTTATTATGTTTCATATGTAGGGTTAAGAGAGGGGGAAATGGGGTTCTCCATGGATTATTTATGTTGTGTTTTATGTTTGAATGTGTATTGTAATGTTCATGTATGTAATCTATTTTCCATGAATACAAAACAGATCAGTTATTCGGGACTTGATTCCTTATAATCATGCCAATGTATTAAAAAAATGCACCAAATCTAGGCTTCTAGGTTGGGGAGTTACAATTGGTATGAATAGATGTTTAGTACAATACTTGGAAACTAGATTTAGAAAACTTCTATTAGAGAACATTATCCTAAGAAAGACATTGAGGATAACTATAGAAGAACTTTCTAGAATTTCAGTAATGTATAGATTTTGTGTATTTTCTAAGTAATGCATCTGTGTCTGGATACGAGAAAGTAGAGGAGGATCTGGAATAGATTTAACTATGAGTGAAAACTCTGACAATGTGTTTTGGGCTTGACTCGGGGTATCTTGGTAAAGGAAAATTGGCCTTACTTTTCTCTTGGTCACAAAATTCTAGAGGTATATTGTTTGGATCATAATAATTTTCTTTACAAGACAATTTTAATTATTTACGAGTAAATACTTCCTCCAAGAAAATATTTTTTATGATTATAGTTTATAGGTATAAAATTTTTAATTTATGTTTGGTATTTTTTATTTTTGGAATTATGCATTGCGATTCTAAAACTAAGCCAATGTATGCCATTGTTTAGAAATGCCTCCCAGAAGAAGGAGTAAGAAATCTAGAAATATGCATTATCCAAAGAGTATGAAGGATTATATATTTCATGGTATTAAGCCAACATTTAGAGGGTAAATAGTCTCCCACATATTCAAATCATAGGAAGAAATAATATCATTTGTTAATAAGATAATTGAAGGATTCTATGAGTCCTATGGCTTCTAGGGGAAGCAAGAGAATAAAATAACGTTAGAGAGAAAGATGGATAAAGGAAAGATGGGAAAGAAGTATTTTCCCATATGTGATATCTGTGGAAAGAATCACCTTGGTAAATGCATGAAGGGAATGGAAGTTTGTTATAAGTGTGGTGAGAAAGGACACTAAGTACATGATTTCAATGGTAAAAAGAGGTTTCAAATATACAATGCTTCATCTGCAAGGAGTTGTAACACTACACAAATCAATATACCAATCATTAGAGTATACTCCCACTACAACCATTTGATAATAAAAAAATTATGATACTACCACATATGGAGGGGAATGATTAGTGTTATTTGGGTTTTTAATAAAGAATATTGTCTTTTTAGTAATTTATTAATGATTTACAAGTTAACCAAATTATAAAGTATATAAGGATTGTACTGTAGTATGTTTTCATTATGGATTTTAGATTTTATAGTACCAAGTAAAGTGACATAGTTTCAAGTAAAATGTTTTGGAAAATACAAGGTTTAAGGAAGGATAAACCTTAATATAGTCTTGATACTGAGGTAGTAATTTTGGAATAAGAGATGGTTGATTAGGATAAATTATTATAGATATTCTTGACTACCTTGGAACTGATTGATGGTTTATTTATTCCATCATTGTTGGAGTATTCAAAATTTTATGTTATAATGAATAAATATTGTATTCTATAAGTAATAAAGTAGAATTAATTTAATTATGAAGATTTTATGGTAATTTATGGTGTTACCATGTTTTAATAGAATACATGGTTAAGGTACTCACATGTTATTTTGTGAAAAAAAGAGATCTTCATTATTCTAGGTCAACTGTCCTTATAATTTTTTGGACAATATGTTTGGACAAAAAGTATTTTGGATAAGTATAAATCTTAGAATGGATTGAGATTGACATTGGATACATTTTTAAGGTTAAATAATTTCTTCAGATTATTTTTGTATTGTTATAAAAAGGAAAACCTAGAGGTCGGGTGACAACCCGTCGTGTCCGGCAAGGCCGTGGGACATGAACCCGCAACCGAAGGGAGACAAGGGTGAATCACCTACCAATTTCTTATGTGATGTATGGGTTTGTATAATGTTTTTTAATAGTCTGATAGATGAATTATAAATTCATTATTTTTGGTGCCCTATATGATTAGGATAAATAAAAGATTTTTGAATTATATTATTTTTTAGAGTAAAAGATGAGTTTGTGGTAAGAATTAGTCAATGGATAAAACTATACTGGTCAAGTATATATATATTTTACTCTTATTCAATGAATAAATTAATTATTAAACTTTATGGAATAGATCTTAAAACCAAAAATGTGTTATCTTAATACCTTCTGTTTTTTTAAACCAATGATATTTTAAATCATCATAGATTGATGGATTTTAAGACCTCAATTTGAAACTTGATTGTGATTAATGACCTTAATAACTCTCAATAAATATGTAAGTTTTTCCTCTAATTAAGGGTCTCTAAATTCCAAAAATGGCCTCTTACTCAAGATCATAATTTGGTGGTGTCTTTTTCATTTCCCTTTCCCTCTTATTAAGGCTTAATTTTATTAAACCAATTTCCAATGTGGGTTTTCCACAAAGGTATTTTTCTATTTTTAAACTTTTTAAAAATCATTTAAAATTGAGAAGATGAAATTTATTGAATGAGTGGAGAATATAACATCCCATGATTTCATATTATGTAATTTCTTCAAAGTAATCCAATAATATGTGCTACACGCAACACCATGTTCGAGCACACCACGACTTACTAAACTACCCGTTCAAAAAGTAGTTATGAGTAGTATTAACTGATTTTTTCTTTTTATATAACAAATATAATTTTATAATGCATATTATATGTTTCTTAGACATTATATAAGAAAAAATTCATTTTTTTCAGATAAAGGATGTTTTTTTTCAAAAAATGAAATTTTACCACCTTTTAATGGTGAACCATTTTCAAAAACAATATTGTAGAACTTTATATATTAAATTTAATGAAATTAAATTCTTCTTTATAAGTGGGACATAAAAATTTAATTTGGATAAATTTTTGGTACTTTTCTGATAACTTTCATATTTGGATGAATAGTAAAAAATTCTAAATTTTAATTAGAAACAACTTTTTTAATGGAAATAATTTATAGTGTTAAATTATAAATTTTAAAGGTTATGAAGTATAATTTGATAATATTTTCATCATTATATAAAATGTAGGTCATTATATGTAATTTCACAATTAAATTTGACATAAACACAAGCTAATTTTTTGATAGTTTTTACTTTTTAAAAACCCATTTTTTTGTTTTGGCAATGGGAATTTATTTTAAATTAATTAAACCAACTTCAATGTTTTGAATTTTTTAAAATATAATTCATTTTTTAATTTGGAATATCATAATTAGCTTAGGGTGAACTGTTTATATTTTTCTAAAAAAATTCCATTTTTCAGGAATAGTTAAAAAGAAAGCATTATTATTTAAAACCGACTTTTTATTTAAATAATTATTTATATTATGTAAATTTATTTTTTGACAAAATAGATATAAAATATTGATATAATTTCAATTTAATTCATTGGAGTAATTTTATAATACAATTAGATGTATAAAATTTTGTTGAACTTTTTAACGTCTTTTACCCACCCTCTAGGAACCTTTCCAAATTTGCATACAATGTAATTTTACCACGTCTATAAATTGAAATTAAAAAGTATAAGAGATACATCTGACATTAGTATGTAAAATTTTGTTCAATAAGATGAAAATAATTTTTGGTGAATAGTATCGTTTGACTTTTATTTACCATGGTTGAAAGTAAATAGGGTTATTAATGGAAAAATGGTTATATAATAACCCTTACACATGTCCTAATTCTATTGGATAAGTTCATTTCGACCAAAACCTACCTTATAAATAAAATATGATCTCTATGGTCCACTAGATTAGATTATGACATTTATTATTATTTTATTCAAAGAAAAGTTAAAAGTGTTAAATTCTATGATTAATAACGAAACCATTTTTAATATAGGGTTATAAATATGATAAATTTGACTCTAAATATTCTTTTTAAAGATAAAAATATTTCCCACATAATTTTATTATATATATAATTTTAGGATATTAAATAATTTAATTTATTTATGACACAATGATGATGCAGAAATTACTTCATCAATGAAAGATTATAACAATTGATATTATAAATTAAAAAATTAATGTATATTGAAGATTTTGATGCCATAAAAGACTTTTAAACATTAATATAACATTTTTTGGTTTATTAAATAATTTTTTTATTTTGATAAATTTTTTATGACTTTAACAAAAACAAAATAACAAATTCTGTCAAAATTTAGAAAAATGAGTTCTAAAAAAATACTATATTATTAATTGATATAATATTTATAAAAATATACGAATAGGCCAAAGGACATATATAAGATTATATATATCAATAATGAACCACGTGGGGTTCTCTAGGATTTTTATATTATGTTTATTAACTATTTATTATAATAATACAGGAGGACATGGAAAAAGATAAACTATTTAACTAAGAGTTAAATCTAAATGATAGTGTTAATATGGTGACCTAAACTTGTATAAACCCTATTGTTTGATATAATTTAGACCCATTCCCACATTTTCATTGAAAAAAATTAATTTGGATCCATTATAAACCGAAAATGATTTTATAATAATATAATATTCTAAACTATACCTAAAGTGACTCTCACCTCTCTTATAAAATGGTACATCCCTTTGTCTCCAAATCACACCTCCAAAGCCATTTTGATCAGCCATAACCTACCCATATCTCCTCAAAAATTAAATCAATTAAACCAAGAGTCCTTACCTTGATCGTAAATCCATTTTAAAGATCATTTTTGTTCAAATCAAAAGGAAACACCCAAAGAAGAGGTAATTATTTTGTCACCTCTTTCAATGTTTTTTCTTCTTCCACATTCTCTTTATTTGTTATTCACATACCAAAATAATAACTCCATTACCTTAAACAAAAATTTACGTTTTAATAAATATGTTACAACCATACACTTTATTCTATCCCTCCAATTTATGATAACGTTACCATGTGTGTGTACATACGGCTTACAGCCTCCATGCTGTGGTGTAATTTGTTATTCTACACTATGTTATATGGATGGATATAATGATGAGTATTATGTATATAAATAATGAAAATAATATGAGAATTTCTATAAATTATTAATATATAATCCAATTACACACCATTCAATTATTAAGGAAACGATATCATCGCTCATGTGTACATACGGCTTACCGTCTCCATGACGTGATGAGATTCATTTCCAGGTCCACCATTCAACGATGATTATAAAAATATATATTTTTAATAATTATATAATATATAACATAATAATTCTACTATATATATATATATGTTTATGTGTGTGTACTTATATATATCGTATTCACTTACTTCTGTTCAAGACGATATGAAAACAGAAAAAGCGTTTATGCGTACATACAACCTGATATCTCCCTAAACGATGTTTTCCATTTCATATATCATTCTATTATACATATTTAAATTATAAATATATATTATATTTAAATAATGTTTTATATTATTGAAATATTTAAATCATGATCTAAATGATACGATAATGAATAACAAGTTAATACATGTACGATAAAGAAAGTGATTATTACCCGAAATGTAAATTTAACATGGAAATCATTATTAAATGGGTAACAGAAAGAAAAAATGAATCATCTATGATATAATAAATATGAATATGGTTATGTTATAATTTAATAACATAATATGGTCATTATACACGATGTTAAACATACCCTCAACCAATGGAAAGTGCAAGGTATGTGTTAATTCCTCAATATCATTATTATCCAAGAATGTTTATGTGTAAGTATTTTATGGGATATATTTATTAACCAATTTAATGTTTCATAAAATAAATTTCCAAATGATTCTTGAAAGGTAATAATTAACTAAAACTTCCTTTTAAATGTTTTAAATATTTATTATTTTAAATATTTCTCATTAATGACCATGTTTCCAAAATGGTTTTATGGATTTATTTATATGGACATGATTATTTTAAAATGTTAATTCCCTTGAAAAGTTTCAAAGTTGTATGGTAAAATTTTATTCAAAAATAAATTTTAAATGACTTCATTAAGAAATGTGTTAATTTTAAATGCTTTCACAAAACGAGATATATCTCTCAAGATGTTTTACTGATCATTTTCAACTATGTCTACATTCTTTTCTGGATATTATTCATGATAAAGGTTGATTTATTATAATACAATCTTCAATATTGTATTGAATGCGTTATGATATGTTTGAATATGGATGTTCTATTTTTATACCCTTCATGGTTTATGGTTGAATTACTGAAATTGCATATGCTAGTTTTAACACTAATGTTTATGGTATGTTTCAGCATTTTCATATGAGGAATACAGTGGACATAATAAGTGATGGGTGGGCCCTCTATAGCCCCTCGATGAAGTGGTAGGTCTCATGAGACAAACTAGTGTCTTGGAACATGGCCTTGGAAAAGAAATTAATTGTAGTCTTGGCACAAGGGATTGACTATTTGGTAACGATGTCCAACATTAGGCATTCCCTCATTATGAAATTAATTATTACATGCGATTATTTGATAATAAGAATATCCATGTGCATGTTTATATGGTAATTTTTGATTTATTTTCTCCATATTATGTTCAAATTTATTTTTAAATGGTTGTTGTTTTTATTACACATCTTTCCATAAAATTGTATAGCTTCCACTAAATTATTAACCCTTACCAGCATATGTTCCACCCCTTTATTATGTTTTATTTTCCCAGGATTCCAAGATGTGTATTATATTTGACATGCAAGGTTAAGCTAGGGGAATAATGGCGTGCTCCACAGATTATTTATGTTTTGTTTTATGTTTGTATGTGTAATGTAACGTTCATGTTTGTAATCTATTTTCCAAGACTACTAAATTGATCGGTCCTTTTGGACACGATTCCTTGTAATCATGCCAATATATTAAAAAAATTCACAAACTCTAGGATTCTGGGGTCAAAGCATTACATTATGTCTTGAAACCTTTAAAAGATTAAACATTACAGGATATTTATATCCAATAATTTTTTTGGGAGAATTAAAATATTTAATATAATTATGACATGAATTATATTCAAAAAATATATGTGGGGATTAATGGTTTTAAGGGTGATGTTGATGTCCCTAAATCTATAAAATATTAAATTCATAGACAACAGGTTTAGCTCAAAATCAATGTATAAAATTTATATAGATTTTTTGGAGGATTAACTGCATCTATTAAATACAAGAGTATTCATATTAAAGAGCTCAGATCATTGGTGATGTGAGTAAGAGGAATGTTGGAAGAATAATTATAAATTTTTTAAAAAAATGTACCACTATTGGTAATTCTAGGAAATTCTTGGCGTATAACCATTGAAAAAGTTATAAAGAATATTGGTGGATCAAAAAATAATATATAGGTAATTTTTAATAAACAAAAATCATATTCAAATAGGGAAAATAATCATTTGTGATGGAAATCATGAGAATGTGATGGTACATTTTAAGCATAATTTTTTAAAATCATAAATGAATGTTGTTTACTATAAGTCCAAAAAGATAGTTTTCTTAAAAAATATGAATAAATAACATATATCAATAAATATGATACAATATTTGTTGTCCATAATATTTTATATTTATTTTATCTATTAAAAAAGGATAATAGCATCAAAAACCAATTTAAAATGAAAAACTTGCTTTCTAATGATATCAATTTTATATAAAATAAAAATTGTTTACCAGTTATTTTTTTATGTACATGGAATGCTAATAATGTAAATTACTACTCATCATGGAGGCATGAAGGTGTGTCTATGTGGAAATATAATCTAGATCCAAGAATGTTCCTATAAATTAATCTAGTGAACAAGTTAAAAGATAAAATTATTATTTTATTTTTGAGTAATATAGAATTGTACATCCCAATACTAATCAACTAAATTTAGTGAAGAAGAGAATTCATGAGAAGGATATTGTAACATCCCGAACCCGAACAACCACCCGAACAATGCTAAATGGGATGGTTGTTACTACCTTAGGCGCACCTACCCGAACGACAAAGGCTATCGAATTGTAGCATGGGTTTGAGTGGTATAGTGGGGAGGCTATACCCACTCAGAGGATAATAATGACCCTGGTATGATTAATAATATATAACATGTAGTAGAAATAGATTACTGCGCAGAATCAAAACAGACCCACGGAACAGAAGCACAATCAATAGCAGATTAAAAACATAAGCAATATATTATAAAGTGAAATAGAAAATTAAACAGAATAGCATGTCAAACACCACTTGAAACTACTAAAAACCCAAGCATGCTTCCATATCAGGTTAGAAATGTTAATATTAAAATGGAATTAATGGATAACCAATAATATCTACAATAATAAAGTAATCATTTTGATACATAATGAGATCTAAAACAAAAGTAAACTCCAGCTAGTTATAACCACAAGGTCCATAACAATCTCCATGCCTAATGTAAATATGATCCATCTCCTGAGGATGATCCTTTACTTTCATGTAAATCCATAAAGTCTACATGCATCCTAAAGGTCCCATGTTGGGTGTGAGACTAATCTTAGTAGGATACCCCCCAGATCGTGCGTACCTAGTATAAGTGTTTAAGAAGAATGCATCCCTATGTAATGTATGAAGTGAAATGAAATAAATAAACACAACATCCACTAGTGCTCATTTTCCACCATGGAGTGTCACATAATTCATCCAATGCCGGAATTTGTGAAGAAAATTGAGTTCTTGGACCATGGACCAAGTACTATTGTCATCATAAATATTATGTGAACCCTCTAGTTTCCCTTAATCACGTAACCCAGAAACAAGTGCCTTATGAAACCTCGTGTCTCAAGGTACCGATGTTCTGAGGTCACACCTAACCAATAGTAACCCATTCTCAAAGGATCATGTCTTCCCATGGCACAAAAACTGGAGGAACATCGATATCTGTCACTAAATAATAATCGGAGGAACACCAATGTTTTCCCTCAAATAATATTCCGCGCATCAATGATGCATATCTTTAAATAAATAACCAGAGTAAACCCCAATATATTCCCACAATCTCATAACTCGATAGCCTCATTTCTACCAACTGAAGGCTCCCCACCTTCCACATAGCTTCCTACGAAAAGAACCTCCAAACCAATAGTACCTAAACCGTGATTATTGGGGGACTCTACCCACATGAGTGGTCAAAAATCCATCATCACAGAGTCATCCTATCTGCACACGAATCATGTCATGGGATAGTTGTAAACAAAAAATAAAACACAAGCCACAACATCTCATAAACCTCGTTTCCTAGCAACCATGTCACTCAAATCTGATGGCCTTTCCATCCATGTAACTCATGCCATTCCCAACATGTCAGTCACATTCCCTCAATCAGACGTCCCAGACGCCCAATCCTATAGTCAAACCACTTAGGTAATCTAGGAAAATCCCAATATGTGATCAACATCACTCAAGAATATTACGTTTAGGCCAACACAAACCCAAGGTTCTAACATATGCAATTCAACAATTACATATTTATTACATTTAATCAAATCAAATAAATAGGAAAAACAATCTAAAAAGATGAATTGCACTAGACCAACTTCTTTCACACAATAACACTAAGGTGTTGAATGCCTCTAACAAGCCTAATCATACTTAAACAAATTAAATATACTAGTTTAAAAACAAAGCTGACCAGTTATAATCATTTTGGTACCCCAGGCCAAAATTTCCCAATGAGCGACCTCCTCTTTCCTGAACTTACTCAAGAAATATAGGAAATAGGGTATGCCCCAAGGCATCCCATGGGTCCAACAATTAATTCAATATTAAATAGAAGATAAAATGGGTCATTATCCAAAATACCAGAATACGTGCTTAAGGGTGCATCACCAAAAAGTCCATGAAAACACAAAACAATGTATGAAACACCTACCTTGTACTTGTATGATTATCCTCTTCTGGTAATAGCCTCTAATTTTGTCTAAATCATAGTAGATCTACAAATAGAGCATTAATGATCGAAACCATATAATGTGGTTTAGAACAGAAATCAAGATAAATGCTAAAGAGGAATCAAGGCCTTACCAAAGGGGTTCCAATGGATCTAATGACATTTGAATCCAACTTCAGATGAAGGACTGGAAAGGGATTGAAGATTCGGCGAACAGGTTCATGAAACTCAATGACTATGTATTCCCTCTGCCTCAAAATGATGTTTCTGCCGATTTTAAATGAAAAAAAATTAATATACATAATATCTATACATGAACACACACTGTGTGTATCATTTTACAGTTCTTAAGATAGTTGAAAATTTTCTAAGGACTTGTCGACATTACTATATGGTGTTTATGAGGCCGTACAAGGCATGACCTTTGTTTATACCCTCTTCCTCACTGACACACCCACACTCAATTTATAGCCCCTACACAAGGATATACTACATGGATTGTGATCGGAGTACAAGGATTGTACTTGGTTAAACATATCTATTTGGCCTACATTCCATCACACCATGTTTGGCTTTCTCAAACAGAAAGGGAATGTTGCATGTACAAAGAAGTGCACTACATGTAACGTAGAAATTTCTAGAACTACCCAGTTTCCCCCTATAATCTCAAAAACAACTCAAAAATAGAAATAAAACTCATCCCTTAATGTAGGAATCAGGTTCTTACAACCCTAAACCCAAGGAAATTTGTCTATGAAATTCCCTTCCATGGGTGGTGAAGAGAACGCCAGACCAATCTAGCCCAAAATCAAATCAAACGTTGTTCCAACAACCTATTTCAAGACTCATGGTCCTCCTGTGATGCCTCGTTACCCCTAAAACTCATCAGGTGCTCCTGTTTTATTACCGACTCCCAAACATATCTCATGACACATCGGTGTCTACCTCTATGTGGTCCAACATCCCATGGACGATAAAAAACATAGTGTCATGCACCTTTTTTAACCCACATCCTTGATGCCCTGATCCCCTGAACACATCAAGTAACATGCATCCTCGATTCCTCAATTCCCACAACACCTCACGTAACCCGCATCCTCAATTACCTTGATGCCATAAATATCATAAATATTAATAAATGTATCACACACTCAAATTCATGATAATCCCACTGACCAGTGTCTAATCAGTGTACCAAAATCTTGTGAACCTCGTGCACTCAAATAGACATGCCTCAACAGGACATTCAAAAACTAGTAGAAACAATGTAGATCACGGCCACCCCCATGGTGTACCTCAAACTATCATCAGCTCACTTTCCTGCTCCGCCCCTGGAAGCTCTATAGTATGCACCTGGCCAAGTAAATGACTTCCTGAAGCTTGTCGTCCCTATGGTACTGCACCAGTCACCGGCCACTTACCCCATAGTTGGGTCCCACTATTTATATCATGTCCTCCATGTGCCCCTGATACTCGACTACCCTCTCCTCATACTGAACATAAAAAAACTCTAAATTCCACAGTCTATCCTGGTCCCTGATTTTCGTCCATTTATGAAGGTTTTCTATAGAACCTCTTGAGATTTCCAACCTTTCCACGAGCCCCTCAATCCATTGGATGCATTTTGCACTAAATATGGACATGACCTTGCTACCCACCCTGAAATAAAACCATTGTTGAACTACTACATGGTGGTCTAACTGACTTCTTGACCTGACATCCCTTATATAATATATCCCGACCCCGCTTCATACTATCAGAACTGTCAGTAGAATCTGTCTCCTATCCAACCTGAGGCATATCCCTTTGGTTTCCCTCCACTATGAGTGCCTGATTCACCACATTTGAGAATGAGTCCAATATAAATTTGTTTACTTATACACGAATGGCATTCCATAATCTATCTTTGAATTTCCTCACCCTCATGGTGTCATCACTTACCATACCTGGTGCAATGAGAGACATCTCAGGGAAGGTAACTGCATAGTCCATGACAGACATGTAACCCTGTTGAAGGATCAAGAAGCCCCGGTCTCTCTCAACCCTCAGTGTATTTGGGTAAATGTTCTCTAAGAACTTATCCTTGATATATTTCCGTGATAGAACCCTGTTTCTATGAGCCTGAACCTTTAAATTCCACCAAAACTTCTGTGGTCCTCCCACCATGTTTGTTGCTATCATGAACCTCCGCCCAGGAGGCATCTCGAGTAGCGCAAAGATCATCTGCAAGCCCTCAATCTAGTTATCTGCTACCTGTGAACCACCCTCAACAAGAAATAGCAGCAGGTTATATAACTGGAACTCTTGAATCAGATATTCCATAGATGGCTATGTACTCTGGTCACCTCTATTGATCCTGTGCCGAACACGTGCTAGAGTAGTTTGGAGCTGCTCATCAAGACACATTCTGAATGCTGCCAAACCCTGCTACTACCCTCCTGGAACTGGATCTAAAACCTAATCATGTCCCTACGACTATACCTATGGCTCATGATCTACCTTTCCCTCAGGTTTCGGAACATGATCATGTTCTTGCGACACTATACCATCACCTGCTAGATTCTCCATCGATATTTCTAGGAGGAACCTGCTGAATAGTATAAATAGTACGACCACCCACATATATTAAAATGTATATTTATATTGCAGATAAATAAAGTATTAAAAGGCATCCCATAACTACTACCCTCATATTTCCCTATCGCAACCACAGCCACGGCAACCAAATACCACGACCTCCTTACCCACCCTCTACAGAGCCAAGTATGAAAAGTACATTGGTCCAAGCCTGTCCTGACAAAAAACACTGCCTCAAACGGACAACCGAGTCACCCAATCCCAATGATCAATATAATGTCAACCCTAGTACCTTCCTTGTCTTGTAAGACCCGACACAAATACCATGCCACATACAATTCTAAAATATATATAAAGCATGAAATATTACTTGGAAATAAATAAGAAATTATATACGGATTTTCACCTTTCACATTTTAAAAGAATTTATAGAATGGAAATTGTTATTATTCACACGGTATTAAGATTAACAATGAATATGAGAAGTTATGAAATTGAAATAACATAAAATGTTCCTATTAAATTCCAAAAAATCACCCCATTCCAAACCGATCCGATGTCCATTTTTTCCTTAACATAGCATATCATGGTTCACATATCATAATCAATAATATTACAGACCATGTGATCCACTGAGGTGGAAATCATATAAACCATAAAATTAGTGAACAAAAAATACAAATTCCCACCCATGGAAACTTGGCCCATCCCTCATACTTGGGGCTGCAAGAACCCAAACACAAGATAAAAACTCAGTTCCAACAACAACCTATCTCTAGTCTACTATATACAAAATAGTAAAACCAGTAGAATTAAAAAGGTAGTCTTGATTTCATTAGTAACTAGAAAAAAACTTCTTCTAAATATTTTTAAAGAACTCATTTGGTACCACTTTGGAACATCCAGAACCCGAACAACCACCCAATCAATACTAAACGGGTCGTGTGTTACTACGTTAGGCACACCTCCCCAAACTCCAATGGTTGTCGACTAGTAGTGAGGGTTTGATAGGTATAGTTGGGGGGATATACCCTCTCAGAGAATAATAAAGGAATTGGTCTGATATATAATATATAACGTAAAAAATAAATAAATGACTCAGTAGACTTGAACCAGACCCACAGATCGTAAGCACAATCAGTAGCAAATAAACAACAGAAGAAATATATTAACATCTAATGCAAAAAGTAAACATAACATCATCATGAACACCAATTATTACTTCTAATCAAACCAAGCTGGTGTCCATAGCAGGTGAGACATGTCTATATTAAAAGGGATCCAATGGATAACCAATAATATCTACAACAATAAATTATGAAATATTATACATAATGATAGCTAAAACAAAAGTAAACTCTATCTAGGTATGACCTCGATGTCCATACCAGTCACCATACCCAATAGTACTATGATCCGCCTTTTGAGGATGATCCTTTACCTGAACAGAAATGCATGAAACCAACACACTTCTCGGAGGGCCCGTGTAGTGTGTGAGATGAATCTTTGAAGGATACCACTCATATGGTGTGTACCTAGTATAAGTGTTTAAGTAGGCATGAGTCCCCATGTAAAGTAAGAAGTTCAATGTAATAAATAAACACTACATCAATTGGTGATCATCTTCCACCAGGGAGTGTCACCTACTCTGGACAATGCTGGAATATCTTATGTAAATAGAGTGCTTAGCACATGGACCAAGTACCCCTGTCATCACAAATCAAAGGTTAATCCTTTGGTTCCAATCAATCACATATCCCAATGGAAATTTCCTCATGACACCTCGTGTCTCAAGGTAAAGACCTCCGGATGGCATGCCCAACCTATAGTAACATATGCTCAAAAGCTAACATCATCCCATGACACTGAAACTAGAGAAACAATGACATCTATCCTCAAATAACAATCGGAGGAACAATAATGTATGTCATCATATAATAATAAGATGATCAACGATGTCTATCCTAAAATAAATAACTGGAGGAAACAATGAAATCTTCCCTCAATATCATAACCTAGTATCCTCATCTCTACCAACCTAAGGATCAACAGATTCCACATGGATTCCTACTAAAATCACCCCAAACCAATAATACATTAACAAGGAAGAGAAAATATTTTTTGAATATGATGCACTAAATTCATGAAAATGAAATAAGTAATGGGTTCTTGATAGTTGGTGTGCTTCCAAAAACACAAGTTATCATAGGATTCCTAATAATGTTTGAAACCTTAAAGTAGAATATTTGCCTTTATTATTGATTTTTCATTAAAAGTAATGAAAATTTTCATTACTAAAATTGAAGCCCAAAATATGAAATTGAATGAAATGTTTTATTTTTAAGGGTTAGATTATAATATTTTGAGTGTTAGTATTCTCTGTACTAATAGTCATGATGTAGTTTTATAAAAATAAATCTTTTTCCTTAGTGATCCATTGAATTTCTATTATGGTAGTTTAAAAAATTACAGTATGTATTAGAATATGAGGTTAGGTAATCTCAAGAAATGAATCCAAATAGTATCTTTGAAATATGTACTCATACGATATCTCCTTAATTTTAAAGTAGGGGGTAATGTTTTTTGAAAACATTCCACAAAGAGAATATTTCTATAAATTCCAAAAAGTTGGTTGTAATTCTCTCTACTTGACACTTATAATTAATTCCCCATTATTTATATAGTCCCATGATGAAAAACTAAAAAAGAGTTTATTTATATATCATAAAATTCATTGATGGTTTTTCTTGATTGGTTAATGTGATATTCCTCAAGAACAAGTTAGAATCCATTTTTATGTTTAAAATCTATATGATACATGTTGGAAAAGATTTTTAATTCTTTATTAAGAAATTCAGATTTGATAACAGGAAGGAAATAAAATTTCGAACATAAAACTATCATTAAAAACATGGAATAATGAATAAATTCATCACCATATATCCACCCAAGAGAATTTTTTTTATTGAGATAAATAATATAATATGTTTTTAAACATATAAGGATATTGGAACAAAAAATCAAAATATATTTGAAAGGAGGTTGCATGTGGGACTATAAGAATTCATAATTAATGTCTTTTAAGTCCTGAGATACATTTTAATATCTATGGTATTGTTAAAAAATAATACAACTGTCAAGTACATTAATGCCTTTAGGAATCTTTGTTTTATTAATTTCAAAGGTAGTAATGTAATAATTTTTAAAGAACAATCATTATAGGAAACCTATATCGTGGACATAGGAAAAAGAGATCGAATAAAAAGATGTAATATATTATGGAATGTTCTGATGTTAAAATCTAGGAAAAATAGCATAACTAGGAAGTGTTTCTTGAGGCTGGATATTATGAAATACAATCTAGAAGTCACAACATTTTTGAAAAACTATGTAAGAAACGAGTAGAATAAAAATATAATGATTTTAGTATTGACTCTAAACATAATTATGATGGTTAGGATGTTATAAATATTGGTGTAATGGATTAATGGTATCAAAAACATGTTGGTATTGTAAATAAAATTGGAAACCTAGAGGTAGTAGTTCAAACCAGAACATTACTATGAATAGAATTCCAAAATAGTTGTATATGACACATTGAACCATAAATTATGGATGAAGCCATTGATCATCAAGAGTATATTCCATATATGAATTATTAGATAAATCCAATTTAAATTTAATCCATTTTAGAGTTATAAATTATTCCCAAAGATAGAAACTAATCATCATAAAGATGTTATTCAGAAAAAAAATCAATGTGAAAGGTTAATTGATAATAAACAATATTGGGTTGTTATGGAAATGATATAATCAAATGGAAGGAATATCCATTGAGAAAATATTTTATCTTGTTATATGCCATGAAAAAATCATGATTATTTTGAATTTGTCTACAAATAATCACAAAAAAACATATAAAATGTATGTTAAATCATCAATTTTGAAATGTCACCATGATGGAAAAGTTATTATTGAGTAACCAAATGGTTTATTAAGATATTTCTGTGTGTGGAGTGATATAAAACCGTAGAAACAATATCCTCCCCTTCAATGTTACCAATGGAGTGTTTGAAGCATAAATTGAATCTGATACTAGGTATAGTTCATGCAATAGTGTCACTTATGCATGAAATCTTAAAAAATTATATCTTCCTTTAGAATATCCCCAAACATCTTTATCCCCATGGAATCCAACCCTATGTTCCATGGGGAAAACCCCTACAATCAGGGATAATTTCACCAACTTATTATCTACTAAATAATGATCTCTCTTCACCCTAACTTTTAGAACATATTTTATAGCAGTCATACACCAAGAAGCAAGACTATTATTTCTAGGTCGCAGACTGTTATTGTGAGTGATGCAAAAAATTAGGTGAATTAGTATGAAATTATAACATTAAATTATTATAACATAATTATCTTAAATATATAGTTCCTTTAGAGGGGACAATGATAGTTTCTCCCATATCATATCGAGTAACACGTTGAGAAACTATATTGATATCATCCAATCAAAGTCCACAAATAATTGGATTTATATAATTTTAATTTTAATCATAACAAACATTATGTTCACAAATCTATATGTCATGTTCATCAATAGGAATATTATATAGTTTCATCAACATCATATAAACATTCAATCAAATATTCATTAAAAAGATAATCATTCAATATTTCCATTACCAAAAATTTCCCACATTAAAATAATAATCTCCAATCATTGACAACCAATATTTAGTATTATCCATTTAATGATATTTTAATGAACGTTTATCATTCTATCTAGCATGTAATGGATGAAAAGATACAATCTCTTAAAAAATTGTTATGTTCACAATGGATTATAGAAGTGTCTCTGACCCAATTCTTTTTATTATGAAGAAGATAAATATATCTTCATGTTTCAAATATCCTATATAGAGATTCGAATATACCAGCTCTAATTCCATATTGGTTATCTAATATATCATATGAAAATACTTAATAAAGGTTTAAATTATCTACATTAATGAAAATATTCATTTTATTGAGAATCTAATATTTAATTTCTTAGATTCTTATTTCAAATATTTATCATTAATTTAGCATAAATTATAAGTAAATAAATAGAAAGACACAAAGTATTTTTAATGTGATTCAGGGAAACAATGAATAGATCCTAGTCCACTCCACCAAACCCTAATACTTGATTATAAATTTTATTTTTTTCCTTTTACTAGGTATATCACAACTAAGTGAATGATGTTGAAACCTAGTTTAAGGATTGTACTAACCCTTTGTATCATTTTTATATGGACCACACAACTAAGTACATCAAGTTTACACTGCACTCCATAGATGAATATAGTAAACTGGAACTCAAATACAAAACTATGTATAAGAAGTTAACACACATAATAGAAATATATGGGATATTTAATGTTAATAAAACCTATCCTTTGGTTGAATATATGATTCACAGTAGATGGATTTTATCCATATAAAAATTCATCAAGATGTATCAATTCTGAATAGATCGTAATTATATCATTGATCTTTAATGAATGTACCAAAAAATATAGAGTCTTCACGATAACATAGGATTCCCTATCATTTCATCCCAGTATTTCCATAAAATCATTCTTCACTTTCAGTAAAAATGTAGTAAAATGAAAATCATTTAATAGATATAGTAATTAAATTATTTTCAATGTGTTTCATTAGTATATTTTCAACTATTTTGTGAATATTATAAAATCTATAATGAATACACATATACGATATAAATATTTATAATCAATAAAAAATTGTACCATTTTATCTCATATACAGTTGTAACTTCTATAAATATATTTCTATTTTTTCTCTAAAGAATAAATATAGATAAACTAAACCAATAGATTTCTGTAAATATCCCCTCATAATTCAAATGTATTCATTGATCAACCAGAAAAAAATATTTCATAATATCATATCATTAAATAATGATTGAACATATTTATAAACAATTCTTCATTGTGATTGAGAATATATAAATATGAAATCATATCTATAACATCAACATTTCATTAAATTATTCATTTAAATCCACTAAGTCAATAGAATCTGTCGAATTTGAATATAAATAATATTTCACAAAATTATCATTCAGAATAGATAATAGAAAATCAAATATTAATCAATGAGAAGTGATTCCATATGTTTCCACACACATAAAATTATTTTCTAATTTTCCAATACTAGTTATTGAGTAATATGTTTTTATTTATAAATCTATCGATACAAATGATATTAACCAATAAGTAATTTTCTCTTCTTATCAAAACATTTTATATAAAGTGTTCAAGAATATTTAAATTTTCTTATCCAAACATACGATACTATTACACTACCACTATAATGAGTAATATTTATTACTCAGCCAATTTTCTGATCTCCAATACATATGTTCTTTTTCATATGAGATATGATATATTTTCCTTTTCTAAAATATCAAAATGTAATATTTTTCTCAACTCTATAGTAAAGATAAGACTCATTCCTCTAATTTGTAAGTATTACCCCTTATTGAGAGTTACAAGATGATTTTAATTTAATTTATTTCATCAGGATACTTCAGCATCAATAATAATCTATTCATTATAAAAAAATGAATAAAAAATGTCATAAATCATAGAATAAAAATAATATTTTGTAACGAAAAATAGAAAATTGATTAATAATTAAACCTAGTGATATATAAATAAAATAATAAAATATATGATATAGATTGGAATTTTAATTATAATTTAAGGATAATACATCATGTGAGGGTGATTAATTAATTATCAATACATAAAAAAGTGAAAATGTGATACTCAACATGGTTTAATACCTACAGAGGTCATTATATGTCTTCTATTTCTTGGTCATCTCCATCAAGAATGATTTTTGGTGAGAGAATGAAATTGGGTGTTCTGTGATTGAGGTATTATTGTTTTGGTTATATTTTCTTCACTTTATGGATGTTTAATAATTATAGATCATCCATTTAAATGGGTTTATTTAAATTTTTTGATCATTAAATAATCCTAAAAACATACTAGTGTAATAAAATGTGTGTTCATCATTGAATAACTATTTATTTATATTAATTTCATACATAAAACATATATCCTTAGATTTATTAGGTGATATCATAGAATATTATTGGGCATGGAATATCATCAGCTGTTGGGTCACTCTAACTAGATTTATGATATAGGATATTGTAAGACACAATTCTACATTTTATTAACCATAGGGTATAATTAGTTTATATTTTACGGTATGATTCATCAAAATACCATGGGGTTGTGCTGTTTTATAAGCTATTATTTATTATATCATGTCTTGAAACATGGATCATAGTTTCCCCAAATATAGAGCATCAAATTATAATAGTTATATTAAAGATATCATTGATTATGACTGGGAGCTGTATAAGAGATGTTGATGTTTTGTGTAATATATAATGTGCACTACACACCCAGTCACTATATTTGACATGGAACATTCATTATTAATGGAGGGTGACCATCATAATATTAAACATGTGTATCATGGTATGTCATGGTTTATGATAGGCTGTTTTCATATGAAATGTGGGTGATCAATTTTAATATTAATATGTTAACACCTTTATAGTACGAATCACTTATACCAACCAAATAATAGCCTATGACTGGAAATGGACATTTATTAAAATCAAATATTATATATTTTAAAACTTATTTTTTAAAATATTTTTTATGAAATTTATTGGATATATAAATTGTTTACAAAAGGTAAGTGTTTTCAATTGTAAATATTATATTTTCATACCTAAAAAATTATTAAGTGATCATATTAATATCTCATATTAATATATTAAAAACTATATATTTATTAATTTATTTAAAAATATTTTTTTCTATAAAATTTTTATAACATTTTTTATAGTATATTATTTAATTTATATAATAAATTGTTTCTTATAAAATTTCTAGGAAATTCATATCATGTTTGGGAAGAAAATATATGATTTTTTTTCATCTACCATGACATTCATATATATTAACATTATTAGATTGAATTTAAATTTTGAACATTGTTTATAAAAATTATGAGTTATAGTTATGATGTAATTTAAATCTATTTTAGTAAAGTATCTTTTTATAGACAGACCATGGGTGAAACATCCCACTGGCTCAACGGTTTACACAATGTACGAGAAAATTGTGGGTTAGCTCTCTATTTCCTTGTACTTTTTCATATAGGGATTTTAATTATAATAATTATAAATTTTCAATATAAAAAGGTTTAATATACATTATAATTAATTTTCATTTGGATATGCAACAATATGATTGGAATATATTGTTTTCTATGTAGCACAAACTATGATTTTTGTAAAGAGTTTGACATTAATATAGTTTAAATAAAATAATTTGGTGGATGGAATATGGATTACAAAACAAAAATTTTATAAGCAGGTATGAATTGAATAAATAATGAGATAATAATGATTTAATGTGGTAGAATAGTGATGGATTTAATTTTAATGTAATTTATATTAAAATAGTGACACATTAAAGGAAATCCCATTTAATACAAAGGGGTAGATTCATTCAAATAAAGGCACTCTTCAATAAATCAATCATCCAACAAAGTAATTTCATGATAACCATGGGTAATAATTGATTTTTTTATGTACGGATTTATGTAAATTAATAAACATACAATTTGGTAAACCACATCCCATTGAAATCCTTCGGTTTCACCTATATTAGAAACCTTATAGGATAAATCACTAGATAAATGTGGTTGTGTTTATCCATATATTGGATTTTAGAAAAGACTTGTCTACTAAACTATACATGAGTAATATATAATATTATTTATGGGATGGTATACCAATATATTACTACAGATGAACACTACAATAGTCTAAAAAATTAGTCAAATATGGATCTTGGAAAAATAAAGGTAATGTTTCTGGTGTTCATCATTTTATTCATGGGAATTTAATTTTAATCCCTGATGAAATTGTTTAAAACATGATACTCACCCATTGTAAATTTTTTATTACAGTTTATGGAATGCATTGATTTTTTCATATATTGTATGTTTTTTTATGACCTATAAAACTATTCGAAACTAGTATATAAGGTTGGAATACGTCCAAAAAGAGATAAATTTTAATAATATGGTTGCGAATGTTTTCTTAAATCAATTTACCCAACTCTAACACATGGTTATCAGATACTGAGTGTGAAACACAATCTTATAATGAAAAAACATGATAAGATAACAATGATCATTGAAAAAAGTGGAATTACATATATTTCTTGTAAAAGATTAAAGAGTTTTTATATTTAAGGTTAGTACATGTGATATAATTTTATAAATCGTATTAACAATATAATTATAAAAAATATTATGTTTTAATAACAAATAAAAATTATATTTTAATATCTCTTTATCAAATGGAATGTCAAATCTGATTTGGGAATAAAATGTTTATAAGTGGTTAGGATTTTTGATGATCTATACATACTAAGTCAACAATCTGATTTGTTTTAATTTTCTTTGTATTGGCCTTTTATAATAAAAGTATTCAACTATTTTCATTATTTTCTAATAAATAGATAATTTAACATCATTATTCCCAAGTTCCTAAATAATTAGTATTTTATGTATGGTTCCCTAATCTACACTTTATATTCAGAAACCATTATGTTTTTATGTTTATTGGAAACTATAAAGGTAATTTTATCTAGTTTTATCTTCATACTGGTACACTAAAACACATTATTATATAATGGGATAATATCTAAGTGGATATCTCTAAACGCCCTCCAGAATTTACTTCTATTTTTATAAAAATAGTTCTTCTATATAGAAAACATATTCCTTGTAAAACTAGTATAAGATACAAACACCATAGTGTGCTTCAAGATCATGATATTAATTATTTTTTAATAATGAAATATTTGTGGTCAAAGAATACAATTAAAGGAACCAGTAGGTTCCCATGATGATTAATGTATAAAATTAATGGAAGGAATACTTTAAAAATATAAGGGTATCGAGGGGGTTTTTTATATTCCAACAAGGTTTGATGTGTAAAATATCATCCTTGGTGTTGCAATAATTGCAATGGATATAGTTATAAAGGATCATGGAGTAGTAATTGAAGGTAATAAAATGATTGGTCTCGTGATGTAATTGATTCCATACAAACACAAACCAAGATGAGTTGGGGTTGGGTAATACATTAGGAATTCCAAATATTCATATATGGAATATATTTTATTTCCTTCGAAATAATAATGAAAAATTAACCTAAGGAAGAGGTTGGGAAATAATAGGTTATAAGAAAAATAAAATGATATTTTTTTCATTATATATGGGACAATATATCATTGGATTAGTCTCAACTTAACCACTAATCTCTAAAAAAGATTTTATCCTAGAGGGAGAGGTCATGGAGGTTTCTTATAAATCTAATAATAATGAATAATAGAGCCTCTGGGACTCACATTATTATGAGAGGAGGACTCCTTTTAGTTGTAATTCATATTGGAATCTGGTAAAGTAAATAAGGGTGTTATCACAACCATGTACTTCCCAATGCCACTGAGGGGAAGGAGAATCCTCATAAGGAATACTCATATATTCAGAAGCTAATGCTTGCCAAATTAGAGAGAAAATTGCTTGGAGGTTTTATTAGAGAAGGAACTCTCAGAAATAGTGTAGGTCTTCTTAAGGAGTAAAATCCATAATTGGATAGGGAGTGATCCAATCTAATGACTATTTTTTTAATATATGATAAATAGACATAATGTTGAGATTTATTGTGAAAATAAAAGGAGAATGGCGGAGATAGGGATCCATCGTCTTCCTTGGATAAGGCATAATTATTGTAGGAAGATGAAATGAAAAGGAATGTGAATGAATGTGTAGAGGTAAATTTAAATCCCAATCCTAAATCTAAAGCACATGAGGATGATAGGAATATAGATTAGTCATACATAGTTTAGCAACTGAGTACTACATGTGATCAGATGGAGTTTGAAAATAGAGGGGTAAAAAATAGGGAGAAAGGTGAAACGGAGAATGTTGTAGAACTCAAAGACAAAGTCATTCATTCAAAGTAGGAGATGTAGGATGTCCTATTTTTAATCAATATATTAAAGAGTATGTTCAATGAATATATGAAATAAATATTCAAATCAAACACATCATGGAAGAAGTTTCTCAGAATGATACTAATGATCACACTTTCATACAAGGATTTAATAAATGTATAATACGTTTGGAAAAGTGTATTAAGACTTGGAATAATATTTTCTTTTTATTTTAAGACCTCATTAAATATTAATTGAAGAATATATAGTTGATCATTATTTGGATTCTACAATATATAAATAGACCCAACACCTTTAAATTTACTTTTAACAATTTTCGGTTTTCTTCAATGGTTTATTTTTTATTTTTTATTTTCAATTTGAGTTCTCACTAAAACACATAAAGTGGTTTTATAAAAATATAAATAATTATATTTGGAATATTATTCATGAAATTGGTTGGTTTGGGTACTATATTATATTTTAAATGACTTTATCCATCATTGGTATGTTTTTTATAATGGGAATCTTGTTTTAAAACATTTGAAAAGATTAATGATTTCTCTAATGAATTAAATAATCAATTAAACACAAGTATTAATATTATCCAATAAAATCAGGGTGGCATGTAAAAAATAAGTTTATTAACTGATTATATGATAAATTGTGGAATTATTTCACAACTTAGTCCTAGAAATCCATAGTCGAATAATGTGTCTGAGAGGACGCATCATACTCAATTATACATGGTTCGATCGATGATGATTCAACGTGACCTTCTTATTTTATTCTCTTGTAATGTTCTTTAATATAATTTATTCTTACATTATTGTGTTCTATCTAATGTAGTCATGAATTAAGCATATGATATATATGATTTTAATTTTCTATGTATGTCTCTTATTTTTATTTGGTGTCATGATGCACTCATAAAATGTTTGGCATCCTATAACTATAGTCCTACATCCTATTCTTTATTTATCATAATGATAATATGGGATATTATTTCTCTAACAATACTGAATAGAAAGTGTTTTTGGGGAAATATGATGCTTTCATTGATACATAAATCCATGATTGAGGATTCAATGAATGAAAATTAGAAATTATAGATGTTTACCACAAATAAACCACACGTTTTTTAGTTATAAATTTATCTAATTGAAGAAAGATTTATGAAAGAGGAAAATAAATATGTTCATAATAACCTCAATTGTCTATTAAGATTTATTAATAGAATGATATATATATATACTTCTTATGATAATTAATGATAAGTAAATTTCATATTTTGTGATGCTACTACTTATTTAAACACTAATGATAGTTTACATTCAGAGAAATAACTAAATTCCATGAAGATTAAGATCAACTCCATGTACCCTAACCATGTTTGGAAAATTTTGAATGAACCAAAAGGGATAAGAAACATAGTATTAAAGTCAATTTTATGAAAGAATTGTGACATGTATTGTAGATTATTTAAAAATACATATCACCTAGTGGATGTGGTTTATAAAAAAAATCAAGGAATTGGAAATGAAGATACTTTTTTCAAATGTTACAATGATAAAGTACATTATTATATTTCTAGACATGGTATTTAATAATTATTATGAGACTTATAAAATGGATTCTAAGACCATTTTTTATCAAGAATTTGGAGAAGGCAATTTATATGATGTATCCTAATGGATCTGATGTTCAAATTTTTCCACTATGTTTTTCTTGTTTCAACGATACTTTTATATAGTAAATACACACTCCCATATCTAGAAGAACCAGTTCAAAAATGAAATCACATAATTCTGTTTCATTATTATTTTAGATAATTATTGTCTTACAGGTGGATTATTAAGAATATTATCTTATTTCTGATATTTTATGTGGATGAAATACTCCTTATCGTAAATGAATACCAAACATTACAATATATAAAGATGTGGTTGGGAAAATTGTTTCCATTGAAATAAATGGGTGGATATTCATATACATCGAGTATAAATATCTATATATATGGATAAATCAGGAATATTTGAAGAAAAAGCATTTATATTGGAAATGTAATTAAGTGTTTTAGCCGATAGAACTCTAAAAGGGGCCTTTGCTAAGGTTTCATTGCACGAATCTTTGTAATATTTAATAACATTATAAGTAGGTAAGAAGGATTGATAGAAACCAAAATTTGTTTCCAAAGGATCTATCATTTATTACATGTTTTGTACATGATCCAATATCATTAATTCTCTGACCTTAATATGAATATTCTAATCTAATCCATGAAATAGTTACTTCATTTTTTTCAAGATCATCCTCAAGACCATGAAAATTAGTTAGAATATTTTCTTCGTATTTGGAGGTTCGAATGAGCTAATTATAATTGGTTACACTAATTAAATTTTACAATTAGAAAAAGATGGAATGATATCTCAGTTTGGATTTGTTTTTTTATAAATAGTAGATAAACCAGTAAGAAAAGTTCCAAAAAAATTCACTATTGTAGTCTCAATAATAGATGAAAATTATATCACTACATCTGATGTTGTTAAGGAATCAATTTTGGTCAAGAAAATAAGAAATATAATTGGGGAATACTATATGATTTTGAAAAAAATTATCTTTACTCAGGAAATAATGGAATATACCTAAGACAATGGAACCTCGTTCTCACCCAAGGATGAAAGAAATCATTCAAAAATACAATCTCCTCAGATAGATCATTGACAGGGGCGATATAAAGATATATTTTGTGGTCATAATTGAAAATATATTAGACCCTTTAAAGAAATCCTTAATGCCAAAAAAGAACAATGGTTATGTTTAATGTATATGTATTGGATAAATGCAATATTGGATGTAATGGTTGTAATATTTCTCATAGTTATATGATAATGGTTTAATCCATGTATGATCTATTTATGTATCCTATAATTGAAATTTCAAGAATAGTGGAATGATAGTATCCCCTAAATTTATAACATTACATTTTACTTATTAATTGGTTGTTACATAGAATTTTTTGTTGTGATGATATGTTACAATTTCTTATAGAAAAAATTATATATGATGAGAATACTAGAATCTCATTTATAAAGAATAGAATGATGAGCTAAAAATGAATGACTTATTATGTTGGATTACCAACCAAATTATATAACATGGATGTTTATATAAACATTGATATGCTTATGAGTGTACACTTTTGAATAATTCTCATTATGTTATGTTATCATCTTACATAGTATTATAACCTTTATACGTCGATACCTTTCTTATTAAATAATCATAGATTATCTCATCAGTGGTAATTGGGTGTGGTTCTCATCATGTTGTCAATTTCAGCTTGACTAAGATGGGATTTACCAACTTTTATAGAAAGAAAAAGTCATTTAGTACCTTCACTAAATTAGACTAAAGAAACTCATGGTAAAACATCTTTGAAATATATGTGATGTGCTAAAATATATTCAAAAATAACATTTTATTTGTTCATTCATACTAGTTTTCCTATTTTAAGGAATCATGATTATATGAATCAGACTATACAATATTAATATATTACATGTTTTATTCATAGTAAATTTTAGGGAAAATAGTATTTTAAAAGTATAAATACGATATATATAATACATATTATGTTAAGCATGGTCATATAGATATATGAGTATGTATTATTGTGATCAAACAATACCCCTTTCTAACATAAAAAGCATTGAAATTGTCAAGTGGTTGACCTTTTCTTATATCTACGAAACTGGGATTTCATATTTTTTATAAATTCTATAAAGGACAATAGGGTTAAAAATTTATAACATTTAATAGGATAATATTTTGGATAATTTGATTATTCCAAAAAAATAGATTTTGATAAACCAAATTCAAAAGAGTTTTGATGAGATCACAAATATTTGAAAAGTATTTTAATAATGTCCTTATGTGATTTTAGTAAATGTGTTAGAATATTAGATATATAATGAAACATGTTTATCATATTATATGATATACCTTGATTCATATCATGCATTCCTCATATGTTTCATATCATAGACAATGGTATACTAATATTGTTAAGGGCATGAGATGCCTTTATCATAGTGTACAATGTTTTGAATATCACAAATGGATGTATCAAACATTACGACTAGGGTAAATAAACATTGGTATTATCTTATTCAAGATTAAATTTTTATCCATTTTTACCTATTAAATTATTTAGTTAGAGGATATCTCCCAACATATGTCTCCATTGGTTGATATGCAGATAAAGAATTGGCATGCAGCATAAGAGAACACCATGGGTTGTTGAGGAGGTTCACCTCCCTAAAGATGATTACATTCCTATTATTTGGTGGGTTTTAATCCATTAGCACATAGATTACTTCTTAAAATCAATTAAATCATTAGAAATGGTGTGGACATAGAATCAGATTCCCAGAACTAACTATTTACAATGAATTTAAGAACATTCTATCCACAAGTACAAGAGAATGGACTTTCACTTCCTTTAAGAATGGTCACTTATATTGGCTTGAGTTTCACTCAGACTATGTAAATTGATCTTTTTACATCTTTAGGTAATAAGTCAGGATTTATAAAACTATTTAAACATAAATAATATGATATTTAATGTTTTCTCTATTAGAAATCCTCCCTGTGTATAGTCAGTTAATGAATTGCACTCAAGATATCTTCTTCCCTCTTCTTATTTTCTTTCTTATTTCTTTATTAAAAGAATAAAAAACTTATTAATAATAATTGGTTCCCCTTCATATACACACAATGTCTACATTAGTTTTTATATCAAAACATTCTCTATATTTTCTTTGAAAAATATTCAGTATCACATATTTAAAAAATTACCACATATTTATTATTCTATTAATATATATTAACTTTATTTCATGAATATTATTCCTTATAATTATCTTAAATTGACTCTCTGAAAATATCATACTTGAAGTGTCAATTTTCTTTGGCCTACATGATGACTCGGTAATCTAAAATAAATTCCTTCATAAAGTTTCCATTTAATCTCCATAGTGTCATAACATCTAATTATTCACAAATACCTTCCAAAAAACTTTTTACAGTGAATCCATGATTCCATGTAAATTATGTATACTAATATTATAGTTTCATCTTATCATTTTATAGTGATTTACCTTATTCATTGTATAGTGTCATAAAAATATCCCTTTCATTTTTTATCAACATATAATATATTTTTCTTAATCATAATAGTTCTCAAATCACAAAACAAAATATTTCCATCATTATATTTGAATGTGAATGTTCATATAATAATCATATAATATGGATATTTTGTAACACCCCGAAGATTTATGAAAAATATTATTTTTAATTTCATTAATGTCTTGTGTTTTATGCTACACCAAGATTACCTTGTGCTATACGCAACACCGTATTAGCTTGCAGTATACGCAACACTATTTTTGGATCGTGTTACCCACAATTTTGATAATAGTTATTCTATGCAACATTGAGTATATATATATATATATATATATTAAATGAATAAATGAAATATGGTTGGATTATGTTATATGAAACAATTAATCATTCTTTCATAGCACACAACCCTAACTTGGCTTGCATTACACGCAATCACGACCTTTCTCAATAGCGTGGGTTGTACGCAATACCGGGTTTTACTAAACAATGATATATTATTATAATATTATTATGAACTAGCCTTTATGAATAGTATTAACTAAATTTATAATCTTATGACATTATTATTCGTCTTGCACATTTTCTAAAACATGGTATAAGAACAAAATAAATTTTTCAGGTAAAATAAGTATTTTTAAAAAAATGCAGTTTTGCCTTCTTTTGATGGCGCACCCACTTTAAATCTAGTTTTTGACATATTTATATTTTTAATTTGACAAAATAAAATTCTTATTTGGAATCATGAAATAAAAATTTACTTTGAATAAATTTTCATATCATTCTGGTAAACTTTCATATTTTGATGAATAGTAAAAACACGCTATATTTTAATTAAAAACAACTTTTTTCATCACAATAATTTATATGGTTAAATTATAATATGGAATGATTTTAAATTATAAATAGAATATATTTTTACCATTTAATATAATATATGTCATTAGCATTGATTCTACCTTTAATTCATAGGATAAATCAATTCAATCTTTTGCAATGTTTTAAAAAAAACCCGTTTTCTTTCGACAATGGGATTAATTTTAATTTAATTTCAGCAAATTTTGTTTATTGAATTTGGAAATGTGTATTCCATTTTTGGAATCAGTGGATCCAAATTATGTTAATAAGCTAATTTTTATTTTTTGGAATTATGACTAGTAACTACGGTAAATTTTATTTATTATAGTTAAAGGTAAATCGGGTAATTAAGGGTAAATATAATATTATAAAATTTCCCTAACACATGTCAAAATCCTATTGTATGACTATAAGTCTACCCATATCACCTAAGGGTCATATTGAATTCATTTAATGTACTTTTTTCCATGAAAATAATTTAATTATTATTAAAAACCAAGAATGTGACAACATGTCACATTCTTAAATATTATAAGTATAATAACTTTACATTAGTGATACACTTCATGAAACTTCGAACATGAATAGTCTCCAGAAATATAATACAATTTTCTACATCATAGGAATTTATTTATAATATTTAGGGATTAAATAATTATCCTTTATTATGACACAAAGATGATGTAGTAATTGTCTTATTAATGAAATATTGACATAATTGATGTTATAAATACCCAAATAAATGTAATTTAAGACTTTTTATGAATTAAAATAATTTTATAGGTTATTATGACATGTTAGTATTTATTTAATTAACATTTTTCGAACTAATCATTCTGTTATGATTTTCACAAAAATCAATTACTAAATAGTGTCAAAATTGACATATAATAGTTTTTAAAACAAATATTATATTATTAATTGTTATCTTATGTCTAAAAAATTTAAGGATCGGCCAAATTACCTAGATATGGTTATATATATTAATAATAAACATCTCGGGGTTCTTTTAGCTTCTTATAGTAATTTTATTAACCTTATAGTATAAGACCACAAGAAGACACGGTAAAAGTAAAATTATTTAAATTAATGTTAAATTTAAATGATAAGGTTAAAATAGGAACCTAAACTTGTCTAAATTATATTGTATGAGATAATTTAGACCCATCCCCACCTTAGCTTCAAAATAAATAAATTTGGAGCTATTTAAAACCGAATTTGACTTTATAATAAAATAGTAGTTTTAGTTATTCCAATGGTACCCCTCTCCTCCCTTATAAAAAGGCACCTCCTCCTCCCTCTTCCTCACAACACATTGAGCCTTCATGCTCGGCAAAACACTACCAATTAATCCTCTCCACTTACCTAGAAACATCCTAGAGGTCCTGGTCTTCTTCAAAGACCTATTTTAGTACCCTAAAAGGAGGTCTCAAAGAAGCACTTCAAAGAAGAGGTAATGTCTGTTACCGATTCTTTCATCTTTATTTCTTCTTCCACTTCTTCTTATTTAGTTGTTTCATTATGATGTAATAACATCAGTATCACTCATATACTGATATGTTATTATAAGTATTAAACAACCCTATTTCACCATCTATCCATCCTACGGAAAAAAAATCACCGCGCGTGCGTACGTACGGAATACCGTCTCCACGCCGTGGTGTAATCTATTTTCCACCACCACCATACTTGGATGGGTATAATGGTGTAAATAATGACTATATATGACTATTAAAAAGTGATATTGTTTCTTAACTATTATATATACACTCCAATACGATTCCACGATCATGGGAACGATATCATCACTCGAGCGTACGTACGGAATACCGTCTCCACGATGTGATGCGATTCGTTCTACATGATATTCATTGAATAATGATTATATAAATGAATTGAATGAATGAATATGATATATATTAAAATAATACCATTATTTAAATGAGGTATCTATAACCTAAAGAGAAGAATAAGAATTTATTCGACTAACACACATATGAACAAAAAAGTAATAAACACCCGAATAACAAGTAGTAATGAAATAATACTAATAATAAGCTAAGAATATGACCATATATGATATAATAACAATATGTAAGATTCTGGAATAAGTCAATAACATTATTTAAATCATTATACATGGGTTTTGGACACTTATGAAGAAAATCGGACCTAAGGTAAGGGAAATATCACAATCTCATTTTTATCCGAGATTGTTTATACTTTGAAATTTACTAGGTGTATTTTATTATCCACATCCATCTTTCCTCAATATGTAATATTATTTCAATTCACCTACAATTTTTTAAATCCTATTTTACCCTTCGTTGAGTTTTTAGTAAATGATATGAAAGGAATCTTTTGTCTTTTTTCGTACGAGGTACTTTTTTGACTTTTCTGAAAAAAGTACGAGAAGAATGTTTTTTTAACTTATACGACATGAATGGATTTTTAAAACATTATTTCCAAGAATCTTCCTTTACAATTTTTAATGATTATTTTTAATCAACTTTTTTTAGTTTAGAATTTTATGACATGTTAATAAAGGAAAAGTGTTTTTGAAGTAGAAAGGATATTTTCCTCAAGAATGGAGTTCAAGTGTTTTATCAAAATTATTTTCCATCTAAGATAATATAGGGTTCTGTTTCTATCCCTATTCTTACATTGATTTGATTATGATGTGATGGAATTATTTTTATGAATTCCTTTATCTTATATGAATTGTTTTATGATGTCATGATGTTTAAGAATCCAATTTTTATTACATGGGTTATGAAATGATGTATGATTTATGATTTTGCGGCACACATAAGAATGGTATCATTATGAGATGTGTGGGACCTATATCTCCCTCCAATGTATTGGGTAAAGATTTTATATCTCATGAGATAGACATGGCTGGAACGGTAGGTTAAACCGGTTCAGTGAAAGAGGACTGAAACGAGGGTGACTCGGTTCAGAAATGGACTTTGTCCACTAAGATAGTCTTGGAAATGAGCCTTGAATAATAAGAAATGATTCTCTATGATTATGTGTGTATGACACAATGTTTCATGTTTTATGTTAAGATTATTGGGATTTCATTTCACTACTATGATTTATCCCATGTTATGAAATTATGCTCTCTTTTGAAGGTTACGATTTCCAAAATTTTATGCTCTTATGAATATGATGTGATTGATATTTCTTTTGTTTACCCTTACTGAGCATTTGAGCTCACCCTTTTATGTTTTCTTTTTCCCCGGGATATAAAGAATGGTTTTAGGTAAAAAAAAGGAATATCTTTATGGGAGATGTTGAAGATCTTTCACCATGATTAGAAGATTATATTCCGTGTTTCCAAAGACACTAAACTATTAAGATCCTTGTGTGTGTGTCTTTATTATGTACTAAGTATTCCGCAAAAGTAATGTAATGTCCCCGTACTTCATGCATCACGTCTCTACAGTTGGTATCAGAGGAAAGGTTTAGTCAACCGTTGGAATCTAGGATGCGAAAACGTTAGTGAGATCCCTAGAGATTTTTATAAGGTATGTCTATGGATGTCGCTATGGATAAGTATAAGTATAGGATACAGTCCTAGAACTACAGTAACGATCATAGAATACAACCTAAGATGTTAGATATTGAGCATAATCCCCCTTTATTATGTTGTTTTCCCTATCATGATTTTTTCCTCTCACACTATTCTTTTTGGGTTTTAGACGACGACTGGAACCCGAAGGAACCGTGTTGATCAATGTAATGGACAATGAAATGATTGTCCTCCTAAACAAACAAATTTTATGGGAGATGGAGTGAAAATTATTATTGCTATACGTACACAAGCTATGAATCATTCTGGACTTCCAAATGAGCAGAGAAGGGAACAAAATTCTATTGAGTCCTTCATGAGGCAACGTCCACCTTCTTTTAGTGGGTCTTCTGATCCACTTGTTGCTGAACAATGGATCAGTACCACTGAAAAGATATTTTCATTTCTTCAATGTTCTGAACATGATAAAGTCATCTTAGCAGTATATAATTTGTAAGGTGAAGCTGATCAATGGTGGAATCTTATCAAGATTACGAGGCAAAGAGATGAAATTGAGTCCATGGAATGGGATGAGTTCAATAACTTATTTTTCAATATGTACTTCCCTCGTATTCTTCGAACAAAGATGGAGAAGGAGTTTGTTGAACTAAATCAAAAGGATGATGAATATGTTGGTATATACGAAGGGAATTTTAAAAGTCTTGCAAGGTATGCATCTGGATTTATCATCCAACCTGAAAGTAAAGTTGATCGATTCTCTAGTGGCTTAAAACCAAATCTTTGAAGGGCATTAACTATAAGAGACTTCAGTAGCTATGGAGAAATTGTGTGTTGTGCTATCAAGGAAGAAATAGAAGTTGGTGTTACTTATCCATCTCATAGTTTTGACAAGAAACGAAAGATGGAGTTCAAGGAGAAATCTCATAATAATGGTGAAAAGAAGATGAATGTTTCCTTATGCTCAAAGTGTGGAAAGAAGCATGGTGGAGATTATCTTAAAGGGACAAGTAAATGTTTCAAATGTGGAAAGGAAGGTCATCAGGCATTTGAATGCCATAATGATGGGAAGAAGATGCCTAATGATGAAAACAAAAAAAAGGGATACACAGAATGAACCTAATACACTTCAATTCTTCAAGTGCAAGGAAATGGGGCATTATGATTATAAATGCCCTAATCCAAGGGTTAGTGATGATCGACATGAGCAACCACTTAAGGAAAAGGACAAAGGGAAGTCACATTCGATCACCATTGGCGATGTTGAATATGAAAACGATGTGGTGGAATGATTAAATGTTTATGTAATGGGATTCCAGAATAATGTTATATATAGTATCGTGGAATATTGGAATATTTATGTTTTGGTCTATTGTGGTTTTCAATAATTTTATGTCATCGGTAACCATGAAAAGTGATTGAAATATTTTTGGAAAGTAGATAATATGCACATAATGAAGGGATAATGAGAATATAATATGTTTGATAGTATTCATGAGCTCATGATTGATATAAGGACTAAGTGATATCATGGTTTGAGGATATAGAATTTTGAGGATTTTGGTATGTGGAAAGTGTTAACTTTTAACAGCATTCATGTTTTCACTAAGGTTCAATGTATATTCATTCTTCAAGAGAATACATGATTAAGGTATTCACATGTTTGTAATTTGACCAACAAGATATATCTGGGGGATAAATGATGGCATTCACGTGATAATTTTCTTTATACTATGAGCTTGGACCAAAGTATTTTAGATAAGCCTAAATATTGGATTGTATTATGTTGGACATAAGTTAGTATAGTTTAAGGATAAAACTTTTTTGATATTTTTGATGGGATTTTATAGTAATATAGCTTTAGAAAAAGGACAACCTATAGAACAAGCGACGGCCCATCGTGTTGGACAAGGTTGTGGGAATCGAACCCACAACCGAAGTGCGACTGGCCTTTATCGCCTACCACCAGCCTACCGAAAGTTCCTATTTCGTAGAAACTAGTTTTATTATATTAAGCAGTATTATATATGAATTATAAGTCCATTTTAGGAACCATATATGATTAGTCACACTATAGATGGACTTATGTATTTTTTGATAACTTTTATAACCTTTTTTTTGAGACAGATGGAATGGACCATCATTCTATCACATGATCTTCTAACACATCACGAATGACAAATTCGACTTCATTTATTTAAGAGATGAAGTGGAAATTGTCCAAAGAACAACAAACGGTGAGACTATACCAAAATCACAAAAGTATTTCTTCTAATTCCAATTTCATAAACTTTAGGGAAATGATCTTGAAAACAAAAAATGTTGTCCGAGTGCTCTTATATCTGACGAATTAGATGGTACCTTAGATAGTCACAAATTTATGGCTTTGTGATTGCTGGATTTTCCATAGCCATGTTCTCTACCACTCTCCATCAGAACATGATGATTAGATTTCTCTTCCATATCCATATTTTCACCTATGTGGAAACCCAAGGATTAATTTATTTGGGTCACTGTTATGTTTCATACTTCTGTTTTAAAATATTGGTTTTTGTATTCCTTTTTACGATATGGGTTTCTATTAATGAAACTTTCGAATAGTAAACCATTTATAACCCCGACGAATTTCGAGGGCGAAATTCATTTTAAGGGGGGTAGAATGTAACACCCCGAGATTTTATGTAAAATATTATTTTTAATTTCATATATCTTGTGTTGTATGCTACACCAAGATTACCTTGCACTATACGCAACACCGTATTAGCTTGCAGTATATGCAACACTATTCTTGGATCGTGTTACACACAATTTTGATAATAGTTATTCTATGCAACATTGAGAATATATATATATATATATATATATTCAATGTATAAATGAAATATTGTTGGATTATGTTATATGAAACAACAAAGTATTCTTGTACAGTACGCAACCCTGACTTGGCTTGCATTACATGCCATCACGACCTTCCTCGATAGCGTGTGTTGTACGCAATATCGGGTTTTACTAAACAACGATATATTATTATAATATTATTATGAACTAGCCGTTATGAATAGTATTAACTAAATTTTGAATATTATAACAATATTATTTGTCTTGCAAATTTTCTAAAACATGGTATATGAACAAAATAAATTTTTCAGGTAAAATAAGTATTTTTAAAAAAAATGCAGTTTTGCCACCTTTTGATGGAACACCCACATTAAATCTAGTTTTTGACATTTTTATAAGTACAATTTGACAAAATAAAATTATTCTTTGGAATCATGAAATAAAAATTTACTTTGGATAAATTTTCATATCATTCTGGTAACTTTCATATTTTGATGAATGGTAAAAACACGCTATATTTTAATTAAAAACATCTTTTTTCATCACAATAATTTATATGGTTAAATTGTAATATTGAATGAATTTAAAGTATAAATAGAATATATTTTTACCATTTAATATTATATATGTCATTATCATTGATTCTACCTTGAATTCGTAGGATAAATTAATTCAATCTTTTGCAATGTTTTAAAGAAAAACCCGTTTTCTTTCGACAATGAGATTAATTTTATTTTAATTTCTGCAACTTTTGTGCATTGAATTTGGAAAAATTGATTCCATATTTGGAATCCGTGGATCCAAATTATGTTAATAAGCTACTTTTTATTTTTGGGAATTATGAATAGTAACTACAGTAAATTTTATTTACCATAGTAAAAGGTAAATCAGGTAATTAAGTGTAAATATAATATTATAAAATTACCCTAACACATGTCAAAATCCAATTGTATGACTAAAAGTCGACCCATCGCACCTAAGGGTTGGATTAGATTCATTTAATGGTATTTTGTCTATGAAAATAATTTAATTATTATTAAAACCAAAGAATGTGACAACATGTCACTTTCTAAAATCTTATAAGTATAATAATTTTAATTTAGCGATACACTTAATGAAACTTCGAACATGAATAATCTCCAGAAATATAATACAATTATCTACATCATAGAAATTTATTTAGAATTTTTATGGATTAAATAATTATCATTTATTATGACACAAAGATGATACAGTAATTGTCTTATTAATGAAATATTGACATAATTGATGTTATAAATACCCAAATAAATGTAATTTAAGACTTTTTATGAATTAAAATAATTTTATAGGTTACTATGACATGTTAGTATTTATTTAATTTACATTTTTATAATTAATCATTCTGTTATGATTTTCACAAAATTCCATTACTAAATAGTGTCAAAATTGACATAAAATAGTTTTTAAAACAAATATTATATTATTAATTGTTATTTTATTCCTAAAAATATATGGTTCGGAAATATGACTTATATAAGGTTATATATATTAATAATAAACAACTTGGGGTTCTTTTGGCTTATTATAGTATGTTTATTAACCTTATAGTATAAGAACACAAGAAGACACAGTAAAAGTAAAATTATTTAACTTAATGTTAAATTTAAATGATAAGGTTAAAATAGGAACCTAAACATGTCTAAATTCTATTGAATGAGATAAATTAGACCCATCCCCACCTTAGATTCAAAATAAATTAATTTGGAGCTATTTAAAACTGAATTTGACTTTATAATAAAATAATTGTTTTAGTTATTCCAATGGTACCCCTCTCCTCCCTTATAAAAGGGCACCTCCTCCTCCCTCTTCCTCACACAACTCTGAGCCTTCATGATAGGCCAACCCCTACCAATTTATCCTCTCCACTTCCCTAGAAACATCCTAGTGGTTCTGGTATTCTTCAAAGACCTATTTTAGTATCCTAAAATAAGGTCTCAATGAAGCACTTCAAAGAAGAGGTAATGTCTGTTACCGATTCTTTCATCTTCATTTCTTCTTCCACTTATTCTTATTTAGTTGATTCATTATGAAGTAATAAAATCAGTATCACTCATATAATTATATTTTATTATAATTATGAAACAACCCTATTTCTCCATATATCCATCCTTCGGAAAAAGAAATCACCGCGCTTGCATACGTACGGAATACCGTCTCCACGCCGTGGTGTAATCTATTTTCCACCACCACATTACTTGGATGGGTATAATGGTGTAAATAATGAATATATATGACTATTAAAAATTGATATTGATTATGAAATAGTATAATTACACTCCAATACAATTCCACGATCATGGGAACGATATCATCTCTTGTGTGTACGTACGGAATATCGTCTGCACGATGTGACGCAATTCGTTCTACATGATTTCATTGCATAATGATTATATAAATAAATTGAATGAATGAATATGATATATATTACAATAATACCATTCTGTAAATGAGGTATCTATAACCTATAGATAAGAATAAGAATTTATTTGATAAACACTCATAAGAACAAAAAAAGTAATAAACACCCGAATAACAAGTAGTAATGAAATAATACAAATAATAAGCTAAGAATATAACCATATATGATATCATAACAATAAGTATGATTCTGGAATAAGTCAATAACATTATTTAAATCATTATACAGGAGGTTTGGACACTTACGAATCAAATCGGACCTAATGTAAGGGAAATATCACAATCTCATTTTAATCAGAGATTGTTTATACATTGAAATTTACTGGGGTGTATTTTATAATCCACATCAATGTTTTCTCAATATGTAATATTATTTCCATTCACCTACAATTTTTTAAATCCTATTTTACCCTTCGGTGAGTTTTTAGTAAAATATATGAAATGAATCTTTTTTCGTTTTTCGTACGAGGTACTTTTTTGACTTTTCCGACAAAATTACGAGAAGAATGTTTTTTTAACTTATACGACATGAATGGATTTTTAAAACTTTATTTCCAAGAAGCTTCCTTTAAAAGTTTTCATGTTTATTTTTAATCAAATTCTTTTAGTTTATAATTTTATGACATGTTAAGAAAGGAAAAGTGTTTTGAAGTAGAAATGATATTTTCCTCAAGAATGGAGTCCAAGTGTTTTATCAAAATTATTTTCCATCTAAGATAATATAGGGTTCTATTTCTATCCCTATTCTTACATTGATTTGATTATGTTTTTATGGAATTATTTTTATGAATTCCTTTATCTTATATGAATTGTTTTATGATGTCATGATGTTTAAGAATCCCATTTTTATTACATGGGTTATGAAATGATGTATGATTTATGATTTTGCGGCACACATAAGAATGGTATCATTATGAGATGGGTGAGACCTATATCTCCCTCCAATGCATTGGGTAAAGATTTTATATCTCATGAGATAGACATCGCTAGAATGGTAGGTTATACCGGTTTAGTGAAACAGGACTGAAACGAGGGTGACTCGGTTCAGAAATAGACTTTCTCCACTAAGATAGTCTTGGAAATGAGTCTTGACTAATAAGAAATGATTCTCTATGATTATGTGTGTATGCCACAAAGTTTCATGTTTTATGTTATGATTATTGGGATTTATTTCACTACTATGATTTATCCCATGTTATGAAATTATGCTCTCTTTTGAAGGATAAGATTTCCAAAATGTTATGCTCTTATGAATATGATGTGATTGATATTTCTTTTTTTACCCTTACTGAGAATTTGAGCTCACCCCTTTTTATTTTCATTTCCCCAGGATATAAAGAAAGGTTTTAGGTAAAAAAAGGAATATCTTTATTGGAGAGGTTGAATATCTTTCACCACGATTAGAAGATTATATTCCGAGTTTCCAAAGACACTAAATTATTACGATCCTTGTGTGTGTGCTTTTGTTATGTACTAAGTATTCCGCAAAAGTAATGTAATGTCCATGTACGTCAAGATTCGGGTCTCTATATATTTTATGTATTTAAAATACATATAAAAGAAATTAATTTCATTAAATATATATAGTCAATATCATATGATGCTTCTCAGATGTCAAATGATCTTAAACATTAATTCTTCTCTTTGATGTTATATATTGGTCAAAAACATATTCTCGTATCAACATTTTACCACCACCATGGGTTATTTAATGGCATGGATTAATAATACATATTTCTCATCGGTATTTCTTAGTCTCGTCATGATCAGAACCACACCATGTTCAATGTTTCATTCCCATTTTCAAACACTATTCTCACCATAGTTTCCACCATGTTGTAGCATCTAACCATTTCTAGTTTCTTATTATTCTTATTCATATTCTTATTCATTATCAATATTACTCAATCCAGAATAATGAGTAAATTCATCATGATATATCTTTAGTGAATTAGTTTTTATGCAAAACCTAAATTTGTTTCTAATTATTATATAATATATACATTATTAAAATATACAATATAATTTAGGAAACACCACAATACACATACATAAAATCAATAATAACCATATGAATTTTATAATGACTTTTACATTGGTCCATATTACACCTACATACCTACCACATATATTTACAAAGATCGGGGAACCTTTATACATCTCAAAGAGATACTAAAATAACAATAATCTATTCATTTGTTTTCTATATTACTTTTACCCAATGTCTAGGTCACCAATATATATCCTTCTATCCTTCCTCATTATATTATGTCTATTAATAATGTTGATATTATCATTAAATAGATATTTTGAGAATATATTTTCCATTATGAAACAAATATCATCCTAGTTTCACATTCAAGAAACTAATCAACTATATAGAATGAACATAGAGGCACTTAAAATGATATAGGGACTTCTCCAACACTTCTAAAACAATAACCAAGTGTTCCAAGACCAGATAATAGTACCTTTCATTCATATCATGCCTTGGATTGGTTATCTTGGGATTCACCACTTTAATATCATTTATTTCATGAACAACTAAAAATGAGATACTAAGAAGTTGAATATAACAAATCATTTATTCCATCATGTGACTTAACTTCCATGATTCAATTAAAGACACATCTAGATTATTTTAATATCAATTTATAATAATCAGTGGTGGAAGCCTAAATCACTTCCAAGTATCATTGAAAACCCCTCTTTAAAATAGATGGATGGGAGCACCATGATTATACTAATAAATATTCCAAGGTACTTCCAATAACTTCCATAAACAATATCATTAATATTTATTCCTTCACTAAATACAAATAAAACACAATAATTTATTCATCAATATCCCACTTTAATTTTTTTCAATTCCCTATTTCATATAATTCTATCACCCTACCCATTTAAAATAAATAAAAATAATATGTGATGGGATGATATCACTTCATGTTTATGTAATATTCCATCAACCATTCAACTTTATGTCAACTTGGACAATGGATAATGTAGAAGAAAAAGGGTATTAGATGGTGTATAAAGATATCCATTAAAAAAATATTTTACTAGATGAACCTTATTATCATAACTCATAAAGTTGTTTTTTTTCATGTCCTCGGATTGTAGATAAATATTAATAATTGATAACTATTTTCATTTGGAATTACATCCTGAGTTACTAAACTCATCTCAACACATCGATTAAAAACTGTCAATCACATATTGTAGGATTTATCAATTAGACCTGAGATCTACTCAAATTCTTCAGCAAATTTCCATTCATTAAATAAATTACCCATAGTATTAGAATTTATTCTTAAAAAATCAATAATGATAAAATAAGAATTCATATATTTTCATGGAATATTTTCTAGAATTTATTGAAATTTCATATTTTTACCGAATTAATAAGTATTGTACCCTCTCAAGGAAACTCCACCATATGATTTTATCTCCCCTATCGCATCTTCAAGGTAGATAATTTATCCAAATGTATTTTGAAATACTATTTGATAAATTATACCATGTTTCTTACTAATTCAAAATTTTAATAGTATCTCAATTTTACTACACTTCATTAGAATTAAATTTAAGAACTAGACTCACCCTCAACCCCCTGCATGGTTGGAAGTCCAATAAACCCCATATAATTTATAGAATTATATGGGTCCCTTTAAATATCTATTTAGGTTTATCTATTGGGAATTATTTCTCATCCATATTTTCATTTTCATTTAGCTTCATGTCTAGATGGACTTTTCATATTCAAACATGTTTTTTTAAATCAATGTTTTCATTGGGAGTCCTCGGGTTTTTATTCTTTCCTTGTATGGAACCTTCTTTTTAACAGAATCCTTTAAGAAACATATATCACTTGTTTTATCACTAATTTTCTCAAAAATATATTCTTAAGAACCAATAATTGTTACATAATCATCTTTCCCCTCTCCAGCATCCTAGCACCGCCCAGACAAACTATATGAAACCATTTGGTTGACATTTGTTGATAACCACTCCAAAAAATCACTTTCCCATTCAAGTGTAATATTTTTCATTCTTTTTTTACATAAAAAATCTATTTATTCTTCCATAGTTCCATAATTTTCCAGGTAAACTGTCCAAATAACAACACATTCTTTAGGATATGCCTCATCTTTTTTGAAACATAAAAATTGATTCTTATGAGTTATCTTCTCAAATTTAGTCCCTTTATTTTTTTATGTTATATTTTCTTCCATTTTTTTCTTTAATTCATTAATTAACACAAAAAATTATTGATTTTTTTAAAAGATATAAAAATTTTCCTATTTTTTAAAAAAAGAAACAGACTCTTCATTATTTTAGTGGAACATTCATATTGAATTTTATTGGTATTTTTGGAACCAGATTCCTCTTATGATTTTCACCCTTGGAAAACTTATTTTCCTTCTTCATAAACCTAGTGAGAATTTTATTTTTAGAATTTAACTCTGGTTTCTTTCCCAATGTTGACTTAACCTCATTATTAAGTTTTTATGTTATTTTTATATCATTGGTTTTAGTTGAATGCTTTATGGGTTTATACATGTATTCGTCATGACTATGACCACTATAATTAAAAAATATATATAGATATATGATAGGTTCAAATATATTTATTATTCACAGAACATTATCTTTAATCAATGTTTTTTCATTGTTTCATATTTTCACCACTTGATGCTGACTCTTCTTTTCATCAATAGGTTGATACAATATGCCAACTCTTAGTATCCATATACATTAATATGATAAAAAAATTGTAACCCAAAAACCATGTTATTTTATTTTAATCAACAATTTTTCTACGGTTATATGAATGGTGTTTTTGCCTTTTTATTCACTAAGTTATCTTATTTTATGGAAGATACCATCATTCACTTACTTTTGATCACATTGTATATAGTAGTGGGTCATCAACCTTTTTATTCATCCTTTTTTGTATAGATTTAATTTTAATCCAGCAATGTCGATGAACATAGATTTAGAAAAAATATCAGATATTTTAATGTATAATACCTTTCATTTTGAGTATACTATATAATGATGATTATATGATCTCAAGAAGTATTTTCCACAATATAGATATTTTTTATCATAGTAATACTTATTTAAAAAAAAACTGGTAGAATCGTATATATTTTTAAATTATTGTGAGGAAATTTCTTGAGTTGCTTCTAGATTCATTAATTAATGTTTTATGTCCATTAATTTCTTTTTTTGATTGTATATATCCTTATCAAGGGGTGTATTTGTTTCATCTCATACCATATGAATCTTTTCAGTATGACATTATTGGATTTGGTTCTTTTCATCCAAGTATCAAGCTCCATATTTATAATGGTTTTTATTTCAAATTGAGTATTTAGGATGTCCCAAACATGTTCTAATGAATTTGTTTTTCTCTTTAAAACATTTATTAGTTTCTTTTACCTCATAAATAGTAATGGTCCATTTCTTTTCCTTACTGTTTAATCATTCTTTAACCTCATCATTTATGAAATTTAATAATAATAACTGTTTGAAATATTTAATAAAATATCATATCATTTCAATTGAATCCTTATCAAACTTCTCATTCTCATATTCCAATTACTTTATCCCCTATTATATACTACAAAAAAATTCTACAAAAATATGGGACTTTTTATTTCAAAATGTTATACTTGTTCTCTTTTAAAACATAAATAGAAAAATTATCTAAATCTACATAATTATGATCTTACCCAATAATAATTTATTTACCTATAAGATATTTGTTATAACAAATTTTTCTAACTCTTATTTATATAGAGTCTATGAATTTCTTGGGGAAGAATTGTTTTCCATTTTTTGTGGTTTTGATTATACCAAAATGTCTTCTTCTATATGGAATTATTTTGAATAATTATGATTTTTTCATCAGGGAAATTGTTTATCTCCCACATTTGAAAATAGTCAAAAATTATTTTCCAATTCTATATTACATATATTCTATAGTGTCTTGTAATAGAAAAACCTTAGATTAAAAATTATAAATCCTTCAATAATTCCGTACTTCATAATTCATTAAGAAGAGAACAAATCAATTTCAACAATTAATAAAAATTATAGGCCAAAAGAGTCATTACAAAGGATTTTATATCAATTTTTTATCAGATTGGGGTGTATAGAGCATGGATATTGGGGTGAATAAATGTTGGTATTCCTATATATTAATTTTTTTATCTCTTTAAAAATATTTATATATTCAGTGATCATTTTTCTTTCTGAATATCTCCAATGATCTATCTTCAGATATATAAAAGGACGTATAATATAAAACCTGTGTCTTTTTTGATAAGTTTCACCTATAAATGTTCATATATGTCTGTTCTGTATTGTGTTGTTTCCACAAAAATATAGCTGAATTATTATTAAAAAACAAATCATGAGATGAGGTTTGACCTCGAACTTTTTTTCCTAGCATCAATCAGGTAAAATCATTTAAGTGTTTGTTGTCACACTAAACAATATAATGGAGTAGATCATCCATTACAAAATATCACATATGTTGGAGATAGTCCCTCATTGACTATATAAATTGAAATTTATCTTATCATGTAGCAATCAAGTGGGCTGCCTAAAAATAATTAGAATTCCACTATGTATCTTGTATACTTGATTTATTAAAAATTTATCATATATATGATCATATAATGTAAACCATTTCGAATATATTTTTCTCTTTTATTCATATTGTTTAATATTTCATCAATATAATTGAATAATATTAATCAAATTAAACATATGGTCTATCACTCAGATATAAAATGTTAGAAATTTTTTTTTGTGTTATGAATCTCTCCATAATTGACTTTTATAATATTTAAAAGCTCACAGTAAAAAAAATACCACTTATTTATTATTATATAAATATATATTCATTAAAGTTCATGAATATATATCTTTATAATTTATTCCACATTTAATATCATCAATTATTATACTTTATGTATTATTTTTTTACGTTGCCTTCATAAAGATATGGAAATGGAAACCTACATCATTCTTGTATTTTCTATTTAATCTTCATGAAGACTAAAAAACATTCATGAAACATATATTAAAAAATAATCATAAAAATAATCCACATATTAATTTACATTATGAATACTATTGTTACATTTTTAGTACCAAATTATTCAATATAGAGTTTTACTTATTCATTTAATAGTTCCGCATGAAGATCCTCCTTATTTTTCAACAACATCCCATTTATTTTTGTTAATCATATCTCTTATATATTAAAAAATGAAATAATGGAATTATGATATTATAATTTAAATGTATATACCAACATCATCTGATATGAATATAAAAATATATTTATAGAGTTATACATTGATTTCAAACATTTAATGACATAAATTAAACATCATTTGATGCTTCCCACAAGTCATATGATCTTAAATTCTTCCACTACCATTTGAAGAAATACATTTTTATTATATTTATTATATTATATTATTATTAATTACACCATAAGATCATCCATTTTATTAATTAATACTCGTCATTTTGAATTTTCCATTTTCAGTTTTACCATTATTTTCATTACTTTGTTGTCACTATTTAATTCTTGTTTTCCTAAATCCATTCTCTCAACAGTTTTAACTATGAAATAACCTCTTGAGGTTTATTTTTTCTCATTATTAATTTACATTATCTTCAATACTATCATACTCATTCTTAATTTAATAATTATTGACCACATCATGATACATTCTCATGGACTGAATAGTAGTTCATTATCTGAATTAGTTTCCCATTTCGTAAAATTATATGATTTCTAAAAACTAAAAATATAATTATAGAAACTATAGAATAGGTTTATCAGACATTAAAAATTCCCATAAATAGTTATATATATCCTTCACATAGGTATGTATTTCACCTACATAGTTACCTAATATATTTACAAATATTGGGGTACCTCTACACAGCTTATGAAGATCATGAAATTCTATTACATAGATTTATGGATTATGGAGTTACCCTTACATGGATTCAATATCACAATATATATCTTTTTAAATTTAAAAAATACCCTTATATAGGTTATACCACAATGTGATTACCATTATTTTGATGATGTGGTGACTGTGCTACCATTACAAAACCATTGCAATTCTTATTTTACATTTACATAGCTTCTAACATTCTCAAAATTAACTCATAGGACTTCAAATGATATCAGGACTTATTTGAAACTTCCAAAACATCATCCATGTATTATTAAAAATATAAAAATAGTATATTTGTGGAACATCACACCTTTTATGGGTTATATTTAGATTCACCACTTCATTCTACCTTATTTCTTCAAATCTAGATATTAGATACCAAGATATATAATATGACCAATGTCCCTTTAGATCATGTCACTGAACATCCTTAAATCAAATTGGAGCACATACCACCTATTTTATTTATTTTTCATATAATTTTTGGAGGGATATTAAATAAATTTCTACATTCAAGTCATAATCCTCTATAAGAAACATCACTTGGGAACACCATTAATCATCACACGAATTTTCTTTTGGACTCCAAAATAATTTTAATAACCGTATCATGAATATGGATTTGTTAATTGTTAATAAAAAAATCATACACAATTTAGGTTCATTAGATGCGATTAAGATATGGGATATTCAGTGATTCACCACTACCACATATTTTAGTCATTATATATTTTGTTTTGAATCAATTGATTTATTTATTTATATAATTAAATTTAATTAATATGTTAAACGATTATGAAACCCCAAAAACCATGCATTATATTAACACATGTTAGTTTCCATTAATTATAAGGAAAACATTTTATCTCATCATTTAATGAAGGGAGGCTAAATAAATTTTTGGGATGCATCTATTGGGTACATATAAAACCAAATTTCTTAAACTGAATCAATATTCATCTCATTACTCTCTATATTTATATGAAGAGAATATGATTGAACAACCTTTTTGTTTAAGGGGTGCACTCAAAGAATTTGTGGCTACTATGATCCAATGTAATACCTGGGGAAGAGAGATTATTTTATTTGTTTATGGGTAATCACCATCAAATGTTATCCATAAAGATCAATAGTTATGGGTACACATATTTTTGTATCATATTCAATATATCATGGTGGTTTTGAATAATAGATTACAAATTCAAATGGGTTTCTTATTTGATGTCGATCATGAGAAGATCAAAAAAATATCATCACACATAGATCATATAGGAGTTTTATAACATAAAGATATTTAATTTTTGTGTGATTTTTCTTCTTTTGGATGTTGACATTTGACTATAATTAATGAAATTATCATTTAAGGATATTTTAGATTTTTTTAAAAAAATATTTCATCATGGTTATCGTTGAACTTGTTTAAATGATCTCAATAATTTTTATGGTAGGAGAAATTTAAATTAGGAAGGTTAAGATCATATAGCATTTCATTTTCAGGGAATGCATCCACACATGATCCATGGAATTTTTTTCATCATTATATGTGATCATTATTTGGTCCAATCACAATTTCATGTGAAAAGGACTTTATTAATACTATATAGGTATGAATAATGGGCCATATTATTAATCTAATAGTAGATAGATAAAATATCCATGTAAAGTGAGGTAATTTCTTAGCAATTATTTTGGGGGCCTGGTAAAATTGCTCTATGGATTCCAGGGTAGTTCTAACCTCATCGCACCCCCGCATTGAAATATTATGGGTATGTGACCATGTATGTGTGTGGGATAAGAGACATAGAGTGTATGATAAAGCACAAAGAAGAAATATGTTTTTGATTTTCCTATTTTATTTTGTTTATCTATTAATTCAAGTTATTTATGAGTGTGATGATAATGAGTTTGGTTCTTTAATGGATACGTCATTATTTTGTATGAGTTTATGTATTAATTTTTTAATCCATTAGGTGTTCCTGGTGTATGAGATAAACATTCTCCACATGTTGTGTATGAAATATTCCTCACCATGCATGTATCATTGATATACATTTCAGGTTATGTTATTTTCATTTTTCCATATGAAGTTATTCGGTGATAGAATTTTTATTTTATGCATTTCTATATATGTGGTCAATAAAACAAATTGAAGGAGGAATCCTACTCTGTTTAGAAAATTGGGAATCATTCCTCAATTTTATTTGTAATATTTTCGGAGAGAACAGAAGAATCATTAGGATTTAATATAGTTTAGTACCAATTTTGTTCTACTACCTGGAAATAACACCTCCCAAGAGCCAATACATTTTTAAATGATAGTCCTCTGCATAGATTATCTCTATGGCTATAAAAAATTATAAAAAACGAAGAGAATTAGATTATAATATTTCCATGAACAAAATATCCTTAATGAACTCAGGCATGGACCAATTACTATTATTCCCCCAACCATACTCCCATATTGGCTAATGATTCACTAACTCTCTTAACCACTCCATATATAGGTTATATAACAAATTCAATTTGAATACACTAGTTTAGAAAATCATCCCAAGATATTATAATCCTCCATGTGGGGGAATATCAATTAAACATGATGGAAACAAAATAATGTAGGATTCCATCTCAAGAAAGGGTTTTTCTAATTGATGAATCTCATAATTTGGATCACGACGATGGATCCCACTATTTTATCTTTATAGGAAATATCCATTTAATATTATTTATAGAAAAAGTATATTATACCCCCTTCTAAGTTCTAGAATATTCCACTATATCTAGAAGGCATGAGATTTCATTTTCATTCTTTAACTATGTTGATCTTCATTAAAATTTAATGGGAAATTTCTAAATAATAGGAATAACCATGGTATTTTTAATACTTCCCTTGAATGCCTTACCCCTAAAAGAATGATGTTTCCCAAATTATGTTCCCATCCAAATCGTTAATCATGATTGAATCTAATTTCATAGTAGATATAATCTTCCCTATCATTCTATTTATGTCAATGGAATGATTTTTATATCTATTGACATTCGTATTCTACCATATGATATTCATAGTTTCTGAAAGAGTATTCCTCTATATGATTTTCCTGTAGGATGAAACTTCCACAATGATACGACATACAATCAGGGTGAAAATTCAATTGAGTTAAAAGGATCATTTTTAAATGGGTTATAAAAAATAATCCCCGAAGATTTGAAAAAATGATATTGAAAAAAATTCTCAATTGTATTAGGTTCATCCTTATAGGAATTTCACATAGTGAAACGTTTTAGGTTTTTGTTTATTAGGTAGTAATCCATTGGTATAGTATTTTATACTTCCATATAGGTTATGGTATATGAGGAGAGTGTAATAAATATGATAAAAAATTGATTCACTGAGGAATCTGTTCTAATAGGGATACTCATGCATTAATCATAATATACCATGTTTGTGGGATTCCAATTCCTTGAAAGATCCCATAATTGAAAAAACTTATTGTTCCATAAAGGATAAATAAAAATTGAATAATGAATAATAACAGGTAATTGATCTAGGGTGTATCAATATTTATCAGTAATAATAAATTCAATGTTACGATATTCTTATAAAATACTTCAACCAATGGAGATCCTAGCCAGTTATAATTCCAAAACATGAGGTTCGAATTGTGTTGGGCCATCATTCTACTATTCTTAATCTCATACTTCAATGATATTTTAATACAATGATATATAGAGGAGAGTAGATAGTAAAACCTTTCAGAAATAGTGTAGCAATCTTTTATTAACTCTCAAAATAAGAAATTATAAATAATGTATAAAATCATGCTAGAAAAAAATGAGAAATTTTTTATCTATGATAAAACCAAAGAATAGTGAAAACATAATTCTGACCCTTCTAATAATATTTAATAACTAGACACAACCAAAATTCACTTGATTTATTTTTCAGAAATAAAATACAAAATATTGGTGTAAGTTTATTTTTCCATGCAGGTTGTTTCCCTCCCCATGAAACCCTTCCTCTCCACAATGTGTGCAATTTATTTCCCAATGCAAGTCATTAAATGTTTCCCTTTTTTAAATTTTTCGTCAAAAAATAATTTTATTTATTTTTATATTCTTTTGGAATAGTCTATAAATATTGTGAAAATGTAGTTCATATATTATGGGAAATGAATGCATGAATGAATTATTATTTTTTGTTCAATTTTTCAATTGGGTGTTTTTTTATTGTATAGCCCCCGAACTTGTATTGGAGGCAGTAACCAAGGAATCCTCCAATTTCCAAACCCTATGTTGTTTAATGTCAACTATGAATGGTGTGCATAAAAATGAAGATGTTTTTTGATCACAATAAATATGGGATATTTTCACCAATGGGTATATAGTACCCACTATGGAGGAAGTAGCCACCATTAAAAATGAAGGGAAGACTGCACTCAAAAATAAATAGAAGAAAGACAATAAGGCATTATTCCTCCTCTATCAAGGGTTCGATAAAAAACCATTGAAAATATTTATGAAGAAATATTTATTTTGAAATCAGGGATACCCTTGAAACCATCTTCAAGGTCGTTGATCCCGTTAAGTGGGTTTGTCTTTAAACAGTAAGAGCCGAGTTCAAAGCAGCGAACATTAAAGAAGGTGAGAGTATCTCTAACAACGTATAAAACTTTATTTTTATTATTAATAATTTTAAATGATATGGTGAAAAATAGAATGACATTAGTGTCCTTTAAAATGAACTAAAATCTCTCAAAATCATGTTTGATAACATAATTGTGGAAATCTAAGAGTCAATGAAAATTGAAAATCTATCCATTAAAGAATTGATGGAATTGTTGTAAGTGCACGAATATCGAATGAAAAATAATGTGGGTTAAATGATTGAAAATTTTGTAGAGTCTAAGCTAACTCTAAAAGAACAAAATAATGGTCATTCACAAGAAATTGGTCAGGACACTAGTAATCATGCATGAGGTATTAGGCATGGATATCATCCAATACATCAACAAAAACAATTTACCATCTTCTGTAGAAGAGGAAATGGTGGAGGCTAATTCTTGTCTGGTCATGGAAATATAAAGAATGTTCAATTCCACAATTTCATGAAATTAGGACATTATGAATTTGAGTGTTGGAGAAAAATGTATCATAAAGAATTATCCAACTATACTTAAGTATCTCACCATGAAAATGATGTCATCACACTCCTCATTTCTTAAGAAAATGTAAGTGAATAGTCTGATGTGTGGTATCTCAACACTAGTCCAAGAAACCATTTGAGTGGTAACAATGAAAAATTAGAGGATCTTATAGAAGAATTTTGTTTTGTGGTGAGTTTTTGAGACTCAAAAAATCTAACCATGATAGGAAAAGGTATATTTAAAATATATCAGAATAATGGTGTGTAAAATTACATCTCTAATGTGTATTACATACCAAACATGAAAAATAATTTCATCAGTATCAACCAATTCCTTGAGAAGGGGTATTTCATATTCATGACGAACTCTTCTCTATCTATAATATATGATCACATGATACATATTCCCAACTTCCAAATGGAGAAAAATTTTATGTTTCTACTCCATATTAACACACCGATTGAGGAGTGTCTCTTTGGTCTAAAAAATAATGACTCATTGAGATGGAATCAACACATTTATTATCACCAATTCAGTGGCCTCAAACTATTATCCTCATCAATCATGGTGTGTGGCTTATTAGAAATTGATTTTCCAAATCATGTGTCTGACAGATGTAAATATGATAAGAAATAGTAGAATTCCTTCTGAAGAGGAGTGTCCAGAAAAGGAATGGAACCGCTTCATATTTTTCACACTGATATTTTCAAACCACTTAAAACACCCTCACATTGATGTAATAAGTAATTTAATAACCACATTATTGATTTTAGAAAAAAAACATTAAGTGTATTTCATCAAATAAAAATATTCCACTTTTAATATCTTTAAATTTTTCAAAGGCCATGTTGAAGTAAAAAAGTGGCAATGAAATCAATGTTCTAAGGCCTGAATGTTGTACACAATAAATCTCAAATGCATTTAAAGATTTTATAGGGAATTTGGCATCAAGGAACAACAACTTTTATCCTATACTCCACAGTTGAATGGTTTTATAGAATTAAAGAACCATACAATCCTCAACATGTATAGGACCATACTGAAGGATAAATGTCTATCAAAGTCCTTCTAGATAGAGGATGTTTCACATACTGTCTCCCTTCCCAATCAGTTTCCTACCATTAGATTGAGAAATTTGACACCACAAGAGGCATGAAGTGACTAAAAATTGAGCATGTCACACCTAATAATCATTGTGTGTGTCACCTAAGATCACATTCAAGAATCAAGAAGAAATAATCTTGACGATCATAGAGAAATTTTATCTTCAGTGGATATAGTGAATTATCCAAATCCTAAAATATCAACAATTGACTAACCAATAAAAATAGATGTGTAGGGATGAAATATTTAGTGAGGAAGAATCTTGTAAATGGAATGATAAATAATAAAATAGAGACATTCTATTGTAAATTGAATATCTTGATGAAAGTCATGATCAGTAAGAGAAAATGCAATCAAAATATTTCCCATGCACATCATCTATGAATGGAATTCTAGGAGTACATTCCATCACTCTTAGAAGTACTCTATAAAGTAAAAATTCAGCCATCTAGTCCTCACCCATGGAATCTGTAAAAACGAAAATCGTGTGTGACATCTATGTGAAAACCAAAGAGGTAAATATATTATTTCTATATGTAGATCATGATCCTCTATCATTTCAAGAAACTATAAGAGATGAATGTTGGATAATCACTATGAAAGAATAAATTCATGTCATAGAGAAAAATGGAACCTTATAGGGGAATATTGATCCTAATATTCAAAAAACATTATCTTCAAATCGGTGTATAATATCAAGAAAAATGATTATGGTGAGATCAATTTCTATAAGGCATAACTCATAGAAAAGGGGTATAAACAGATGTATGGGGTGGGCTATGAAGTATTCTCTCTTATTGCTCACATTGGCACTCTGAGTATGATTATCTCCATTTCAACACATCACTATTGAATGATCTACCAACTGGATGTCAATAATTCATTCTTGAATGTAATTCTATAAGAAAAGGTCAATGTTGACCAACATAAAGGCGTTTTTATGCAAGCATGTGAACAAAAGGTATATCAACTAATTAAAGCACTTCATTGGTTGAAGCAAGATCTGTGTGCTTGGCATGCAGGAATCGATTAATATCTTCAAGACAATGTATTCCCACAATGTCTATATGAACATGAATATTACATTAAAAAGAATTCGGGTTTTTATACACTCATAGAATTATTAAATGTTAATGATTATTTATATATAGTGAAAAATCGACTGATGTTTGAGGAATTCAATAAGTCAATATTTATGGAGTTTTAGATGACAGATGGAGGTATCATATCTATTTACTACACATAAATGTAAATCAACAACATGAAGACATGAATATGTATTAGAAGAAGTATTACAATGAATATCTGGAAAAGTACATGATCTCTGATTGCAATATCCTAAAAATTCAGTTAGTAATAGGATTGAAACTAAAAAAAATAAAGAGAAAGAAGAAGTGTTGACATGACTTGGTATGATTTGGATTGGAATAATACGTTATCTCAAAATCACCTGACCAAATATTTTCTATAGTGTTATTATTCAAATAATGTACATAGAGGCACCAAAAAAATCACACTGGCTAGCGACAAAACTAATCCTCATGTATATCCAAAGAGTAGGGGAATTTAATCTTTTTTATCCACATAATGATGAAGAAAATATACATGGTTCCTCAAAAAACATTTGGGGTTGTGACCAAGATGAAACATAGAGCACCACTAGATATGTATTCTTTCTTGGAAGGACAACTTCCACATGGAACTCAAGGATGTTGAGTGTGGTCACCCTATCCACATGTGAAATAGAGTACATATCAGATTCGACCACTATTTATGAAGGAATTGTTTATTGAAATATAATAAAAGATTTTAAGCTTCCATAGAATGGATCAACAGCTATATACGTGGATAATAAGATAGAAATCGAACTACCTAAAAATCTGGTGTATCATGGAAGAAGAAAACACATTGACACTTCATACCATTATCTGAGAGATCTTGTGAATTTGAAAATGATAAAATTGGAATGTTTACATACTACTGAAAAGGATACTGATTTTTTCTTGAAGTAATTACTGATAGATGTATTAAAATAGCTATGAACAATGGTTATGTTGAATACTATTTTTATTTTTAGGGGAGTGTTGGAAATAAAAACCAAAACAAGGTCATCAACTTATTTTTCAAGTAAGCTATGGATTTTCCCATGTAACCCTTCCTCTCCTCCATTCGTACATTTTATTTACCTAATAAATTAATTAAATATGTCTATTTTTTGTATTTTGTATCTATAATTAGTGATGTAACATTTATTGTTGTTCAGGAATAGTCTATAAATAGGGTTAAAATGTGTTTCGTAGGTTATGTGAAATGAAATCTTGAAATCATTGTTGTTTCGTGTCCCATTTTTATTCATCATGTTTTCTTGAATGTATTGCCGATAATATTTCTCCCATCATCAATAAAACATTTAGAAGGAAATATATTGTTAACATCAGAAACATGATATCTATCGAAACATAGAATTAGGGTATTCTTTGTTTTTCAATAGTGAGGGAAAAAATGCATCAAGATTTTTATAATGTCTCAATCTCTATTTAACCTGCAATGGTGGAATGTGTCCCTCTATCAATATCTTGAATCACCTTTGTGAATTCATCACTCATTCAAAATCAAAATTGATAGAACCAAATAACCATAAGGGACAAGGCCTTTGAAATGACTACATTGAAATTAGAGGGTCACTAAGAAAATATCCACTCACCCAACCATCTCGAACAACTCTCAAAACAAAAATAAAAAACATATCTGAAGTTAGTTTAAAATGGAAAAATAAAGTTAGTGCAAAGAAACTCTTTTAGTATAAATCATCAACTTCCTATAAAGGTGTTTAGGATCTAATCATCACAGTCTTGTACCAAATATGTAAAGTTACCAAGGACACTATGTCAATGTATAGAGGCTACATTAAGGTATCAAGGAGGAACCCCCCTATATAATTGTACACAATCCAGAACTGAAGGAGTATAAGGTTAAAACTATTTCGACATAAATGTACACCAATTAAAGTAATGATTTACATATGGGTAACCAAAAAAACACATACAGCACATAAGGGAATCCAAAAGAAAATTGAATGTGTAAGGGTATTATGGGGTCCTTGCATAGGGTAAGCAAATTCATATAATATAAACTAAAAGAAAAAAATAAATATCTTAGAATAAAATGAGGATCTACAATATTCATTATTCAAAACAATAATGCAATTATTATTTATTATTTTGAAATTGATCATTACAAAATGAAAAAATCCCCACCATTTTAAAAATAAATAAAACAATAGTTTTTTATAGCTCGTTTTTATTTAAATGGAACCAAATTTTATATATGTTTATAATTCTAGAACTAGGATAAGGCTATATCTTTAGTCAAAATATTATTATGTTTTTCAGTTTTTTGTATCACGTTGACATAAATTATTCCGTATTCAAAAATATCTATGATAAAATGAAACCTAATATATATATAATTATACCAAACACACATAAAAGGTTTTTAGAGAGATGAAAGGCATATTGAGAATCACAATGCATAATAATAATAGGACTACATAAATTGAGATCTAAAATCAATCCCTTATGCCTAATAAACTCCTCAATTAAATCTTTCAATGATATAAATTTATCCTTAGTGATTGATAGGGCCATATCTAATTTCATATTTCACTTCCATGATACCGGTCCACCATATATAATGAATAAAAAAAATAGTGAATTGTTATATAAATATTCCCATCATTATCAAAATTTAAAAACATGTTAAAAATGTCTAGATTTAACATTTCTACTATATAAAATTTTAAGAGATTTTTTAGTAGTGATTAACCTCAATAACCACTTTAGGGATTTCTAATGTGGAATACCGAAATTTTCTATAATCTTTCTTAATGTACAGCTATAAAAGGAAGCATTTCACCTACTATAGATCATAGAATATATAATACTACCCACTACATAATTAGATGGTATTCTACTCATGTATTCAATATTAGTAGCTGTGGTAGTATATTGGGATAATTAAATTTTAAAATGTTGATAGAATGAAACACAATAGGAAATAAAGTATCAAACAAAAATCTCTTATGTACGTAGGAACATATATTGAGATAAATAAAATAACCCTAAATTTCTATATTGAATTAGTTTCATACCTAAGATCTAATTTGGATAGTCTAAATATATTATTTATATAACTAAATTAAATACTAATTTAGAATTGGTGATTTACATGTGATCACTACCCATGGACAACATTTGACCAATATGAAAATGAAAATAAAGCATACCATTTTAAATCCATTAAAATAAAAATTTCAATCAAACATACTCTTTAAAAAATATTTATAATATTAATGAATCAAATATTTGTAACTTTTTTTAAGTTTCATTCAATCCATATAGAGTATTCTTAAGAAAATAGACTTTGTTAATTTTAAATTTATTTATAAAAATAGTAGGTTGTTTCAAATATAAGTGTCTATATAAATCACTTATAATGAAATAAATTTGGATTGAATTTTGTTAAATATATAGTTCTAGATATGTGGGAAGAAAGAGTAATTACAATAGGTCAGTTCTTGAATAAAGGGGGAAATTTAGAAGAATTAATTCCCCCACTTTAATTATAGCCTTCAGCTAGAAATCTCACCTTAAACTTCATTATATTTTAAACAATGATGTATTATTTTATTTTTAAAATCAATTTAAACCTAATAACCTTAAAATTTGGTGTTTTATTTATAATATACTCGTTGTGATTTTTTAGGGACTCTATCTCATCATTCATGATTGAAATCTAGTTATTTGAGTTTCGGTCACTAACAACCAAATTTTATGGCTTTGGATGCTCATCATCATGATTTTGTAAAACATATAGAGTTAAGGTATCCATATCAACATGTATATTTAGTGAATGTAATTTAATAACTCTCTTAATCATATAACTAGTAAAGTTATAATTTCTATGGCTTTTAGGAGCTTCAAAATATGAATCATCATCAAAATCAAACTTAGAATCTGAATCATGATGAGTGATAGGTTTCTGAGAGGTAGGTAAAGTTGTATCAATTAAATACTCAATAAAACTAGGAGGATGAACCTCAAGATGAAACTTCTATGAAGGATATGAAATTTCATCATTGGGAGGCTTGACTCCTGGAGGAAAAGACAACTGAAATATAGCTTCACAGCTTAGACTACTCTATTGAAAACTGGTATTTTATACATTAAGATTATACCTTTTTAACCCCTAATTATTTCTTATGGAGATAAATCTAAGACCCATATGATTGATATTATTATTCATAATATAAGAATTTACAATAAATCTAAATAATATTTTATTCCCATAGTATGGGGTTTGATGCTCCATAATTCTTTGGGAATTGTGAAGACATTTTTATATGAGGGACAATTATTAATCCAATAAATTTTCATATCGGTCACCTCCACCAAAAAGGACTAGGGAAAGACCAAGCATGCAAGAAAACTATTGACACTTTAAATAATATAGTGGTATATATGTCAATCTAAGACATTTTATTGATGTGTTGGCTTATTTTTTGTGTCTCCATTTCCCCAATATTCAAAAAAAAATTGTAAATTTAGTATACTTGTGTTCAAATGAATTATTAGTCCCAAAGGCCTTTATTTTCATTACCATTTTAATTTAAATATAGCATTTCCTTATTTGAAACACCTTAATGGAATTATATTTATTTCACAATATATAAATCATCAATTTCCTTTAGAAGTCATCTATAAAACTACCAAAACAAGAACAACCACTATGAGAGGTAATGATAGTAAGTGAAAAAAAATCAGTAAGAACATTATCCCGTGGGTGACTAGATTAAAATATGGATTTGTAGAAATGGATCTTTTTATCTTCACTATAACATGGTCCTCACAAAAGGGTATGTTACATGGTGTTACCACAATAAGTGAACCATGATTTCTTAATTATTAAAATCCTTTATTGATAATGTATCCCAATATCATAAGTTAATGAATTATAAGTTATATTTTAGGGACATAGTTATTTCACAATAACATCACATGTGTTCTTCATTTGAAGAGATACAACCAATTTACTGAGGATATATTAAGGATTGTATGATCTTCACATGAGATATTGATATAAATAGAATAATATTTGAAGGTACATCCTATTTGATCTTGAAAACCTTATAAAATGAGATTCATATGAAAATATGAAACCTATATCACATCCAGTAATGTGAAAATAGAATATTCTGATAGCTTTACCATAATAGAACTTATACCCACGACATGGAATATCATGTTATTTCCCAAAACAACCTCTCCATTAGTTCCCATGGTCACCATAGAAATCAATTCCTATTAGGGAATATTTATATGGAACATCATGAGTATGAAACACACTTAGTATGAAGAAAATATTGGGATATAGTCAAAAAAATGTACTCTCATATCCTTGGTCAATGAATAGTGAATGATCACTATTTTTTCAAAAAGTTCACTAGATGTCATCATGGGATATTTGGTCCTAACATGCCAAAGTTTCCAATAATGGTATCATGTATCTCTATAGTCTTGAATTTAGATAAAGAATAATAATACTATATATGGTTATTCCAAACCTATTTGTTAATACAATTCTTCCTTCCAGTAAAATCTTAATGGCCACTTTTACTCAATCCATCATCTTCGTATTTAACCTTATCTTTTCCACACAAGTCATGAGAAAATATGGTAGAATTAACTTCCTATAAATTGAAGGGGTCATTTCTATACATCATAAAGACTATAAGGTGTTCCTAAGAAATATACAAGAAAATTAAATTTATTATTGTATAGTCATTGTCTTCCATATGAACATTGATATTGGAGAAGTATAAAATAATTTTATTTCACTCATCAGGGTGTTCTCGAATGATAAATTGATGATACATATTAGAAGTATAAATGTTTTTTTATTATGTATATTGTAATTAACTGACCCCATTGACCAAGATTCGGTGCATTATTATATAACATTGGCATGATCACAAAAGATAAATCCTGAAAGACTGATCATTATAGTAGCCTTGGAAGTACTAGATACATTCCGAAGTTTTATATTACATTAAAAAATAAAAAAAACATCAACATAGTATCCATTGAACACATTCATATCCCTTAGTATATCCCTAAAAGTCAGTCATAATATATTTCTTCTCATCTTTGGAATAATCAAACATATAAAGGGGTGAGATCATATGCTCAGTACTGATACAAATATAGCGGAAACTTTTATAAATAAACATAAACATTTAAGGAAATTAATAAGACTAAAACACAGGCCTTTGAATCTTAACCATAATTATAATATAGAAAAGATAAATGAAATAATTCCATTTACTTATTCATATGGATATTCTACTAGTCTAATAATCACATGTAATATCAATAGCCAATTTCATAACGATGGAATGCTTAATGTCAGACTTCAAAACCACATAGTCTAGGCATTGTTCCAAGACTAAAAATAAAATTCTTTCAAGGACTTGTTCTAAGACACTAGATTGTCTCATGAGACATACCAATTCTTTGAGGAACTATATCAGGCTCTACCCATCACATACTAAGTCTTATGGATTCCTCATATGAAAAGGTTTAAACATAAAATAAACCTTCATATTAAAACTAACATAATAAATGTAAATAATTTATCCATAAAAAATGAATGGTATAAAAATAAAACATCCACAGTCAAAAATATCACAAAAACATCAATACCATATGGATGATTTTTATCATAATAAACCGACCTCAATTAATAGTAATATCCCGTAAATAATTTTCACATAGTTGAAAATGATCGGTAAAAATCATTGAGAGAAATATCGCTTTTCATGAAAACATTTAAAAGTCATATAAAGGATGTAATTTAAATGTTTTTTTTGAATCAATGTGTCTCATACCACATTGAATATTTTTAAAGGAATTATCATTTTAAAACATTCATGTCCATAAAAATAAATCCTTAAAACCATTTTAAAAACATAGACATTAATGAGAAAAGTTTGGAAGAATAAATCTTTAAAACATTTAAAATGATGTTTTAGTAAAAATTCCATTAAAAAGGATCCCTTTGAAAACCCTTTTATGAAACATGGAAATGGATAATAAATATGTCTCAATAGATACTTATTTAAAAACAACATCGAATAATAATGAGATTGTGAAATTAACGCTTACCATGTACTTTTCCTTGGTCGAGGGTACGTTAACCTCTTGTATAATAGTAAAATAATTTTTATTAAATTATACAATAATCATATATAAGAATATGATATCATATATGATCTTTTAATATAGCTTTCTTAATAATAATTTAGTAGCATCATCGTTTCAGGTGTAAATTGGTTCGTTTTCGTTTATATGCATGGTTATGTATGCCATTTTTTTATAAATATGATTTATTTGATTCATACCCATAATCATATTAAGTTCTTAAACATTATTTGTAATCATAAAATGAAAAATATATTTTAATGATTATAATGGGGAATGAATCTCACTGCGTTCGTGAAGAGGGTAATCCGTACGTACGCACGAGCGACAATATAATTATATTTATGGTGAAATAATATCTAATTGGATGGTATATCATATATAAATAATCATTAACATGTTATATTTATTATTTACATAAGTTATAATCATTATTATACCCATCCAAATAATGATGTGTTTGAATATCAACCTACACCATGACGTGGAGACGGTAAGCCGTACGTACGACCATACGGTAACTTTTTCATTTATAGGATGGATAGAATAACAAATATGGTTTTAAAATATTTATAATAACATCATAGTTTGTATAAGGTACTGTATTTATTATTTTGGTATGGAAAAAAATTAAGAGGAAGTGGAAGAAGAAATAAACTTGAAAGGGGTTGGTGGAATTATTACCTCTTATTCGAGTGTTTCCTTTTGAGTTGATCAAAAGGGCACATTAGGTGGGATTTATGATCAATGTAATGTTCCTTGGGTGAATTGAGGAATGTTGGGAAGATATTTTGGCCAGGGTCGGCTGAGACAAACGGCTTTGTAGGTGTGAAATTAAGAGAAGTGGAAATACCCTTTTATAATAGAGTTGAGAGTCACTTTAGGAATAGCTTGAAATATTATATTATAATAAAAACATTTTCGGTTTATAATGGCAAAAAATTATTTATTACGAATATAAGGTGGGAAGGAGTCTCAAAACATTCAATAAACAGGGTTTTGACATGTTTAGATTAGCATTTTAGCCTTATCTTTTAGATTTAACTATTTGAAAAAAAGTTTAACTTTCATCGTGTCTTCTTGTATTCTTATACTATATGGTTAATAAAGATACACTAAACATACTAGAGAATCTCAAGTTGTTCATTAATGACATATATAATATTAATTAAGCCATTTATCCAAAAATTATATGTTTAATAATATTATATAATTTAATAATATAATATTTGTTTTAAAAAATCATTTATGTCAATTTTCAAACTGTTTAGTATTTGTTTTTTGTGAAAGTCATAAAAACTTTAATACATCAAACAAGATACATCTAATCAACCCTAATATTTCATATTCACCTATAAAATTTTCTTATGTCAAAAAAACATTGAAATTATATTTAGTATAGTATTTATTATACCAATTATTTGATTTTTTCATTAATAAGGTAATTACTGCATCATCAATGTGCCATAAATATATTTAAATATTTAATGTCTAAAAATTATAAATAAAATACCATGGTGTAGTAAATATATTTATCTTTATAATGAATATTTATAGTCTAATTTATCTTATGTATAACCCTATATTAGAAATGGTTTATTTAATAATGATTGAATTTATTACTTTTAACTCTTCATTAAAGAAAATAATTATAAATGTATTAATAAAATACATGTGGAAAAAAGGATCATATATTATTCCTAAGGTTTTTTTTGGTCTAATTAAAATTATCCAATTGATTTACGACATGTCTTAGGGTAATTATAATATTATTTTTACCTTTAATTACCCTATTTACATTTAACTGTGGTAAGTAAAAATCAAAAATTGCTATTCCCCAAAACATTATTTCATCTAATTGAACCAGATTTGACATACTGATGTCAACCTTGCCTCTCGTATTTATGAAATTCAACTCACAGAAGTGGTTAAATTGTGTTTTATGAAAATTTTCAATTTCTCCTAAAAGGTGTGTAAAAGACATTAAAATGTCCAATAACAATTTATACATCAAATTGTATTATAAAATGAATCCAATGAATTTCATTGAAAATATATAGGTATTATATATCAATATTGAATTAATATAAATTTATAAAAAATAAATAATTATTTGAATAAAAAGTCAGTTTTTAAATATATCGAAGTGCTTTTCAGAATTCATCAATAAATTTACTGTTTTCAGAAAAATAAAAAAAACCAACATACGAAAATTTTAATATTAAGAATTCAAAAATGAATTATATTTTACCAAATTAAAAACATATAAGTTTCATTAATTAATTAAAAATTCATTCCCGTTGTCAAAACTAGCATGCGGTTTTTTAAAATGTAAAAAATATCAAAATATTGATATGTGTTTATGTCTAATTTTAATGTGAAATTACTTATAATATCCTAAATTTTATAAAATGATAAAAATATTATCTAATTATACTTATAAACCATTCAAAATAATAATTTAACAATATAAATTCTTTCAATTAAAAATGTTGTTTTCAATTAAAATTTAGTATTATTCACTATTTGTCACAATATGAATGTTATCATCAAATTACCAAAATTTTACCCGGACAAAATTTTTATCTTGAGATTCTAAAGAAGAATTTAATATCAGTAAATTGATAATATAAAAGTGTCAAATATTTTTAAAAAAAATTATTCTCCATTAAATAGGGAGCATAATTGCATTATTTGAAAAATATTTCATTTATCTGAAAAATTAAATTTTTCCTTATATTATGTCTATGAACCACAAAATTTGAATGTTAAAATTTACAATTCTGTTAATACTGTTCATAACCACTTTTTGAATAACTAGTATGGTAAGTTGTGGTGCGCTCAAACTCGTTGTTGCGTATAGAGCAAGTTATTCAAAAACATTGAAAACATAACATACTGTGTAATCTTGGGGTGTTACATTCTCCCCTCCTTCAATAAATTGCTTCCTCGCAATTTCATATTGTTCTTGAAAATAAATGGTTAAAAGTATAAAAATATCTTTGTGGAAATCCCACATCATAAATTGGTTTACCAAAATTTATTCTTAATAAGAGGGAAAGATTAAATGAAATAGTCACCTCCAAATTAGGATCTCGATTAAGAGAACATTGGTGGAAATTAGAGACCCATAATGGGAAGAAAAATGTAAATATTTATAGGGAGTGATTGAGTCCAATAATCACAAACAAGTGTAAAATTGAGGGCCTAAAATCCATCAATCTATGATGATTTAAAATATCATCAGTTCAACAAAACATAAGGTTTTAGGATAACACATTTTTTGTTTCAAGATCCATTCCCTAATGTTTAAGAATTAATTTATTCATAGAATAAGATGAAAAAAATACTTCATAAATAGAGTTTCATCAATCAAATAATTTCTACCATAGATTAATCTTTCACTCCAAAAGATAATAGAATTAAAAAATATTTTATTTATCGTAATCGTATTGGGTTTCTAAATATCGGATTTATAATTCATTTGTAATACTATTAAAAAATAAATACGTTACAAAAAATAGGGAAATACGTAGGATAGTTGTAGGTTAAATACCCTTATCGCCCTTCAGTTGTGGGTTCAAGACTTGCGGGGCTACTGGACGCGTTTGGTTGTCGCCCGACCTCTGGGATGTCCTTTTTTATAACATTCCAAAAATAATATTAAGAAATTCTTAAACCATAAGAATAGTATCCAATGTCAAACCATAATAAATTCCAACCTTCATACTTATCGAAAATACTTCTATCCAAAATCATAGTCCAAAATTTAGAAATAATGTAAACTCAATGAAAATATTTTTTTCCATGTAATAACATGTGAATACCTTCATCATGTATTCTTTTAAAACTCGGTAACACCCTGAATTACCATAAAACCATATTTATTACATTCATGCACTCTTATTATTTATTGAATACTGTATACACTACCCATGTACAAAAATGTTGTATACTCCAACAAAAATGGAATAAACAAACAATTAATTAGTTTCAAAGTAGTCAAGAATATTGAATATAATTTATTCAAATCAATCATATCTTATTCCAAAATCACTACCTTAGTATCAGAACCCTATTAAGGTTTATCTTTCCTTCAACCATGTATTTTCCAAATTGTTAAACATTCTATTGAGTAAAATTTCATTGAACTATATAATCTTAAATTCTCAATGAAATAGTATTGCAATACAATCCTTATCTATTTCCATAACTCATATAACCAGTACATCGTTGATACACCAATAAAATTAAATAATTCATTAATAAAAACATAAGAACACTAGTCATTCCTTTTCATCTATGGTAGTATCATATCTTTATTATTATCCAATAGCATCATTTTGGGCATACTATGACGATTTGGACATTTATTCTTGTATTGTCCCAACTCCATACAGATAAATCCTTATACATTTGAATCATTTTTCTTACCCTTGCAATCACGTACTTGGTGTCCTTTTTCTTCATAATTATAACAAACTCTCATTCCCTTCCATAATTTACCAAGGGGATTCTTTCAATAGTGATCACAAATGGGAAAATCTTTCTTACCCCTTTTCCATTTATCCATTATTCTCTCTTTCAAATTTTTCTTCACTTTCATTCCTTCGAAGCCATAAGACATTAATAATTCATTACTTATATTATTAACAAATGAAACTATTTCTTCATATGATGAGAATATGTGGGAGAAAATTTCCATTCTAAATTTTTTCTCAATTCCATGAAGGATATGATCCTTCTTAATCTTTTGAACATGTATCTTGCTGGAGTTCTTATTCCTTCTACGAGACACCATTTCTAAAAAATGGAATATAGTAGGTTAGTTTATTAATCGGAATGCATAATTCCAAACATGTAAAATACCTAACGTATGTTGAAATGATTATTCATATAATATATAATAATAAAATGCTATCTTTGAGGAATTATTTAGTCCTAAATCCTTTATAATGGCTTATAATGAAAACATTAATTATCCTAAGCATATCCCCTGGGAGTGTTGCTACCAAGAGAACAACAAGTCCCATTATCGTGTACCAGGATATCCCGAGTCTAGCCCGAAACTCTCTATAGGAGTTTTCACTCCTAGGTACATCTGTGCCATAACTTCCTCTACCTGCTCGTATCCAGACGAAAATATATTTCTTGAAAAATACACAATATATCTATGATACCAAAATTCTAGGAAGTTTTTTATACTAATCCTCAAAGTCTATCTTAGGGTAATGTGCACTAATCATATTTTATCTAAATCTAATTTCCAAGGATTGTTCTAAAATTCTCTTGATACCAACTGTAATGCCCAGACCCCAGAAGCCTAGAGTCTGTGCATTATTTTAACACATTGGCATGATTACAAGGGACAAAATCCTAAAAGACCGATCAGTTTAGTCTCCTTGAATTACTAGATACATTCATAAATTTTAAATTACATTATAAAATGAAAAAACCATCAACATTGTATCCATTTAAAACATTCATATCTCTTATACTATCCCTCCAGGTTAGTTATAATATACATCTTCGCATCTTGGAAAAAATAAAACATAGAAAGGGATGAGATCAGATGCTCAGTAAGGATACCAATATTGAAGAAAATTTCATAAATAAGCATAACAATTTAAGGCATTGTATAAGACTAAAACAAAAGCCATTAAAACATAAAAAATCATTATAATATGGAAAATATAAATCAAATAATTCCATTTACATATTCACATATATATTATACTAGTTGAATAATCACATGTAATATCAATAACCAATTTCATAATGATGTAATGAATAATTACAGACTTCATAACAACATAGTCAAGACCTTGTTCCAAGACTAGAAATAAGATTTTGTCAAGGACTTATGCGAAGTCAAAATTCGGTCTCATGAGACCTACAGCTACATTGAGGAGATATAGTGGGCTCCACCCGTCACTTACTAATTCTAATGCATTCCAAAAATGAAATGTTTTAATCATAATGTAAACATTAAAATTAAAACTATTATATGAAATGTCAATACATTATCCATTAAAAATTAATGGTATAAAAATAACACTTCCACAGTCAAACATTTCACAAAACCGTCAATACAATATTGAATATTTGTATCATAATAAATAAACCTCAATCGAGAATAATATCCCATAAAGGATGTTGTTATAGTTGAAAATGATCAGTAACAATATTTGAGAGAAATATCACTTTTCATGAAATCATTTAAAAGTCATATAAACGATTTCATTTAAAAGATAGTTGTGAATCAATGTGTCCCATACCACTTGGAATCTTTTGAATGGAATTAACATTTTAAAACATTCATGTCAATATAAATAAATCTTTGAAACTATTTTGAAAACATGAACATTAATGAGAAAGGACTAGAAGAATAAGAAATTAAAACATTTAAAATGATTTTTTAGTAAAAAGTACATTAAAACAATCAATTTTAAATCAGTTTTATGTAACATGGACATTGATAATAAATATGTCCCAGTAGATACTTACGTTAAAACAACCTCAGATATTAAAAAGATTGTGAAATTAATCCTTAACATGTACTTTTACTTTGTCAAGGGTACGTTAACCTCCTCTATAATTGTTAAATCATATTTATTAAATTATAAAAGATTCATATACATAAATATAATATCATATATGATATTTTAATATTTCATTGTTAATAATATTTTAGTTTTAACATCATTTCAGCTGTTAACAGATTTGTTTTCATTTATGAACTTGGTTATGTATGCCATGTTTGTTATGAATAGGATGTATTTGATTCATATCAAGAATTATATTAAGTTCATAAACATTTTTTTAATCAGAAAATTATATTATTCTTGAATTATAACAATGTGGAAATAATCTCATCACGTTCATGGAGATGGCAATCTGTATGTACGCATGAGAGACAATATCATTATATTGATGGTGAAAACATATGTAATTGGATGGTATATTATATATAAAGAATCACTAACATGTTATATTTAGTATTTACAACAATTATACTCATTATTATACTCATCCAAATAATTAAGTGTTTGAATAACAAAGTACACCACGACCTAAAGACGGTAAGCCGTACATATGCACGTCTGGTGATGTTGTCATTTATTGGATGGATAGAATAACAATTATGGTTGTAAAATATTTATAATAAAATAATAATATGTATAAGGTACTGAGTTTATTATTTTGGAATGGAAACAAAAAAGGATGAAGAAGCAGAAGAAGAAAAGAGCATGAAAGAGGGTGGTGAAATTGGTACTTCTTGTTCGGTTGTTTCATCTTGAGTTGATCAAAAGGCCTCCATAGGATGGCTTTCTAATCAAAGTAAGGCTTTTAGGATTATTTGAGGGATGTTAGGAAGATATTTTGTCAGGGTTTGGACGAGCCAAATGGCTTTGCAAGTGTGAAATTAAGAGAAGGTTAAGTACCCATTTATAATAGAGGTGACATTCACTTTAGGAAAAGCTTGAAATATTATGTTATAATATATTCATTTTCAGTTTATAATGGATCCAAAATTATTTATTTATATGATAAGGTGGGGATGGGTCGATATACCCTTAACCAATATGCTTTTGATAATTTTAGGTTTCCATTTTAACCTTATATTTTAGATTTAACTCAAAGTTAATTAGTTTATCTTTTAAAGTGTCTTCTTGTATTCTTACACTATATGGTTAATAAATATACTCTAAGCTTACAACAGAACCTATTTTTGTTCATTAATGACATATATAATATTATTTAAGCCCTTTGGATGAACCTTATATTTTTAGAAATATTATATAATTTTATAATATAATATTTGTATTAAAAACTCATTTAGGAAAATTTTGACACTATTTAGTATTTTGTTTTTCTGAAATTCATAACAACATGATTACATCGAACAAGATAAGATTTATAAACCATAATATGTCATATTCACCTAGAAAATTCGTGTATGTCATAAAAAAATTGAAATTATTATTATTTTTGATATTTATAATACTATTTATTTGATTCTTTCATTAATAAGGTAATTACTGTATCATCATTGTGTCATAAATAAATTTAATTATTTAATTTAGAAAATTATATATAAATTAAAATGATGTAGGAAATATTTTTATATTTCAAATGAATATTTATAATAGATTTCATATTATATATAACCCTATATTAAAAATGGTTTAGTTATCAAACATTGAATTTAACACTTTTAACACTTCTTTAAATAAATTAATAATAAATGTCCTAATCTAATCCATGTGGACCAAAAGGCTCATATTTTATTCCTCTTGTTTTTTTGGTTGAATTACACTTATCTAATAGAATTAGGACTTGTGTTAGGGTAATTATAAAATAATTTTTACCTTTAATTACCCTATTTGTATTTAACAGTTGTAAATAAACGTCAAAAATTAGTATTGACCAAAAATTCTTTTCATCTTTTTAAACCAAATTTTACATAATGATTTCAACCATGTCTCTAGTATTTTTTAAATTCAACACATAGAAGCAGTAAAATTATGTTTTATGAAAATTTTCAAAACCTCCTAGAAGGTGTGTAAAAGGCGTTAAAAAGTTCCACAAAACTTTATACATCTAATTTTATTATAAAATGAATCCATTGAACTAAAATGATCTTATATAGGTATTATATATCTATTTTGGATATAAATAAATTTAAATAAAATAAATATTAATTTAAATATAATTTTGGTTTTCATCAATAACATATTATTTTTTCACTATTTATCAAAAAATGAATGTTTTCAGAAAAATACAAAAAATTCACCCTAAAATAATTTTGATACTATGAATTCAAAAATGAATTATATTTTACCAAATTCAATATATAAGAGTTTCATTTATTAATTTAAAATTAATTCTTGTTGTCAAAACCAAAAAGAGGGTACTTAAAAAGTAAAAACTATTATAATATTGACATGCGTTTATGTCAAATTTAAATGTGAAATTACATATAATGTCCAAAACTTTATTAAATGATAAAAATATAATATAACTATACTTAAAAACCATTAAAATTAATAATTTAAAACTATAAATGATTTCGATTTAAAAAGTTGTTTTCAATTAAAATTTAGTATTTTTCACTATTAATCATAATAGGAAACGTTATCAGAAAATTACCAAAAATTTCTCTAAAATCAATTTTTATGTCCAGATTCTAAATAATAATTTAATTACATTAAATTGAGTATATTTATGATATAAATATTAGTTTTAAAAATGATCCTCCATTGAATAGGAGAATAATTTGTTTTTTTGAAATATACTTATTTTATCTGAAAAACTATATTTTTCCTTATATTAGGTCTAAGAAAAATAAAGTAGGAATGTTAAAATTCAATATGCAGTTAATACTATTCCTAAAAACCTTTTTATTGTCTAGTTTGAAATGTTTTTCTGTGCTCAAACTCATTATTGCATGTAACGCATGTTATTTAATTACTTTAAAGAGATAACTTACTATGAAATCCTCGGGTGTTACATATATCGACTACTAAAGAAATTTTCCTATACTGTTTTTCAAACATAGTCTAAATAAATGATAAAAATGTTTCGAATAAAACCTCTCATAGGTCCTTATCTACCATATAAAATTTCAATAATCTATAAAATACATAAAAACATTTAGGGGGATATTTTTGTAGGTGATTGTCATATGTCGGTTAGTGGGCCAATATATGTGATGTTTCATAGGAACTTGTCATATATATTTTATTCATTAATAGCATACCATTTCTTTCATAATAATATTTGACATATTACAGTTATTATGACCATTGAATTTATCAATACTCTACTTTATAGAAGCCATTATTGTCTGCATGAACCACTAATACCAATTGTTATGGAATGCCAATAGATATATTCTATTATTAAGTTCTCAAGGTTATTTAATGAATAGGTTTCAAGGTAGTACATTGTTTTATATTTAAGATAGAACAGATGATGTGAATGGGTTACCATGAATGAATTAGGAAAAGTGGAAGAAAATAAGAAACATATCGATATTAAATGGGTCAGTACTAGTTTTGTACCACTCCATGAAAATAACAACACCCTACTATATTCCATTTACTATTGATTCAAAAATAAAATTACAAAAAAATTTAATAAATTTAGCTAATAAATAAAGGGGATTAAATCTATGAAAGATAATCAAAAACCATTATGATAAGGGAATCCTCTCTTGTGTGGCCAGATTTTCCAAAAGTCCACAATGAAATGCTTCTACATTAATTCCTAATTGTATCAACGACAAGGGAATAAAAATTTCATGTGTCAATGTGTAGCCTGATTTCAACTAGAAAACAAAATTGAGGTATCCTATGTTCCTTGAGAAATGGTAAATTTTTAGTCAATTAGTGTATAATTTCTCAAATGTAAATTGACCTCTAATATATGAATTTATCTCTCTCTATCTATCTCTCTCCCTCTCTCTTGAATCTCCTTTAGAAATATATCAATCCTTAGATATGTTAAAGGATTTAATGATATATTAATGAGGTTCACGACCATTATGATGACTCTATCAAATTTAGGATGATAAATGACTATAATTATACAAGACCTAATAACCTAATAAACTATCAAAATAGAAATAAAAAAACCTTAATACAGTTAGCTTAAATGGGTTATGTAACGTTAGGCTCAAAACAAGGCAATATGGTAAATCAACATCATCAAGTTAATGTAACATGGATCGATGTTTAAATTTATTTTATCCACTACATAATGGAAGCAATTACACTATATAAATTAAGTTAATAAACATCATGTTTTCAAGGAAAATCCCTACTACACAAGGGTACCTCGACAAAAATTCCTACATCATAAGTTTAAAAAACATATGGTATATGGGTACACCATAACTTTTAGAGAGTAAATAAAGTTTGAACCAAACATAACATAGTTTATATTAGATCATCCAGTGGGAAAAGGCACATGTAAGTGTTGCTAGAGAACCTTGACTGAAGGTAAACGGATTGGGAAAAAATAAATTGATTGTACAAAAACAACAAATAGTTATTAAAATAGTTATTTATAATTTTAAATTTTCAAAATAATAAATATAAAAACATATTAGATTTATATTAAAATTAAGGACGATAAATAAACAATTCAACATGAAAAACTCTTTATCATGGTTTCTTATTGGATGCAAATTTTGACTAATGTTACTGTTGTTTTAGTAGTTTACATAATTAATTGTTATAATTTATCTTTTACTTAAATTTTCAATTAGATGTTTATAAAATGATTTGGGTTTTGAGACTTTTCATAAGTTATTGATATTCATTGATAGGAAAAGTGACTATTTTTTTCTTTTGGATGAAGTTATTGGAATGATATTTAAATCTTTAAAGTGGTATGTGATGTTAGAATGTATACTTATTTATGTGATTTAAAAAAATTGGTTTCCCAACATTCATGTATGGTATTCCCCCAACACATACCTTAGAATAGATACAATGTTTGAAGGATAAATTTTGTTCTCCAATAATTGATTATTTTCCTAGAAGATGATTTACCATAAATAAACTTTTATTCTTGTATAAAATGGTAATTTAAAAATTTTAGATTCATCATCGTGAGATTATTGTAGATGGGTCTTATCTCTACCATCATTCTTCATCATAATAATTTTTTAATGGGTATCATTGTAAATCATAGTTTTTTGATGTAATTTAACTGAAGTATCATTCTCAATGATATCACCCTATAAATGTATTTGGTGAGGAATGGAATTGTAAATGATAACACATGCATTGCTCGAGAAGTGATCAATAACATCACCAGATAAATAAAGAAAATCATACACCACACATAATCATAATACTCCATTGTACCAATCAAGAAACAAATGTAAATGAGAAGATACTGGGATATGGGAATCATATGGGTCTTCTTATATCACTATTTTTAATCAATGGAAGTAAAAATAGTGTAACACCACTGGATATTAAATGAACACTATCTTTGTTAATGTATAAAACATGCAACATTGTGTCTAAATGAACAATGAAATGTTATTATTTAAAAATTATTGTTATAAATTAGTCATAAAATTCAGTTATATGAACAGTATTAACCATATTAATAAATATATAGTTATAATACCTAATCAATAAAAATATATTTATTAATTCTTATTAAATAATAACACAATATTTAGTAAATACATTTTATTCATCAGATTATACTTTAATCAAAAATGGGTTTCATTTCTTCTTCTTAGTGAGTATTATAAATATTTTTTATATTTTTTTAAAAAAATTGCGTAAAAGAAATATTTTTTTTAGAATCATCATACAAAAGCTTTGGTATGGTGAATATTTTTATTTATCTATGAATTTTGATTTTCAATGAAATGGTGAAAAAAATGATTTTTAATTAAATATTATATTTTTCATTCAAAAATTTATAAAGTACCATTTTGATATAAAATAATTTAAATTGACATTAATTATATTATATAATTAATAATCATTTTAATTTCATTAGGATAAATATTATGTATTAATTTTGTATAAAAATATTTTTATAGTTAAACATTCATTTTTTTAAAACATTTCTTTTTAGTAGGCTCATTTTTATAAAAAATAATTTACCCATATTCTAAAAATTATTTTTAGAAAATGGATAAAATATTTTTAATCATTAGCTAAAAATATTTCAAATATTTTCCTATGATTTGAAGGCATTATTAATAGTCGTCGTGCTAAAATTTATCATATTGGTAAAGGGTAAATCAAAAAATTAATGTTAATAATATTTGGATGAGGCATTAAAAATCATCCCAAAACAAGGATTTATTTATTTATATGTGATTAAGTAAACCAATCCATCCGAAATTAGAATATATGGGATTTTTATACCATTTGAAATTCGTAGTGACATTTATATCAATTTAAGTAAAGAAAATTCTGAAATCTCACTCTCTTTCTTTTAATTTCTATTATATGTTCACATGAAGAAATGTTTATGGTATGCATGAATATAGAATTTTATTTTGAATATATTTAATTTATTATTCTCATGGTAGTTTTTAACATTTTTAATGATTTAATAATCTACTAAAATTCTTATGAAAATCCGAAAATGTATTTATTAAACTAATTGAAAACTAAAATAAAATATTTAAAAATTAATAAAAATTAACATAATTTTGAAGGATTATTATGCCCTAAAATTTCATAGATAAACCAAATAAGTTATTTATTCTTTTAATTATGATATTTTAATTCCATATTTTTATTGATGAATTTTGTGTGAAATTAAATTAGCAATTCTAAAAATTAAATTAATGACATCTTAAAATAAATAATATTTATTAACTTATTTATAATTAATAAAATTATCTACACTAAAAAATGTATATTCTTGGGAACTTCACCCATGGTCAATTTAGTGTCCTTTAATTTATTTCATTTTTTCATCATTACCCCTTAAATAGTAGAAAACATTAACATTAAGCCAATTGTCCAATGGGTTAATGGGGGTTAAAACTAAATGAAAATGGTGAAAACAAAACCAAAATATATAAAAATATTATTATATGAGATAATTTCTATTAATATTCATATTTAAAATAAAATATAAATTTTTACCCATTTTTACAAGGAAAAGTTTATATTAATTTAAAACTTCATGAAATTCCATGAATTCAGGTTTCCTCACTTATAGATGGACGCACCTTCCGCCATTTATTTACACAACATTGAGAAATCTAGTTTAATTAATCCCTATATATTTATATAATAAATATCCTTATCAAAGTTATATAAGGTATTATTCTTTCAAAATACCAATCATATGTCTGTTATGAGGAGATCTAATAGAATTTGTCAGAAAATAAGTAACTGTATTTACCGGCACTTTCAAGATTATTTTGTCTTTTAATTTCTCTAATCACATTATACCCATAAAAATAATAAATTCATTATCACTAATATAATAATATGATATAATTACTATGTTATAATATATTTCATCTCTTTTCCATCATATGAAATGTGTAAACATCGCTCATGTGCACGTATCACATTTCATCACAACATAGCAGTGTAATTCTCTTTTCATCCCCACATTACATGGAATACAATAAATTTAGAAATAATATATATATATATATATGATATTTTTAAAATAATAATACTTCTTAAATTATAATAACATACATACCTTCTTATATTCAATCATTTTGGAAAACGATAATGTCGCTCGTGCGTACTTGTAGATTACCACCTGTAAAAAATGATGTGATCTATTTTCCATGTATACATTACTTGGATGGAAATAACAATATATTTAATTAATACATATTATATTTAAATAATTATTAATATTATAGATATTATGGATCAATATTTAAAGTATAAGGATCAGAACTTTTACGAGAAAACAAGCATGGTAACATAATTTAGTTAACACCCGAAATAATGATAACAATGAACAATTATTATGTAATGGGTGATAATATGTCATAAGAGTATCATATACGATATTATAATTTAAATATGTTTATGTTATAAATTAATATCATGTTTATAACCATCATAAAATTTTTAAAACAATGTTAATCTAAGAAGAAACGTGTGATAAGGTGTTTTATAAAACGATTTCTGTTCATTGGATAATACATATACTTCATTAAGAATGTTATGAAAATTATATCTAGGAAGAGGCTACATATAATATTATTCCAATTTAAAATTATCTTTCTTAGATTTAAAATTTTCAATGATAATCACTTCATTGATTAATTATCACTTCAATGATACAATCTTTGTTAAAGATTTCATCACAATTTCCACTCCATTGAGACATAGTTAGTTTTTTTCACATATTTAAATTTATGTGGTTGATATACTAGACCATTAATGTATTTTACATGAATAAAAATTTATTCATGATTATTAATGATTATTTTAAAATTTAATCTCACAAGGGATTACAATATAAAAGTATCCAAAGTTTTAATAATTTATTATACAATTTCATTTTTTGGATTGTCATTATTTTCGTGTAAGGAATATTATAATATTTCATTATTAAAATATATATATTATTATCCTCTTGAAATTTAATGATATTCCATATTTCCTTCAAAAGTTTCCACTCTTTATCCCTTTAATCATGAAAATAAGTATTTAAAATAACATTCATTCTTATATAACTTTTGATCAGTTATAATTTTCTTCCACATCCATATTTTTCAATAAAAAATAAAAAAAGTAATTTTTATTGTTAAATATATTTATTACGAAAATTTAATTTTATAAATTATTTATAAAATGTTCTGAAAAAAATTATATTATTTTCTGAAAGTGTAATTTTTTACTTTATTTTCTAATAATTTTAAAGGAATTTGTTTCAATATTTATGACATTCATGGTATTTCCCAACACCAAAACAATTTTACTCTCTTTCGAATATTATACAATATTTCGATGAATTTTAATAGAAAATAATTTCTTTAAATCATATAGGAAGGTTTTATCATTAATTTTCTTATATTATTTAAAATATTTAATTTTACTAAAAAACATAATTTACTAGTGAAATTATTGTTCTCACTCATATCTGGATTAATTTTGGGGTCATTAACATTATCATGAATCATTAACAGTCATATGATCATTTTTTATTTGACATTACATTTCTATTAAATATTTTCATCATGTTTATCATCGATATGATAGTTTACTAAACCAAATACCATTTCTACATATGGTTTTTTACATAGAAAGTTGTTTAATTTATTTTGAAAATATTAATATGTTGTATTCATTACTCATTATAGACATTTATTTAATATGAAAATTATATATGAATTAAATTAATAATTTGACATATAAGGAATTCGATAGAAATTAAGTGATATGCGGATTTGAATTATATATCCCCTTGATGTATCAATAGATCCCATGATAAAAACTTATTGGTTAGCCTTATAAAATTGGTTATTTGGTGTACCCTTACCCGTAGTTCAAACGATTTTGGTGAAATTTCATGACGGTAAAGATATCATGATGTCTGAGATCATGAAGTGAAATATTATTCATTTATTTCATTGTGAATTTAGTTATCATTATCATTTATATTATTTCATTTCATATGATACTTCGATGGATTTCCTAAAAATGTTATTGATTAAATGGAATTTCATAGTTATATACCTTGTTATATTATATATTCATTATTTATTATAATCGAGTCTTTTTTACATAAACCTTAAAGATCATTTTTGAGTACACTTATTCTCTTTCCATTGTTCTTTTAATTAAGAATAAATATTTCAATGAGTTTTATGGATGACGGAAGTTTCTTTTCTTATATTTTATATTTTATTTTTATTATAAATTGTGAATCATTTATGTATTAGGTTCTTAAAAACTACTAAACAGATCATCCATTTAAAATGATATCCCTTTTATCTAATGTTAATGTAAAATAGTAGACACCATATCAAGGTAATAATATTTGGGGTTATTAAAGATAGTATATGGGAATGTTTATTAGAATTATTGGGAACTATATTTAAGGAAACATAGAATAGGGAACATAACCTATGATTAACATTGTGGATAAGTCTTAGTATATGATAATATCCTAAAATTTTAGTAAGGTATATATTTGGTGGTTTTCCTAGAAAGACGTCATTGTCTTGAAAATACATGTTGATGTAGTTTTGGTACAAATGAAAATTGGGGTAATAACCTCGAAAAGAGTTGGTAGAATATATGAAATCCATCACTCTGATGCATTGTGAATGTTCCCCTAATACGCATGTAACACCCTGAGATTTTATGAGATATATTCTTTTTATTTTCATTAGTATATTCTGTTGTAAGCTACACCATGATTATCATGCACTATACGCAACACCGTATTAGATTGTAGTATACACAACACTATTCTTTGATCGTGTTCCACAAAATTTAAAGTTCGTTTAATAGTGGTTATTCTATGCAACATTGAGTGTATATATATATATTCATAGTATAAATGAAATATGGTTGGATTCTGTTATACACAACAACAAAGAAGTCTTTCACGACACACAACCCAGACTTGGCTTGTATTACATGCAATCATGACCTTCCTCGACAGCGTGTGTTGTACGCAATACCGGGTTTCACTAAACAATGATATGTTATTAAAAAATTATATAAACTAGCCGTTATGAATATTAATACCCACATTTTGAAATTTTATAAATTTTATCATTCAATATGGACTTCATTTTTTGATTTGGAATATCGAAATTATCCTAGGGTGAATTTTTGGTATTTTTCTGAAAACTTTCAATTTTTGATGAATAGTGAAAACACTGAGTTATTGGTTAAAACCGACTTTTAATTTAAATAACCATTAATTTTATTTAAATTTATTTTATGTCATAATAGATACATAATAGCTATATAAGTTCAATGTAATTCATTTGAGTCATTTCATAATAAATATATATATATATATAATTTTTATTATACATGTTTCCGTCTTATACCCACCTCCTAGGAGCATTTCCAAATTTACATAAAACATAATTTTACCACTTCTGTGAGTTAAATTTCAAAAATCAAAGATACACGGTTAATATAACGGTGTAAAATGTGGTTCAATAAGATAAAAATAATTTTTGGTGAATAGTAGCTTTTTTACTTTTAGTTACCGCTGTTAAAAGTAAATAGGGTAATTAAGCGAAAAATGATATTATTATTATCCTAAAACTTGTCCTAATTCTATTGGATAAGTATAATTCGTCCAAAATAAACCTTAGGAATTAAATATTAACCTCTTTGGTATACATAGATTAGATTAGGACACTTATTATTATTTTATTTAAAGAAGAGTTAAAAGAGTTAAAATCAATGTTCAATAAGTAAAACATTATTAATATAGGGTTATAAATAAGATAAATTCATCAATAAATATTAATTATAAATATAAAAACATTTCCTACATAATAGTATTTTATTTATATTTTTTAAACATTAAATAATTTAATTTATTTATTACACAATGATGATATAATAATTACCTTATTAATGAAATATTAACATAATTGATGTTATAAATATCGAAATTAATGTAATTTGAGACTTATTATGAATTAAACTAATTTTTTTTTACTATAACATATTAGGGTTGGTTAGATGAATTTTATTTGAAGTAATAATGTTGTTATAAATATAGATAAAACTAAATACCAAATAGTGTCAAAATTTGCATAAAAGAGTTTTTAAAACAAATATTATATTATTAATTGATATAATGGTCCTAAAAATATAATGTTCAGCCTAACGACTTAAATAATAATATATATGACATTAATGAACCAATTCGGGTTCTATTGGTAGTTCATAGTATGTTTATTGACCATATAGTGTATGAATACAAGAAGGCACTGTAAAAGTTAAATTATTTAATATAGAGTTAAAACTAAATGATAAGGTAAAAATGGTGACGTAAACTTGTCTAAAACATATTGGTTGAGAGTATTTATATCCATACCCACCCTAGAATCTAAATAAGTAACATTGGAGCCATTATAAACCGAATAAGAACTTATTATAAAATAATATTTTATGTATTTCCTAAGGTCCCCCTCACCCCTCTTATAAAAGGGAACTCCCCCTTCCCTATAATTAAAACTTCCAAAGCCATTTGGATCGGCCAAACCCTGCCCAAATTCCTTCTAAGCTGTCATACCTTCATCTTAGAGGTCTTCCATTATTCAGCAAGCCAACCTATGGAGCACATTTCATCAAATCAAAAGGAAGAACCCGGAGAAGAGGTAAATATCTCACCACCTATTTCAAGTTCCTTTCTTCTTACACTTCCTCCTTATTTGTTGTTTACATTATAAAGTAATATCTCCAATATCATCTATATACTGTGATTTTATTATAAAAAATTGTACAACCATATTAGATATTTTATCCATCCTATGAATGAAACAGTCCCCACAAATGTGTACGTACGGCATACCGTCTCCATGTCGTGGTGTAGTTTGTTATTAAAAAATATCATCATTTGGATGGGTATAATAATGAGTATCAATGATATAAATAATAAATATAACATTATTATTATTTTATATATATTATATACCCTCAAATAATATACGATTTTAATATCAAAAGAACGATATCATCGCTTGTGCGTACGTACGAACTACCATCTCCACAAACGCGATGAGATTCATTTTCCATGATTAACAATTCGAGTATGATTATAAAGTATATATAATAAATAATAATGAAATATATTACATAATAATGATACTGGATTTATTTAAATATAAGCTTCATTTACATAATTCCATTGAATTCAATAAGGAAACGAGAATAGCGTTCATGCGTAGGTATGACCTACCGTCTCCATGAACGGTGTATTTCAATTTGTTTATCGATCTATCATATATATTTATATTCTGAATATATATTATATATAAATCATGTTTTAAATTCTTGAATTATGTAAATCAGGATATAAGTAAGAACAAAAATTTGAAACACATACGATAAACAAAACAATTTTACCCAAAACACTTCTTTAATATGGAATTTACAAAAGAATGGATAATATAAAGTCATAAGTGAATCATATATGATATTATAAATATTATTATGGTTAGGTTACAAGTTAATAATATGTTTGAACCCACTATACAAGAGTTTCAGACACAAACAAAATAAATTGGACATAAGGTAAGGGATAATTTTTCAATCTCATTTTTATCTGTGATTGCTTATACGTAAGTATTTACTAGGGTTATATTTTTCATCAATTCCCATTAAAATGTTTTCCATAATGTGTTTAATATTATTCCATGAATGTTTAAATTCAGTTTTACCCCTATTTGACTTTTACTTTGTTTTATGGATGTAATCTTTCTTTGGTTTACCATATGTGGTACTTTTTGACTTTTCCGTTAACAGTACGAGGAGACTGTTTTTTTAACTTATACGGAATGAACGGATTTTTATGGTTTCATAAAGACTTGTTTTCAGAAATATTACTCTACAATATTTCATGACTATCTTCAAAAAAAACCATTTATTATAAAATTTCATGGCATTTTGTGAAAAGAAAATGATTTTCAACAAGAAAGGATATTTTCCTCAAGAATTCATTTCAAGTGTTTTATCAAATCCATTTCCCATATAAGATAACAGTATTTCATATGTGTATGTTTCATGTATAATGTCTCTTCGATTTACATGGTTTCACTTTTATTATGATTAAATGATATCCATTTTTTTATATGGATTATGTTATGACGGGATGATGTTTATGAAACACATTTTATTCTTTGGGTTATGATGAATTACTTATGTTTATGTTGTGGCATACGTAAGAATGATTTAATTATGAGATGGGTGGGACCTATATCTCTCTGCAATGAATTGGGTAATGATTTATATCTCATGAAATATACATGGCTGGAATGGCAAGTAAAATTCGGTTCAGTAATATAGGGATGGAATGACAAGTAAATCAGATTCAGTAATTGACTTTGTCAACTATGATGGTCTTGGCATCAATGCTTTGACTACTATGGAAATCATATCAACATCTTGATGGTTTTCCACAGTTATATGTTTAATTCCCATGCTATTTTATCATTATTAATGTTCCTTTATGATATATACCTTATGTACTATCAAGATTCATGTCATTGCTCATGATTTTAATGTTTTATGTTCATGTTTTTACATTCAAATGTTTATGGATTGTTTTTATGTTCTCAATATTTACCCTTACTGAGAATTTGAGCTCACTCTTTTATGTTTTATTTTCCCCAGGATATAAATAATGTTTTTAGTTATGAAAACAAAAATGGGAAGATATTTATGGGAGATGTTGGAGATCTTTCACCGTGATTAGAAGACTATGTTCCGACTTTACACAGACACTAAACTAATATGGTCTTTGGGTGTCTGTTTTGGTTATGTATTAATTATTACGCAAAATTAATGTAATGTCTATATATGTCAAGTTTGGGTCTTTATAGTTGGTATCAGAGTGAAGGTTTAGTAAACCTTTGCAAACTAGGATGCGAAAACTTTAGTGAAATCCCTAGAGCTATTTATAAGGTATGTCTAGAGATGTCTCTAAGGCTAAGTATAAGTGTAGGTTATAGTCCTAGAATTACGATAATGATATTAGAAATAAACCTAATATGTTATATATTGAAGGAACTCCCCCTTTATTATGATATTTTTCTATCATTATTTTTTCCTCTCACACTATTATTTTTGGGTCTTAGAAGATGTCTAGAACCCAAAAAAATTGTGTTGATCAAAGTAATGGACAATGCAATGATTGTCCACCTTAATAAACCAATGTTATAAGAGATGGAGTGAAAAAACTTATTACTATACTTACACAATCTACAAATAATTCTAGACTTCCAAATAAGCATAGAAGGGAACAATATTCTATTGAGTCCTCCATGAGGCAACATCCACCTTCTTTCAGTGGGTCTTCTGATCCACTTGTTGCTGAAAAATGGATCAGTACCATTGAAATGATATTTTCCATACATCGATGTTCGAAACATGAAAAATTCATTCTGGCTATATACCATTTAGAAGGTGAAGCAGACCAATGGTGGACTCTAATTAAGAATACGAGTCCCCAAGATGAAATTGAATCCATGGAATGGGATGAGTTCAAGAACTTATTTTTCAATAACTACATCCCTTTTGTTCTTCGAACAAAGTTGGAAAAGGAGTTCCTTGAGCTTAAGCAAAAGTATGATGAATCTCTTGGTATATACGAGGTGAATTTTGAAAAGCATGCAAGGTATGAATCTGGATTTATCATCCAACCTAAAAGTAATGTTGATCGATTCTTCAGAGGCTTAAAACCAAGTCTTCGAAGGGAATTATCAATAATATACTTTAGTAGCTAAGGAGAAATTGTGCATTGTGCTATCAGGGTATAACTAGAAGTTGGTGTTATAAATCTATCTCATGGTTTTGACAAAAACTAATGATGGAGTTAAAGGAAAAATCTCTTAACAATGTTGAAAAGAAGGTGAATGTTTCTTTATGCTCAAAGTGTGTAAAGAAGCATGGTGGAGATTGTTTACAAGGTACTAGAAAATGTTTCATGTGTGGAAAAGAATGACACTAGTATAGTAAATACAAAGGAAAAGGTTCACATAACTCCATGTGCAAGGATAATGGTATTTCTAAGACATCATAAACAGTTAAATGTTTTAAATGTGGAATGAATGGGTATTGCGCAAACCTATGCCTTATGAGAAAGTATAATGAAGAGAATCTGCATGGTCGTATGGGTAGTATTTATATTGGTGATGATGAAAAGACTACAAATGATATATGATACGAAATAATTTTTGAAGCTCGGTCAATGGTTTATGAAGGTAGGGGAATGATTGCATGTTTATCAAGAATAATGTATGGTACTATGGAATAATGAAACATCTAAGGATTGTTACACTATTGTTTTTCCTAAAGTATCTGAAAGTATTTGTTTAATGGTACTGGTAATCATGAAAAGTGATTGAAATATTTTTGGAGAGCAGATGATATGTGCATTATGAATGGATAAAGATATAATGAAATGTTTGATAGTATTAATGAGCTCATATAAGAACAAAGAGATATCATGGTTTCAGTATATAGAAATTTTGGGATTTTAGTATGTGGAAAGTGTTGAATTTAGGTAGAATTAATGTTTTCACAGGGATTCTACGGTAATTCATAGTTCAATAGAATACATGATTAAGGTATTCACATGTTTGGAATGTGACCGAGAAGATATATCTTATGATATACAAGGGATAAATGACGGTATTCACATGCTTGGTTGATGACATTTCTAGTAATCGTTGTCTTTATACTATATACATGGATATAAGAATTTTGGATAAGACTAAATATTTGAAATGGATTATGTCGGAAATAAGATAATATTTTTTAACGATAGAACCTTTTTTTGATATTATTTCTGGAATGTTAAAACAGTGTAGTTTTAGAAAAATGGAAACCTGCAGGACGGGCGTCAACCCATCGCGTCAGATAAGGTTACGGGAATCGAACCCACAACCAAAGTGCGACAAGCCTTTATCACCGACCTCTGGCCTACAGGAAGTCCTAGTTATGAGAAACTAGTATTATTTTATTAAGCGGTATGATAGATGAAGTATAAGTCCATTTTTGGAACCATATACTTTTAATCTCACCATAGATGGACTTATGTATATTTAATAACTTTTTCAAAACTTATGTTTGAGACTGATGGAATGACCTATCACTCTATCAGATGATCTTCTCACACTTCACAAATGACAAATTCAACTTCATTTCATTATGAGATAAAGTGGAAATTCTTCATGGAATGAACAATAGTGAGAGTGTACCCAAATCAAGTAATTATTTCTTTTAATTCAAAAATTCTTCAACATTAGGGAAATGATCTTGAAAACCAAAAATGTTCTCCTAGTTCCCTCATATCTGATGAATTTGATGGTTCCATAGATCATCACAAATTTATGGCTTTTTTATTGTCGGCTTTTTCATAGACGTGTTCTCTACCACTCTCCATCAGAACATGACGGTTTGATTTCCCTTCTATATCCATATTTAAACCCATATTCTCTTATGTGGGAACACAAGTGATGAGTTACGTTGGGAATCCGTTTTGTTTCTAATGTTCATTTTTTAAATTAAGTTTTAGTATTCCTTTTTACAATGTGAGTTTCTATGAAAGGAACTCTCAAGTAGTAAACCATTTATGACCCTGACGAATTTTGAGGGAGAAATTCATTTTTATGGGGGTATAATGTAACACCACAAGATTTTAAGAGATATATTATTTTTAATTTCTTTAATATCTTCTATTGTACGCTACACAAAGATTATCTTGCACTATACACATCACTTTATTAGCTAGTAGTATACGCAACACTATTCTTGGATCGTGTTCCACACAATTTCAGGTTCATTTGATAATAGTTATTCTACGTAACATTGTGTGTGTATATACATATATATATTAAATGTATAAATGAAATATGTTTGGATTTTGTTATACGCAAAAACAAAGGAGCCTGGAACTACACACAACCTTGATTGGGCTTGCGTTACATGCAATCACGACCTTCCTTGATTGCGTGTGTGGTACGCAATACCAGGTTTCACTAAACAACGATATGTTATTAAAATATTATATAAACTGGCTGTTATGAATAGAAATACCAACTTTTTTATATTTTATAAATTTTATCTTTCAAGACGGACTTAATTTTTGGATTCTGAATATTGAAATTAGCCTAGGGTGAAGTTTTGGTATTTTGCTGAAAACATACAATTTTTGATGAATAGTGAAAACACGAAGTTATTGGTTAAAACAAGCTTTTTATTTAAATAAATATTAATTTTATTTAAATTTATTTTTGGTAAAAATAGATCAATAATACCCATATATGTTTAATGTAATTAATTGATGTAATTTTATAAAAAATTTAGATATATAAAAGTTTTGTTGAACTTTTTACCGTATTTTACCCACCTCCTAGGAGCATTTTCAAATTTACATAAAACATAATTTTACTGCTTCTGTGAGTTGAATTTTGAATATCCGAGAGACACTTTTAATTTCAAGGAGTAAAATGTGGTTCAATAAGATAAAAATAATTTTTGGTGAATAGTAAATTTTTTCTTTCATTTACCACGGTTAAAAGTAAATAGGGTAATTAAGGGTAAAAATGATATTATAATTACCCTTAAAAAATGTCCTAATTCTATCAAATAAGTATAATTCAACCAAAAAAAGCCTTAGGAAGAAAATATGAACCTCTTTGGTCCACTTGAATTAGATTAGGACACTTATTGTTATTTTATTTAAAGAAGAGTTAAAAGAGTTAAAATCAATGTTTAATAATTGAAACATTGGTAATATAGGGTTATACATAAGATAAATTAGACTATAAATATTCATTAGAAAGATTAAAACATTTCCTACATAATTTTATTGTATAATATTTTTTAGACATTAAATATTATAATTTATTTATAACACAATGATGATGCATTAATTAACTTATTAATGAAATATTAACATAATTGATATTATAAATACCAAAAATAAATTAAATTTGAGACTTTTTATGAATAAAACTAATATTTTAGGTTAACATAACATATTATGGTTGGTTATATGAATTTTTTTTTGATATAATAATCCTGTTATGAATTTAGAAAAAACAAAATACCAAATAGTGTCAAAATTGACCTCAAACAGTGTTTAAAACAAATAATATGATTTATTCGTATAATTGTTCTAAAAATATAACGTTCGGATAAAACACTTATATAATAATATATATGACATTAACCAACCAATTGGGGTTCGATTTACAGTTTATAGTAAGTTTATTGACCATATAGTGTAAGAACAAAAGAAGACATGGTAAAAGTTAAATTATTTAACTTAGAGTTAAATCTAAATGATAAGGTGAAAATGGTAACCTAAACATGTGTAAAACCTATTGGTTGAGATTATTTCAACCAATCCCCACCCTATACTAGAAATAAGTCAATTTAATTCCATTATAAACCGAATATGAATTTATTATCAAATAATATTTTATATTTTTCCAAAGGTTCCCCTCACCACACTTATAAAAGGGCACTCCCCTTCTCTCTAATTAAATCCACCAAATACATTTGTCTCGGCCAAAACCTGCCCATATACCCTCTCAACATTCAAACCTTCATACTAGAGGAATTCGTATAGTCAGAAATCCATCCTACGGATCCCTTTTGATCAAATCAAAAGGAAGAACCCGAAGAAGAGGTAAATATCTCACCACCTATTTAAAGTTCCTTTCTTCTTCCACTTCCTCCATCTTTGTTGTTTATATTATAAAATAATAACTCTAATATCTTCTATATACTGAGATGTTGTTATAAAAAATTTTACAACCAAATTAGTTATTTTATCCATCCTATGAATGAAAAAGTCACCACGCGTGCGTACGTACAGATTACCATCTCCACATCGTGGTGTATTTTTTTATTCAAACATTTCATCATTTGTATGGTTATAATAATGAGTAAAAATGATATAAATAATAAATATAACATTATTATTATTATTTATATATGATATACCATCCAATTATATACGATTTTAATTTAAAAATAATGATATCATCATTTGTGCGTACGTACGGACTACCGTCTCCACGAACGCGATGAGATTTATTTTCCATGATCAACCATTCAAGTATGATTATAGTGTATATATAATAAATTACCATGAAATATATTACATAATAAGGATAATGGATTTATTTACATATATGCTTCATTTAGTTAATTCCATGCAATTCAACAAGGAAATGAAAACGGCGTACATGCATATGTATGACCTACCGTCTCCATGAACGGTGTATTTCATTCTTTTTATCGATCAATAATATATATTTATATTCTGAATATATATTATATATAAATCATGATTTACATTGTGGAATTAAGTAAATCGGGATATAAGTAAGAAAAAAAAGTTGAAACACGTACGATAAATGAAATGATTTTACCAAAAACTCTGCTTTAACATGGAATTTACAAAAGAACGGGTAATATAAAGACATAAGTGAATCATATATGATATCATAAATATTATTATGGTTATGTTACAAGTTAATAAAATTTTTAAACCCACTATACAGGAGTCTCAGACCCATATGGAAGAAATTGGACATAAGGTAAGGGATAATTTTGTAATCTCATTTTTATCCGAGATTGCTTATATTTAAGTATTTACCGGGCTTATATTTTTCATCCATGTCCATTAAAATGTTTTTCATAAGGTGTTTAATATTCTGAAATGTATTTTTAAATACAATTTTACCCCTTTTCAGATTTTACTTTGTGTTATGGAAGGAATATTTTTTTTGTTTACCATATGTGGTACTTTTTGACTTTTCTGTTAAAAGTACGAGTAGAATGTTTTTTTAACTTATACGGCATGAACGGATTTTTATTGTTTCATAAAACCTAATTTTCGGGAAGCTGAATCTACAATATTTCATAACTATTTTCAACAAAATCCGTTTCTTTTAATATTTTATTGAATTTTTTGAAAAGAAAATGATTTTGAAGAAGAAAGGATATTTTCCTCAAGAATTCATTTCAAGTGTTTTATCAAAACCATTTTCCCTCTATGATGAAATTATTTCATTTGTGTATGCTTCAATTTTAATGTCTCTATTATTTACATGGTTTCACTTTTCTTATGATGAAATGATATCCATTTGTTTTATATGGATTATGTTATGATGGGATGATGTTTATAAAACCCATTTTATTCATTGGGTTATGATGAATGATTTATGTTTATGTTGTGGCACACGTAAGAATGATTTCATTATTAGATTAGTGGGACCTATATCTTCCTCAAATGCATTGGGTAAAGATTTATATCTCTTGATATAGACATGGATGGAACGACAACTAAAATTTGGTTCAGTAATATAGGGCTACAATGGAAAATAAATCTGATTCAGTAATGGACTTTGTCCACTATGATGGTCTTGGCATCAATGCTTTGACTACTATGGAAATCATATAAAGTTATTGATGGTTTTCCAAAATTACACTGTTTTACCATGTTATTTTATCACGATTAATGTTCCTTTATGATCTTTTCCTTATTTACTTTCATGATTTATGTCATTGCTCAAGATTTTGATGTTTTATGTTAATGTTTTTACATTCAAATGTTTATGGATTGTTTTTATTTTCTCAATGATTACCCTTACTGAGCATTTGAGCTCACCCTTTTTATGTTTTGTTTTCCACAAGATATAAATAATGTTTTTAGGTAAGAAAACAAAAAGGGAAGATATTTATGGGAGATGTTGGGGATCTTTCACCATGATTAGAGGATTATGTTCTGAGTTTCCAAAGACACTAAAATAATACAGTATTTGTGCGTCTATTTTTATTATGTATTAATTATTCCACAAAAGTAATTTAATGTCTATGTACTTCATGTTCGGTTATTTACAATGCACCTATTTTGAGACTCTCATTATATGTTCCTAGTTTAATTAAAATTTTATTTACAAACTAGTATAAAGAATATGAATAGTTTACAACCATAAATGATCGTTTTAAAGCCTAGGGTAATATAGATTGAAATGATGGTGAAATTATTTAGACATAATATAAATTTTTTTAATTATTTTTTGGTTTCTATCTATAATTATTTTGTCTCACACTATGAATTTTTTGGTTTTATAGAATGGTTTAACAATGTGGAATCATGATAACACTTAATGTGATTGGAAATGTAGTAATTGTGAGAATCCAATTTGGATAATTACTAGATTAAAAGATATTTTTATTATTCTGAATCAGTTGTCATGGTATATTATTAACAAAATAACATAGAAACTAATCTAAAAATCATTAAAGAAGATATGAATAATGTATTATGGGATCTTGGTTAATGGAGACCACTGAAGAAGGAAAATTTAAATTTCCCTCATGTTGTAAATTATAAAAAATTATCCCTAGAGAGTTTCTCAATTAAAAGGTAAAATGTATTCTGAGTAGAAAATATGGGCATAGATCAATGAATTATTGAAAAAAATGATTTTTTAGTGGAGTGATATGATGTAAATCCAAAAGTATCATTTATAGTTCAATTTATTATGTATGAGGGATATGGGGCTATCCCTTCCAATTCCCTAATATATGGGTTATCTACTAGAACAAGGAAGCACCTATGTTATTCCAGTAATTATTGGGTAACAATTTAATTGATTCTGTATTGAGATAAAGGGTTGATTCAATTTAGATAAGTAAATGTGATAGTACCGGTGCCCTTGAAATTTGTTAGTGGTTTTACGATAGTGAGATTTAGGATATATTTGATGACGTTTATTTAATTTTGGTATTTATAGATATAGTGTGAAATTTTATTTGTGGAATAAGGATTGTTTTAAGTTTTTGAATCATATATGATTTCATGTGTGTTTAAGGTAATAATGTTATATTTAATCATGAATAAATAATTTACCGGTTTTCATATGTTCAATGGCATCAATAACCCTTTTGAGGTATTAATTGAAGACATTTCGATGTGATTTGAATCTTTTTCTGAGTTTTAGGTAGAATAATAAATTTAGTTCTAAATAAAACATTAGTTTAGTATTTTTTTTAACAATTTATTTATAGTCTATGGATAATGACATAGAGATATTATTGATGTTAAAAAATATATTCATTAACAATGTGATATTTATGGTCAAGATAAGGATTACCTTATAAGGTAGTATCTATATTTGATTCATTATATTCAAGGGATGTTCACTTAAATATTAAATTATACAGTGATTTATCAAGGGGATTAATGATATTTTTGGTATTCTTCATTGGGTTGAATATGATGAAACCATTCTCATTTAACAAGTGCTAAAAAGGATTATTATTTTGGAAGAATTGAATTAAATTTGGGGAATCAAATATAAATAGATGAGATCAATATTTTTGTTAAAAATTTATTTAATTTTGAGTTTATTTAGGATAATTGGGATATAGGTTTTCTAATTTGTGGAATAATCGATGTTGAATTTTTAATGTTATTTTGGAAATTTTGAAGTAAGATGTTTTATTTTTTATTATAAAGGATTATAAAATTTCAAAATTACCTTCAATTATGGAAACAATTTCATTTTTAGTTGAATTGTAATGACATAATTAATAGAATTTTATCCTTTATTGGATTATTTGATCCATTATAATTTGATTTTAGTTCTTAATGAATAAAAAATTCTTGTTGAATAATCATCATTTGGACAAAGAACATGATTTTTGTGGTAATCGATTAAAGGATGAAATTATACATTTATTTTAATTTTATTACCTAATGTTTTTAATATATATTGTAAATTAATTCCTCAATAGTTTTAATATGATATTGAAATAAAAAAAATTATTCATTAACCATGAATTCTTAGTAATCGATGATCTTTTTTCCTCTCACAGATTTATGGTTTTAGGGTTGTTAACATTCCCATGGCCACGTTCTCATTCACTCTCTATTAGAATGTGTATGTTAGTTTTCTCTTCCATGTAAATATTATAACATCCCATCAATTTTTTCATTATCTATGATACCAAATAAGTGTTATTTCATGTAAACTTTATGTTTCCTACTTCCCCTTTCCTAAAAAAGTTTTTTAGATTTTTACGATGTCGGTATTCTCTGAAGAAATTTATAAAGGTCAACTTTGGATTATTAATAATAAGTTAAAATTGGGAGGATGAAATTTATATATTTAGAGAGAATTTAACACCCAATGATTTTAAAATAACACTATATTTCATATAAATTACAATACACAACATTGAGCTTCAACAAAACCTAAAATATTATTATTTTAAAATGACTGGTATGACCTAGTAATTGAATTGGATGATATGAATAAGAATAGATGTATTACGATATATATATAGTAATTAATAAATAAAAAATTATTTATTATTTAATAATAAATATGAACTCAATTTTTAATAAAGACATTTTACTCTTCAAAACAATGTTTTTAAAATAAATATGTATTGCTACATGTGAGTGAATGTTATAATTAATTTATTGAACTTTTAAAAAGATTATTTGATAAAATGTATATAATTTTAAAAATAATCATAGGGAAATTTTATTTTGTTGAATGTTTAAAATTTTAATGAGAATATCAATATTATTATAAGTAGATGAAAACAAAGATTCTTATAATAGAATTTTTTTTTGTTTCAGTGTATCATCCTGACTATGGTTCCACACACTAGTTCCCAAATATAGTTGGTTATATGACCTTAAGAATTGATTAACACAAACCATATGGATCCACCTATCATCTATTGTCTAATATAAACTAATGGGAGACAATAGCAAATTTATCATAGCTGTATAATAAAAAAAATAAAAAAAATTACTAATAGATAATAACTATTAACGAGAATAATACTATTATCAATTGATGATCAAAAATTTAATACAATATCCAAACCATAATAGTAGATACGTCATTATATATATATATTTTATCTGACAATATGAAAATATTAAGATAAATAGACACACTGACAACCCACATATGGGACCCAATACCATGTCAGGTTCCCTCATCTATGCCCCATCCAAAACCAAGAATCTAATATATGGCCCTTTCCCGTATCCTATCCTAAAACATGACGTTTTTTAGGTAATGATCAGGATGTCTAGGTACGGTGTGAGTAAAACATAGTAGGACACCACCAACGATGTCTAAAATAATGTTCAATCTAAATTAGAGTATGCAGTGGTCTAAATAATAATGTGAATGTGATAAAATAGGTTGTTTACAAATTAAATTATTCTTTATTTAACCACATATATATCTCAATTTCATGATCAATCCAAAATAAAAAATACTTAATTTGACCCATTCCATATTCTAAACTATCCCAAAGGGATATCACATATCACAGTACCATTGAAATCATTTTTCATTTCATTTCTATTCCTATCATGTCAATTTGAAGCCATCGTCCAATTCCAATATCATGGGAATAGAATGTCAGGTACAGAACCCCATGGTTATTTATAACATCATTCCCTATCCCACAGATCATGGTTATTTTTATCATCATTACTTGTTACATACGATAATATTCACATAAATGCTATTGGGCCTAGAATGTCACGGATTTCCCAATGTGGGTATTTATAGAATCATTCCTTATCCAACTCCCCATTCCTCTTTAAATAACATATATCACACACATCACATTTAACAATGATAGTCATAGATAACCCTCTTATCAACACATCACTTCATTTTATAACATTTTAATTTATCAACACAACCATTATTCATTACATTAATCACATGAAATAATATGAAAAATTCACCATTAAATATTCTATCATGATTTTTTCGCAAAACCCATTAACCATTCGATGTTAATCCAGACATCCATTTAATCCCAATTATCAATCAATTCCATATCCCTATAAGTAATCAATTATACAACCCCATTTAATTTTTCAATTCCATAATCCCAGTATCCCTTCAATTTCATAATCACACCATACCATTAATTAATAAAGTAATTAGTTATTCCCATTCAATATGTGACTGGAAATTATTGAAATTACTTTTTCAAAATTCCATTCAATCAATTATAATGAATACTATGATATTTTAAATTTAGACCACCTATATCAAGATCAGTGATGAATGCTCACCAACCAAAATCCCCAAATCGAAGAGGTATGTTCAACTGTATAATGAAGAAAAATATCAACATAAAAATATAATATCAAAGATTAAAGGGATTAAAATATTTAAAATATAAGGTCTAATCCAACACCAATGGAGGAAAAACCCTTGAAAATATGATACATGGATGAGAGAGAAGGAGGAAATTAATTAGAATGAGATATATTAGTGGGCGAGTTGCAAATCTACCAAACAAATAAATGATTCATCAATAGTGGGGTTCAAGAAGACTAATAATCCTTCTAGAATCCTCCAGAAAAATTTGTATAAGGATTTAAGTCATGCAGAGGTGGATGAGGCTGAAATATTGTGGATTCCTAAATTTTAAAATAAAAATGTGTGGAAAACTATTCTGCACGGCTGGTTTCATAGGTTTGGGGTATGGTTTGATAAATCATGCACCCTAAATATGCACCACTCCCTAAAGGGATCATACTTTCTAATAATAGGGTGAACAATTAGACGATACATGCTTTAACTATTCATTCCACCTCTATCAACTATTACACGATTATCTATGGTTAGGAACACAGTTTGGGAAAACCATGATGTAACGTCCCGGTTCCGGAAGCCAACCATAGGCACCTCGTACCTAGTTGGTAACATGGCCTCAAGCATATTTCGCAATACTCTAGAGGTGGTCGACTAGCAATTAGGGCCTAGTGTGTGATAGGGAGAAACAATTACCTCCTTGGCAGAGTAACCCAGTGGAAGAAATCAATAGCCAAAATGGATGTAGGAAGAATCCATACAAAAATAAACAACTGAATACTGGAAAATAATAAACTGGAGAACAAATATATATATGAATTATTCATGATACATATGTCTAGGATAGCATCCAAAAACATCACAATGTTGGGATAAAATACTAAAAAAAGTAAAAAATAAAACAAGTAAACTCCTCAGCATCCCAAGCCTTAGCTGGTCCCATGCTCTCCATCTCCTCAACAATCATGTACCTGATGTTGAAGGGTGCCTTCCCTTATCTATACTTGCAGTAATATAATCTTCTTTGGACTAAGAAACATGGCCTAAACAGAGTGTGATACTAAATCCCAGTAGGATACCACTATATGATTTGTGCCTAACAGTAATTGAATAAATGGAAGGCAAAAAGGAAATTAATGTAGTAAACAAAGAAGTACCCAAGGTAAACAATTCACAGTTTTAATGCATTCAGTATCATATATCATGAAATAGCTAGGAAAGAAGGTAATCACAAACAGGTAACCCTTTATGAAGTACACATAGAATATCCCCTCTAGTCCTTCCTAGAAACACAATCAACCCATAGGGATGTACACTCAGTCTAACCACTCTGGTTCAGCTTAATCATAGACTCTCTGAGGAAGTAATCACTATCAATTCCTTATATAGTCTCGTATAAGTAACTAAAGGCGCTCTAGGGGAGAATTCCACATCTATTCCCCTGATGGCCCCTGTTTAGGATCTGCAGACACTCTGAGGAAGCAGTAAGGTCAATTACCTATAAGTTCTTGCATGGTAAGTTAAACAGACACTCTGGAAAATCCCTTAAGTCCATTTGACTTATAGTCTATACCCTAGGTTCTCATGGCCATGTGTAAGTCCAGAAAGTATAGCAGTGCATATCGGCCAATGTAAACCTCAAGAAATACTTTTCTCACAGCCTGTAACATATCATCATTTCAAAACAATCACACCATCCTACAACTAGGCATGTGAATGTAAACAACGGCCTAACAGGAAATCAAGACCCTACGGTCAAAACAAGCAACCATGCATGGGTAAAAACATTCAAATAATATAAAATAACACTATTCACAATCAATTATCATCAACTCAAGAATACAAGAATAAAAGGAAAACAATAGGGCTAAAATGGTAAACGCACAATACCCCGTTCATCGGTATTGGCCATTTTTTCACATATAACTCATATAAGTTTTATGTAAAGGCACAAACCACCTTCCTCAGTGCTAGGAGATCGATATAATTGAGTCTCAGAGATTGAATCACCTTATAACACCGAAGATCTACAAGAAACATATAAAACATTCAATAAAGGATAACTTGAGAAGGAGGGGGAATTGGGGAATGGAGCTCAAGTAGAAGATAGAGCATACTGAGGCAATCCTAATGCAATCTTTGGTGGTTGAATCAGAGTTCAGATGCTCAGACAGGGGCTCAGAGGAAGATTGAAGCCGTATAGGAGCTCTCGACTGAAAAAGACCTAGAAGAAGACTGTTATGGTGATTAGTTGTGACACTTATACGTTTAATGAAAAATGAAGAAAATACACAATGTGCAATTTTGAAGTACACGGAGTGTACTTGAATATTCCATACTCCACTTTAGACTACTTCTAATTCACCCCCACATGGTCGTGTGTGTGTCCAACACACGACCCGCACACTGCCTCCTATAGTGATCCAGTACATGGTGTGTACTCATAAAGTACACGGCAAGTACATTAGAAATTTCAAAAAATTCCCCTTTTCCTCAAAAATGACAATAAGAATGAAAACATACCTGAAAATAAGATTTAGTTTTCTACAAACTTTCCCCCTTAAAGAAATTCATCCACGAATTTCACATGCTAGGTGGCGTAGAAGAAGAAACCCCGAAATGCTCTAGCCACTGTGCTCGTACATCAGCCGCCCTCTCTCGTGTCTCGTCCTATACTTTCTCGTGCTACCATAGCACTCATACTAGAAAACAGAATGGTCATGATGAAGCTACATACTACAATGGAAAATTTGGATAGGATGCTCCTCAAAAGAATCATCAACTTCCTACTTAACCTCCTCAGGATGGAAGACATGAGATGAGTCTAAGAAGTAACTTTGAAGCTGAGAAATGTTGAAGACGTCGTGAAAAGCCTAATACCTCTTAGGAAACTAATACCAATAGACAACCGGCCCAATTCTCCCCAAAAACTCAAACAACCCGACCTGCCTCAGAGAAATCATACCATGTCTCGTAATCCTCCTGTGCCCCATCCTCGGTGTGACACACAGGAAAACATGATCCCCAACCATGAACTCTAGAGGGCATCTCGGCTGACTAGCATAAGATTTCTGTCAAGACTGGGTTATAGCCATCCTCTTCCAAATCAACTCTATCTGCTCTGGGTTCTCCTGTACAAGACCGACTCCCATCATAGAAGCCTCTCCTACCTCTATATAATATATGGGAGATCGGCATCGCCTTCCCTATAAAGCCTCATAAGGTTCCATATAAATAGTTTACTGAAAACTATTATTGGTGGAAAACTACAAAAGAGGTATATTCTTCTCCCTAGAACCTCCAAAATCCAGGATGAATGCACGAAGAAAGTCCTCAAGCACGTCAATTGTACACTCGGACTCTCCATCTGTTTGGGGGTGGTAAGCTGTACTCAATAGTACTTGTGTTCCCAAAGCCTTCTGAATCCCCTGCCCAACCTGAGAAGTAAAATGTGAATCCCCATCTAAAACAATGGATTGTGGAACCATATATAGACCTACAATATCATGGATGTACAACCATCCCAACTCATCAACACTGAATGTCTCCTTGATCGGCATGAAGTGAGAAACCTTCGTGAGTCTGTCAATGACAACCCAAAATGCATCATTCCCTCGAGGTGACCTCGGTAAACGTATCACAAAGTCCATCGTGGCATCATTCCTCTTCCACTTGAGAATGGGTAACCGTTGCAAATTCCTTGCTGGTCGCTGATGCTCCACCTTCACCTACTGACTGGTGGAACACCTCATGATGAAACCAGCAACATCTCTCCTCATACCTAGCCAACAATACTGATGGTGTAGATCACAATACATCTTAGTGACACTAGTATGAACTTCCCAAACTATGGAATGAAATTCTTGCATCTGCTCCTCATATATGTCTGTTGGCACCCATACACGCTCATGAAAACACAAGATCTCATCATCGTCTATGGTCCATCCCATAATAGTGTCCTCTCCTAACATGCTCTCCCGTAGGACTAAGCCTTCTGAATCAGATAGTTGCATCATTATCACTCGATCAAGAAGAGTAGAGTTAAAAACCATAGATGAATGAAATGTATGCCCCTATCTGTCATGAACCTCCAAATGCATCTCAGAGAACAGAGGCATAAGCTTCCAATTATTGCAGGACTCTTGAACTGCATGTATCTGATTCCTCCTGCACAACGCATCAGCCACTACGTTGCCATTCTTAGGCGTATAAACAAGCTAAAATTCAAAAGACTGAAGGTACGGAACCAACCTTCGCTATCTCAAATTCTGATCACACTCAGTGAAGATGTACTTGAGACAATTATGGTCAATGAAAACCACAAAATTCTCTCCCGGAAGATAATGTATCCAATAGTGTAAGGAATGAACAACTACACCCAACTTTAGATCATGCATCGGGTAATTCCTCTCATGTGGTCTTAACTACCGAGACCCGTATGCATTGACTCAATCTCCTTACATAAGTAAAACTCCTAGCCTGATACCTGATGCATCACAATATACAATATAGCTCTTTCCCAGCTATGGAAACATGAATATCGATGCTGAAGTCAACCACTATTTCAGCTCCTGAAAGGCTAACTCATAATAATCTGACCATGAGAACTACATACCCTTATTAGTCATACCTGTCAGTCGTGATGATAAGTGTAAAAATTCATGAATGAAACGTATATAATATCCAACATTACGTAGAAAACTTCGTAGCTCAAATATGTTCTCCGGCTGATCCAAGGAACCTACTGCTCTCACTTTCTTGGGGTCAAGTGATACTTATGTCTCTGAGATAACAAGACCCAAGAAGTGAATTTGGTCTATACAAAAGGGTCATTTTGAGAGTGTAGCAAATAAAAGATGCTCTCTCAGTGTACTCAAAACGATCTCAAGTTGTGTATCATGGTCCTTTCAAGTGTGAGAGTACACCAAGATATCATCGACAAAGACAATCACGAAATAATCCAAGTATGGATCGAACACTCGGTTCACCAGTGCCATGAAAACTGCAGGCACGTTCGTGATACCCAATGGAATAACTATATACTCATATAAAACATACCTACTCCGGAAGCCTGCACTAGGAATATCAGATGGTCTAATGCACAATTGATGATAACCAGAACTCAAGTAAATCCTCAAGAACACTCGGTCTCCTAAAACTAATCAAGGAGATCATCAATCCTAGGCAAGGTATATAGGTTCTTGACCGTCAACTGGTTTAGCTTCAAATAAATCGCCCAATTTCTGAGGGTACTGTCTGCCTTTTTTTCAAACAGGACAGGAATACCCCAAGGAGAAGTACTGGGACCGATTAAAAACCCTTTTCCTGCAACTCCTCCAACTGCTTCTTGAGCTCTTGTAACTCTGGTGTAGCCATCGTGAAAGGAGGAATGGACACCGATGTCATCCTAGCATGAGCTCAATACAAAATTCTACCTCTTGCTCCAAAGACAAACCTGATAAGTCCTCTGGAAAGACGTCCCTAACACGATCCACCACGGGAGTAATGTCAATCTGAGAAGTCCCCTGATCATCCAGATAAAGACTAGAAATCTAGGCTATAACTCTTCTCAACCCTTTATTCCTAGGTCCCTCTTTGCTCACCCGGACATCCCATTAACCCTTATAAAGAAACGATCCACCATCTGGTGATGTGAAACTCACCCTACAAAGATAGCAATCGACAACTTCCTAGAAGGGAACAAACTAGTCCATTCTGAGAATGAAATCATATCTTGTCATCTCTAGGACATAAAGGTCCCATAATAAGTGACACCCACCATCCTCGATAGGCACTCCTTGCAATTACATACATAATCCATTCTAGTCCCCAACGGAGTGTTTAGTGTCAAGATATCAGTAAAAGAAAAGATGTAGAGCCCAAGTCTCTCCACAATAGCAACAGATATAAATCTATGGGAAGCTCCCGTATTGAAAAGAGTAGATGATAAAACTGAGGCTTCTAAGATTGTACCTCGCACTATATAGGGTCATGGATCCTTCTCTTGTTCGGTCTTCTACACTAAAAAATTCTAACCTATATTGTGGCTCTAAGACACTCTCTAGACAACCTGAGAAGATCCACCTGATTGTCACTGAAAACCGGGAGACGGGCTATCACGACCATGAATTCCACCTCTTCCAGACCATTCAGAAGAACTCCAGTTCCCAGACTGATGAGAGATAGGTGGTTCCTCTTCTGAATGAGGAGTCATATAAGAACCAATGTCACCAGCTGCTGGTGAAAAGATATGAGAGAAGCACTAATGATGACCTATATTTCCACTAGATCGACACTCTACTGGGACTCTAGGGCAATGTGGACTTGTATTCCCTCTCTTCCTACACTGGTAGCACACTACCAAGCTACAATAAGATATATCTCTCCTCCTTGGAAGGTCTACATGAACCTCACAAGACATTCTCGAAACTGTGCGTTAGCACCTGTGTTCAGAATGAAAGCTGGATCCAAGACTGGTGCAATAGGAGGTTCTACAGGTAGTCCTTGAGTAATCATGTCCAGTGTTTTATCACCACCTTGCAACTGGAGTACAATCGGAGGATGTCTCAGTGGCATGACTCTGCAAGGTCAAACACACAACTTAGAAACAAATTATCAAGGACTAAAAACTATAAGAGTTAGAAGGGAACATGAGAAAGAAAAGCATTCACGTTTTACAAAACATAACTACACAACATGTAGAACACCTACACAGTGTGTTCCCTTCATCCATTCACATCAGCGTGTACTCCTTCCAGAGCAGGTCAGGTAATACCCCAACCATATGGTGTGTTGTCCTTACACACGACGTGTACTTTAATTTTCTACCAATTCCTTTTACAGGGCTAATCCAAACTGTTCTCCTTAGAACAAAGGTACATGGTGTGTTTGTGCTAGACACGGCGTGTACTTGAATATCTTCAACATCCCATGTTGTTTGTGACACGGCCGGATACTCGGCTGACACAACAAGGCATGTTCTGTATAGACACAGTGTATACTAGGAAAGATAACACCGAACCATGTTGTGAGTTACACAACCGGTATCCGAGATTTCACTACACGAAATGTTTAGAATTGACATGGCGTGTATAACATATGATTTATATGTCTGTGTTGTTAGTCACATGTGCAGACATAGGGTCAATATTACACGGTGTGTACAACCGGTACACGGCTTGTTCCCACAAGAATTTCCTTATCCTCCATCTCTGCCCACACGGCATGAGACATGGTTAGAGACTACATGGAGTGTACATAAAGTACACAAAATGTACTTAAGAAAAATAGTTTCTTCCCAAATAGACGAACACATGGAATGTAGTCAAAACTACACGACATGTATTCTGGGTTTTTCCGAACAGAATTCCTCATAAACTACTATGGAGCCCAGAAAAACAACTAAAAGAACACCAATGTGCCAAGTTACGATATGTGAGGTCCCATACTTCCCCCAAATCAAATCTTGGCATCTTATACATGTTATAACAATCCAAAACAATGTATTGATCCATCAAATTCTGGTGCATGAAGTCCCATAACACCTCAAGAACCAAAATTCGGCATTCATTCAAACAAAACCTTACAAAAAATACTCAATCAAACCACAAGTATTTTTATCATCGAATCCATCTCAACGAAATGCATATCTAGAAAAACACCTATCACAATAACATGAAATCGCTAATACACCCTATATGGCCTGGAAAGAATGCATGACATGTGATAACTAACAAGTTCCTATATGATGCATGAGATGGAATACCCTCATCTCATTAGGTAGAAACATAAATAGAACCTGAATAACATCAACAATAACAGCACAATACATGTGTGTCACCCAATGGTGTAAATCAGATGAACTGTAGACTTTCTATACCAGAAAAATTGCAACAAATTAGGTAGATTGACTTATCCTGGTATGTGGGTTTGCTACTCCTCGGAATATCTTATTACCAAGTGCATATTCTATCCTATCCCCGACTACAAGCTCCAAATAGTAAGTGAAGAAGAAAAAGAATCACATCTGATACCCTGTTTTAACTTCACGGTTACGAAAGCCACCCAGAGGTTCACTGTACCCGGTTGGTCACCTGGCCTCAAGTGAATTTCCCCGAATTCCAGAGGCTATTGACTAGTATCAAGGGCCTTGGGTGTGATAGTGGGGATAATACTCCCTCATTGGTAGAGTAACAGAGCGGCAGAAAGAAATAGCGAAAGAAGAATCATGAATAATCCATACAAAAATAAACTGCAGAAGACATGAAAATAATAAGCTGGAGAACACTTATATATATGAATGATGCGTGATACATATGTGTATTAAAGATTCCAAACACATCACAATGCTGGGATACAATACTAAAAATACATACAAAAGAAAACAAGTAAAATCTTCCACATCACATGCCTCATCCTGGTCCCATGCTCTCCAGCTGCTCAGCAATCAAGTACATGAAGTAAAAGGGTGCTTTCCCTAATCTATACCACCTGCAATATAATCTGTTTGGGCCCAAAAACATGGCCCAAACTGAATGTGAGAGAAAATACTATTAGTGAACCACCACTGGATCAGTGCATAAAAGTCAGTGAATATATGGAAAGTAGAAAGTAAATAAATAAAGTAAACAAGTAAGTACCCTAGGTAAACAATTCACAGTTTCAATGCATTCAGTATCATATATCAATAAACAACTAACAAAAAAGGTAATCACAAATAGGTAACCCTCTAGGATTTACTCACAGCCTATCCCCTCTGGTCCAACCTACAAACACAAGTAACCCTTAGAGCCGTACACTCTGTCTAACCCCTCTAGTTCAGCTTAATCTTAGACTCTCTGATGAACCACTCATTGTCAATTAATCTTATAGTACCGTATCGGTAACTAAATGCGCTCTGGGGAAGCACTAAACTTCTATTCCCCCTATGGCCCACATTGAGGATCTACAGACACTGTTGGAAGAACATACGTCAATTCCCCCTATGGTCTCACATCATAAGTAAAACATACACTCTTGAGAACCCCTTACAACCATTTTCTCGATGGTCTATAAACTAGGTTCTCACGACCTTGTGTAAGTCAAGAAAGTATAGAAGTGCATATTGGACAAATTGAACCTCATGAATTAATTGGATAGCAGTCTAATACATGTCAGAATAATCACAACATCCTACAACTTGGCATGGGAAAGTAAACAACATCCTAACATGCAAACTAGACCCTACAGTCAAAACAGGAAATCATGCATGTGAAAAAACATCAAAATCATATCAAATAACCCTATTCACGTAAAATTATCATCAAATCAAGCATAAATGAACAGCATGAAAACAATATGGATAAAATGGTAAATGTGTAATACTTCGTTCATGGGTATTGGCGATTTTTGCACATATAACTCAAAGGATTTTTACGGAAAGGCACAAACCACCTACCCCGGCATTGGTAGATCGATATACCTGAGTCTTAGGGCTTGAATCACTTCATAATGCTGAATATCTACAAAAAAGTCTCAAAATTTCAACATAGGATAACTTGAGAAGGATGAACAATGGGGAAACGAATCTCAAGAAGAATAGAGAGCTTACCGAGGAGATCCCAACACAATCGACGGTGGACGAATTGCAGTTCGGATTCTCGGTCGGGGGATCAAGGGAAGATAACAGCCATACAGGAACTCTCAGCCAAAGGAAACCTAAATGAAGACCGCTTTGGAGGTTAGATGTCGCAACAGTACGTTTAATGAAAAAAAAAGAAAATACATGGCCTGCACTTTTGATGTACATGATGTGTACTTTACTTTTCCATACTCCGCTTTAGGCGGCCTCCTGGTCACCCACACATGGTCATGTGTGTGGCCATCACATGACCATCACAAAACCTCTTGTGGTGACCTAGTACACAACGTGTACTCATAATGTAGATGGTGTGTACTGTAGAAATTTCTAGAAATTCCCCTCTTCCTCAAAAACGACCAGAAGAAATATAACATACCTGAAAAGAAGATCCAGGTTCTTACACATGACCCAACGTTGCACTACCCAGAACCCCTAATAAATATACAAAATTCACCCGAACACACCCCATCAATACCTCATCCAAATTATAGCCAATAAAATGAAAAAAGAGTACATAAAACTAAGCACAAGAAATCCATAAAATTTTTTGGTATTTTACTATCATTGCGCCTTGAAACAACATCCTTGAGCAGTACTCTAAATAATCTCTATGATTCCAAGTTAAAAAAGATCGAGCCACTGAGCCTGCATAACAATATATTTCTTCCATGTTTCCTCTCAAACACACCTATGTTTCCAAAATACTCATACTATCAAAATGGTCATTCCCCAAAACTCATTACCAATATGATCCATCACACATATATGATGCTCCTCAATGAATTCATTAGTCTCAATCTCAACATAATCCACATCAATCAAATGAGAAGGTTTGAGGTGATAAAACCAATGTTGTGACACATGGAAAACATCATGCATAAAAATACACCTATATGGAAGATCCAATCAGTATTTCACTAATCTAATTCTTCCCACAAACTAAAAAG